>JAJKFI010000046.1:10578658-10603658 GCA_029204185.1 Lerista edwardsae
TGGTTGGTTGGTTGGTTGGTTGGTTGGTTGGTTGGTTGGTTGGTTGGATTTACTCCTGCACAGACTCTCCTTGCTGCCCTGCAGCTCTGAAGGTCAGCCCTGCTCCTGCTGCTACCTCACAGGGTTGTGGGTGGATTGGGTCCCAGGAAGGGTGGGTGGAACCAGCAGTGGGTCCCCAGTCTTATATATTGGGACCATGGCACAAAAATGGTTGAGGACCAGCTCATTTCTGGGGGCGGGGGTGCTGGAGTCTGTGTAGAATTGTGTAGAAAGAGTAGAATTGATACATCAAATCACATACATGAAGGAGTCTAAGGGCTGATTCAGATAATGCTCCAAACTGATGTGGGGGAGGAGCATGGGTTTGTACAGCTCCCTCTCTTCCCCACTGTCCTGTCCAATAATCACAAGGGTGTTTCAACAATCCCTCGACCCAGGATCCTTAAACACAGTAGTGAAATTCAGGGGTTTTATAGAACCAATTATTAAATGGCCGGGCCCCGCCCACTCGCTTACCTCGGCTGGCTTTGGGGTTTTTTTTTTGCTCCAGCTATGATGTCATAGAACCAGTTGTTGATTCATTTGAATTGCACCACTGCTTAAACCATGTAGCACTGAGAGGTGGTTCAGCTGACAAACACATGCATGCCCATCTTTAGATGCTGACGTGACAGGTCAAGACTGCGCATCCATGCTTCTCCCCCCATGTGTTTAAAGGTACTGTCCAAACTAGTGCTCAGTTAATGCTATTTTTCTCTCGAGAACCACTTTAGTTATAGCTTGCTTAACTTTGCAAATATTTTAGTGATGTTTTGTTAGAATGCTACCTAGATGTGTGTTTTAACATAATTAGATTTCACTGCGTTTAGCTGTAACCCAAGTACCCGGTTTATATGAATAAAACTGTTAAGTAGACGACACATGATTATTAGGCTTAATATCAATTGTCCCTCATTAATGTTGCAGAGAAGCGATTAGCATTTTGAGGCAAACAAGGTGTACTTAGTTAGTGGAACATGACCCTGCTGTCATTAAATTATATCTATGATTAATGATCTTCTGTAGCATAGAGCTTAAAGTTTGAGCAATAATGAATAGATTATCAAGTAGACACTGGGAAAAAGATAGACCCTGAGGGTTCAAACCACAGCTGTTGCTACACCGTTGATTGCAGATTCGAGATGCCACATTCTCTACAA
The DNA here is from genome assembly GCA_029204185.1 of Lerista edwardsae. NCBI lineage: Eukaryota > Metazoa > Chordata > Lepidosauria > Squamata > Scincidae > Lerista > Lerista edwardsae. Next base: position 10,579,858 of record JAJKFI010000046.1, read on the forward strand.
GCCTGCCATTGAGGAATCCAAGGACTTTCACATTTCGAGAAGCAACTAAGGCTTTCCGGTGGCTGTTCCTGGAGGCGAGATACCTGTGCCATAGTGGGGCACTGTACAGAAGGGAAATTCTGTTGCCTCTCCCAGAGCTGGCTCTAGCAGCAGCAGGGCCCCATGTGGGGCATTCCTGCAGGCTCCCCACCCTCCCCGCAGGGGCCCCTACTCACCAAGAAGAGCGCTGTTGGCGCCGTGTGCAAAGCATGGTACATGGAAATGGTTGGTGGTGATATGATAAACGTCACCCCCAACTACTTCCAGGAGGCCCATTTTGGGCTGTTCAGAGGCAGCGACAGGTGGGAGGGCCCAAGGTACAGCTGCTGTGCTCACCCCACTGACTTACAGACCACAGAGATCCCAGCTGCTGCAGCAGGCGATATTCTCACCCTGCTGGGATGGGGCCCCCTGAAGCACAGGGCCCAATGTGATGACATTGGTCACATTGGCTTAAGGCCAGCCCTCGTCTCTCCAAATTAGCTTCAGACTAAAGGGTAGGCTTGGCTGGGTGAATCTGGTGCCAGTCTGGTGATCTTGTGCTAAGAGCCCCCAACCTTCAAGGGGAAAAGAATCTTGAATTATGTCCTGCTTTTCCTACCCAGAGCTCAGAGCAGCTGGCATGTGGTTCCCAGGTCACTTCCCAGCCAAGTAGCACACAAGACCAGACCTCTGTAGATCCAGCAGTAGAACTGTGTTGCTTTCAGTCTACATTCTGGCTTAAGCTCCCTGATCTTGCCTTACATGCCTTAGTAGAGGGATGGTGAACCTACGACATGCCTGTCAAAGGTGACACACCACAATGCTCGGGGTGACACGCCAGAGTTCACCAACACCTGACAACAACTGAGTTTGTTTTACTAGTTATTTCATTTTTGCAATGATTCAATGTTTCTTTATATAATGCATAGCCCTACGCATTGGTTGGGCTGTCCTTTTTGAAATAAATTAATATATAAATAATTGCTTCTCTTTTGTTGGGGGTGGGGAGTGACACATCAGCAGACTCAAGTTAGGCATTTTTGACAAGGCAAGCCCAAAAGGTTCGCCATCACTGCCTTAGTGCTGGGCACGGAAGGAGAATCCCTTAGCAGAAATATCTCCTCTTCTTTGGTCATGAAAAAGAATCACATTGTTATTCATTCCTGCCTGCTGACACGGGCAGTACTGTTTTAAGCAAGAGCCAGTACCAAGACAGGTTTGTTCTTTCCAGCTTATTAGGTAAATAAAAGGAATCATCATCAATTTGAACTAGACTTAGGTAGGCTGGACTGATGGGCTAGAGACAGACAATACGATATTTATTTTTAAAGTGATGCATTTTGTTGCCAAATCTTATTCTTCTTTGGAAAGGATTTTTTAAAAATTTAATTTGGTATGTTTATTTATGGCACTGTTCACTAGAAATCCATCATTACCTTAGCAGCTGTCACACCAAATGGTACAGCATGTGTGCTTTTCAAAGAGATACAGAGCACACTACCATCCTACAGGAGTGCATAGCCAAAATGCCATAGGAAGCTGGGAGCAAAATACTGTCTAGGTTTGGGTGGTTTGTTTGGTTTTTTTAAGGAATGTTAAGCAATTACTTTTTTCTGTCTAATTTTTCTGCTCAGTACTTTAATAAATATAGTTAATACAGAACACTGTCTGGTTTTGTGCCTGGAGTTAGTTTGTTTTAATCCTCCCACACAAGATTAATGGACTTCACAAGATTTAGACAGAATGACCCAAAGCAATGGTTCTCAAATGTTTTAGCACTGGGACCCACTTTTTAAAACGACAATCCGTTTGGGACCCACCGGAAGTGATGTCATGGCCAGAAGTGCCATCATTGTGATGCCAGAGCCTGCTGCTTTCCTGATGATGCAATAATAAGTTGGGTTATTCTCAGTCATTTTCAGATAGCAAAGTGAATCAGAAAGAGAAAGCCTATTTACAACCTTGACACAAGCAAAACTACCACACAGTCCTCCCCCTTTCCAGCCTATTTTCCAATATGACAGCTCTAGGTGCTTCATGGCTCACCTGAAATTGGCCTGTGCGACCCACTGGTAGGGCCCAACGCACAGTCTGGGAACCTCTGACCTAAACAATGGCCTTGAGTACTCATAGTGGAACAGAGCAAAAGGAGCATTGCCTACTGAATGCAGGTTCTTATAAGTTCAAACTAACATCTTGAATTGTGCCCGCATGCTGCAACATGCTGTAATATGCGCTCAGAAATAGGGCATATGACCTTGAATCCAACCATTTTTATATTGAAGATTCTGAAAGTTTCTCAACTTGCTTCTCATCAACTAGAGATTAATTAAGGAGGTGGTCCATTTTATTTGACAGGGCAAACATTAACCAGTCGTTAAATTACATCCCAGAGCTATGGGACCTTTGAGATGGTCACTCTCAATGGCTTCTGCTACAGCTGATCCTGCATGCGTGCTCCTCTCGATGCTGGAGTCTGTGGCCATCTTGGTTTCCCACAATGTCCCAGACATTTTGTTCACCCAAGGCATTGTGGGAAAACCAGACACCACCATGAAAATATAACTTATGCTGATACAAATGTGTTAGGCTGTGACGTGCTACTAGACGGTTGCTTTTGCTGCAACCTGGCTATTCCTCAAAAATATAGTGACCCCCCCACTGGTGGCCATTTTCCCTATCATGTCCCAGAATAACTCCATGTTTGTGGTCTTGTAGAAAACCAAAATGGTTGCCAGCAGTCCCCTGGCTCTGGGAAATGCACTAGACAAAAATATTGTTCAAAAGAGGAACCTAATGCAAGAATCAGAAAAGGCACCCAGCACCTGCTGGGGTGCTGGGTCCCTGACAGCTGCCCAAAGATGCCTCCTGCTGGCACCAGACATGGTGCTCCAAGTCTCTGCTTTCTGCTTTTCTCCACTCTGTGTATGAATATTTTTTTTAAAGAAACAGGTCTATGTAGAGCAACACTCTGCATGTTCATATCATAGCAAGTTCCACTGTGTTCAATGGCGCTTATTCACCGGTAAGCATGTCTAGGAGCACCCCTTTAACAGAAATTGTTTTAATACTTCTGTTGGTTCTGACACATTACTGCAGGAAGGTTTGAAAAGTAGAAATACTAAGCGTGGTCTTTTCCAACGATGTGTGGTCGCTTTTTATTATTCAGTTGTAAATTCTCATGGAGACTTCATTCAGTCTCTCCAAACAGCACTTAGAGTGGGTTCCATCGTATGCAAATTAATGTAAATTTAATAGACTAATCAATTAATGGGTTAAAAGGCAGATGATTAATCAATGGAAAGTTCTTTAATAAGTTGCTGGCCCTACTATTAAGGCAAATGAATAGTAAGGTAATGAACCCACTGCCCTTCTATCATTTTACTCAGCAGGTTCGCAAATATCCCCAATGCCTGCATATACCTCTGTGTACACGTAACAGGCATCATTCAAACTGGATCGAGCAGTTAACTAGGAAAAAATGAAAACATCTTCATTTAGCTGACAGCATCATATCTGATTTCAAGGATTATTCTCTAGACTAGAGAGCATCAGATGCAGATATAATGTGCCCTCAGAAAAAATCTCACCAAATCTTGCCTGGACTAAGGGCACAATCCTAACCTGGAGTTAGGCCAGCAAAGTCTGGCCAGCACAAAAGACACCATAGAGTAAGTTTGGACCACTCTCAGAGTCAGAGAGGCCAGCACACAGATGTGCGCCTTCCTCCCTGACTCTGAGAGTGGCCCAAACCTACTTTACGGTGTCCCTGGTGCCGGCCAAACTTTGCTGGCATTACTGTGCCGGCCTAACTCCAGGTTAGGATTGTGCCCTAAGTTTAGAATAACAGGAAGTGATGAGAAGGGGGAATTCTCACTGTATTGGGGTGGAAGAATCTCCCAGTTTACCAGGATTTTCTTTTAAAAGAAATCCGAGAGCTTATGTTAAAATAAAGAAAGCAGGGTCCAAGTGGCAGGCCATTGGAAACTGTCAAGAGATATCTGTAAGGACAGTTTCCCTTCCCCAAAATCATCCAGTGGTTCCCAAACTGTGGATCCCTGGTGGGTCACAACCCCATTTTTGATGGGTTGCAAAACTGACAAGGTAGATAAGGCTGTGTGTGCATCAAGGGTTAAATATCCTGTGAGCTGTATGGATCCCAACTCCTGATACATCAAAAGAATGCCTGAAAATGCAGATGATTTGGTATTCATAATGGAAAATCCTGTTGCTTCAATAGAATGTCTTATGGATGATCTGAAAGAATATAGGGAAGTGGCAGGATTAAAAATAAACTACCAAAAGATGAAAATCATGGTTAAGAATGTGAAGGGAAATTAAATTATTAAAGAATTCAGGAGTGCAACTTGTATCAAAGACTCAATATTTAGGTATTAACATTACAAAAAATGTAGTACATTGATGGACGACAACTATTTAAAACTGATGAAAGAAATACAGAGGGATTTTGAAAGATGGAATAGGTTGAAATTGTCATTGCTGGGAAGAACTGCGATAATAAAGATGACTGGATCAGATTGGGGCCAACTGGGGAAGTGACAGTGGTTAGGATCCAGCCTGTGTGCCAGATCTTGGGTCCACTCCCCTCCCCAGGCCGGTCTGCCAAAGGGCCCACCTTTACTCGGGCCCCTTGGTTGCCCTCCAGATGCCAATGTTACCTGATTCCTGTCGCAGCACAGAGAGCACAGCGCACATCCATGCACAAGCCTCCCTGTCTCCAGAAGTGGCACAAACGCATTTCACATTTGCAACATTTGTAGGCCAGCACAAGGGATTTGTGCTGCCCTAGCAGCCAATTTGGATTGCATTGTAACTCCTAGGAAAGTGTAGAATTGCAGCCTTAGATCCCAATGTTACCCAACTTTCCAGTGCCTATGCAGATGCGCTAACAGGGTGTCTACTGTATGCTGGGAGGGTGGGGGACGCCACAGAGTCCTCCTCAAGGCAAAATACTTCTTTGTTCCCTTAATAAGTTGGGTCTGCATTGGCTTTGGACAGTTATTGTGGATTGAGCTGTCAGTCATTGTGATCAGGCAAAATATGAGGCTCCTAGTGAATGTGATGGCCCAACTGCATGTGTGCAGGACCCTTTCCAAAGTTGTATGTAGATCACAGAATGGTGCCTCTTCAATCCACCAGCCAAAGATGTAATGACAGCTTTTACCTGAACAGCATCAAATGATTCTTTCCCCCATCTAGTGTGCTTTGGAAGCTATACTTCAGATCTGAAAAGCTGTCCTTAGAGCTATTAAAACTAAATACAAGAAGAGAGAGCAATCAACAAATTAGATAAAGCAACTACCAGTTCTTAGGGCTTTGATAAAGGCTATTCTGTTTGCCTCTCTCCTTTCTGCTTTCATAAAAAAAGGAAAACCACTCTATAGTTGTACACACACACACACACACACAGAGTGTTACCTCTCCATTGTGACAGAATTCAATAGCACTTCTTACGATAAACTCTAACCATCAGAGAGCCTCTGTAAGCACAGTCACATATTTTCTTTTTTAATGTTGTAAATACAATCTACAATCGTGGATCTGCAATAATATTAAGACAAGCTGGCAAATGTATGTTAAATGCAGTTGGGACATTGGAAATTCTTAAACAAACAACTTGTTATTAAAATTACGTTAGAACTGGCCTCAAACTTTATTGGAGGAGACAGCACAGAAATGGGGTGTGGGGAGAGAATCATTTATTTGATCAATATTCTTATCAGGACCACTGCCTGATTAAACAAATTTTATCGATTCATTGTACGAGTTTGAATCAATGACATTTGCACTGGAATAAAATAACCATTCCAGTGCACATGGACATCCTTTTATTTCCCCATAATGCATGCACAGATTATAATAGAGCCTGTGAAATGCAGGAGGGGAATGCCTGTTCCTTTCCATAGGTGTCATGGAGCTCAGCCATCGCATAGAAAGCATGTCCGATAAAGCACATGCACTCATCCAGGCCACTTGGTTTAAGTCATGGTAGGAGCACAAGCAATACCTTGGTTCATAACTTCTGGGTAGCCAATCAAAGAGCAGGAAAAGAACCCTTTGCAGTGCAATCCTTTGTACCGACACTGCGCACTTAGTGCTGACGCAGGGGTGCTGATCGGCAGCCCCGCATCAGCGCTAAGGCAACAGGACCAGCACTGCTGGCAGCACTGGTCCTCTTGTGCCCGCGCAGCACCTCTCTAGCATTGGCGAAGCCAGCCAGCGCGAGGGAGTGCCATGACAGGGCGCCTCAGGGATTGGCGGGATGAGGGCGGAATGTGGGCGGGACGAGGGCGGACCATGGATTCAGCCGCAAGGCCAAATCCTAAGCCCGTTGAAGAGGCCGCACAGCCCCGATTCGGGCTGTGCGGTCTCCTTGGATCTACACCCGCTCTTTAGTGGGCGCAGATCCCCGGAGCACATAGGGGAGGCTGGAGCCTCCCCTACTGTAAGGGAGCACATGCTTCCTTGCCGCGGGAGGCTCCAGCCTTCCCCCACCCAGCATTGAATATGGCGCTGGCCGGCCGGCCTTGCCATTCCGGCGCTGGCTAGGATTTCACCCTTAGCCTTTAGAAAGTTAGCCCCAAGACGGTGTTCAAGTGTCCTTATACTTTGATCCGCTCGCCTCACTGACTTACAGCCCACAGAGATCCTGGCTGCTACAGCAGGCAATCCGCTTGCTGTGCTGGTGCAGGGCTCCCCAAAGCACAGGGCCCCATGTGACAACTTGGCCACATTGGCTGAAGGCCGACACTGATTGGAATGATTTTTAAAAAAAATAGGATTGGGCCGTCAATTCCCACCCCCACTCATGCCAAATACAGCCCATCAGCTATACATGGTGACTTATCGGGGTCTTGCTAAATTTATTGCATTTTCCTGTCTCTCTGCCATGGCAAAAAGAGGGCTGATTAATCTCCTTGTGGGCCACCATACATAGCCTGCAGACTGCATGCAGCCTGGAGGTCACAAGGTCTGTTTTCTTTCTTTCTTGGCCTGACCTATGTTTCAGAAGCCAGTTTTCAAACTATTGCTGCTCTACTCAAAAGCAACAAAGGAAGATGTTAATTTGGAAGTCAAAGCAAAGTTTTCAATCTTCAACTCTGCCAAAAAAGATAAACAACCCAAAAAAGAATTTTTAATTAACTCCAGAGGACAAGGTTGCTTTACTAGCATATTTATTTCATTTTATTGCTCAGTTCTTCCAGCGTACCTCAATTACAGGCTGGGTTGCAGCTTCTGGATGATTGCCCTGATCTACAATTTCACTTTTGACTTTTAGAAAAGTATTAAACACACAGCATTTTTCATTAAACACGGGGATAAACTTGTAGCTCTCTCTCATTCTATCTAGGGCCAAACTACATGTGATGCAGAGCCCAAGATTAAAGTCTGCCGTGGTCCCAGTTGATCTGGAGGTCCTGATTGGATCTACTAATGCAGCTACTTATTTAGATCTAGTTGGGCTAACCAGCCACCAAATATGGAAGAAAGAGCAGATGTGTGGTCCAAATCATGCAGTTAAAATACTGTTTCACTCATGCACACAATTGTGCAAACTGATCCGCTGTTAAAAATCGGTCCTAATAATGAGCTTAGCAGCATGTGCAGTGCTGCTCTTATCGATGTCACTGGGGATTGATTATTAGACCAATCCTTTATAAACTTGCTACTATTGGGAGGCTGTATGTGCTGTTAGAGTACTAATGTAGCACATTTGTATCCTGGGGGAAGAGCAGGATTCAAATGAGACGAGATAGACAGGTATCTAAAGGTTGTAGGCAAGAAGTTCTCAAACTTTTAAGAACATAAGAAAAGCCTTGCTGCATCAAGCCAAGGGACCATCTAGTCCAACTTCCTGTATCGCACAGTGGCTCAATGAATGCCTCAGGGAGCACACAAGACAACCAGATATTTATATCTCACTGCCACTCCCCTGCATCTGGCATTCTGAGACAGCCTATTACCCTTGCCCACCCCTAAGGAAGACACCAGACTGTGGTTGGGATTTAAACACAAATGACAAAATTTTTATTTGTTTTAATTTTTGGCATCAGTACTATCTGTCTGGGGCCCACCAGAACTGATGTAATAGCCAGAAGTGTCGTTGTTATGACGCCAGAGCCTGCTATTTTCCTGAGAATGCAGCAATAAGTTGGGTTCTTTCTCAGCCATTTTCCAAAAGCAGAGTGTCGCTCCCGCCATCTCTCGCTCGCCTTCTGCTGCTCCCGCCATCCCTCGCTCGCCCTCAGTCACTCCCGCCATCTCTCGTTCTCGCTCGCCCTCGGTTGCTCCCACCATCTCGCCCTCTGTCATTCCCGCCATCTCTCCCTTGCCCTCTCTCGCAAAGAAAACCCCGGGCCAGCCCCCCCGCCCCCCCTAGCCACAGCACACAAGCAGGACTGTATTTTCAGTGCTGCTGGCCAACTGCAAAGAACATAGTCTTGTCTGTGTTCTCCCAATCCAATCACTTCATCCAATCAGCATGCGACAGGCGGGACCTACAAGAAATAAAAACCAATCCAAGGCCCATATTAGCCTTGTGACCAATGACCAAGTTGTGGGGGGATATTGGGGGGCTGAGCCCCCCAAAAAATTATTGTGGGTGCCCTCTGCCCCCTGGCACTCACAAAGTTGGCGCCCATGTTCTTTGCAGTGCCCCATCTTCCCATGTTTTCAATATGGCTGCTTTAGGTGCTTCGTGACACACATGAAATTGGCTTGTGACCCACTGGTGACCCAATGCATGGTTTGGGAACCACTGTTGTAGGCAATATATTAAATTGACATTCAGTTTGCTGCTGAAATTCAGTTTGCTAAGCTAAAATGTTTCAAGTACAAGTGACTACATCATATTCATTGTATTCAATTCCGCATATATTTATGCACATCTAGAGAGGCTCTAACGCATGTGTGAAGTTCATATCATTCAAGAGCTACCCATGTCTCTCCATGCTGGGAATGATCCATCCACACCACGAAAGACTCTGACTGTGCATGACAATCCTCTGGCACTGTGGCAGTTTTATAAGACAAGTTGTATACTATAGTTAAAAGACTGGTAACTTTGTTTTTCAGTTCCTTAATAACTCTTGAATGGATGCCACCTGGGCCTGGTGACTTATTGACCTTTAATTTTTTGATTAGGTCTAAAACATCTTCTCTTTTAACCTCTATCTGACCTAATTCCTTAGTCAGGAGGGGCCATTCAGGTAATGGTACCTGTCCAAGGTCTTCTGTGATGAAGATGCAAAGACCTCATTTAATTTCTCTGTAATCTCAAGAAGTCCCCTTTTATCTCCTCTTTCCCTCCCTCACCCTCCAGTGGGCCAACCACCTCTCTGGTAGGTTTCCTGCTTCTGACATATTTGAAGAAGCTTTTATTGTTTCCCTTTATGTTCCTAGCCATATGTTCCTCAAAATCTGTCTTGGCCTCATCACCTTTTTGCGTTTCTTTTGCCAGAGTTTGTGTTTCTTTTTATTCTCATAATTAGGGCAAGACCTCCATTCATGGAAGAAAGATTCCTTCCCTTTTATAGCCTCTGTAACTTTGCTTGTTAGCCATGCAGGCATTTTCTTGGACTTAGTTGAGCCCTTATTTCTTATACCCTTCTGCTGGGCCTCTACTATGGTTGTTTTAAACAGCCCCCATGCAATTCAGAGAAATCGGACTCTTTTCCCTTTCAACTTCTTTCTAACTAGCTTTCTTGTTTGTGTAGAAAGTATGCCCTTTGGAAGTATGAATTTACTCAATCAATATGGAGATAATTAAAATCCCCTATGATTACAACCCTGTCCCTCTTTTATACCTTCCTAATTTGTCTCCTCATTTCAAAGTCCCCTTTGAGTTTTTGATCTGGGGGATGGTAGCACCACCACCCCACTATTACATCACTATTACATCACCCATTACATTTGGGCCTGGAAGTTTAACCCATAGTGATTCTATGGTGGAGTTGGACCCGCCTCCAATCTCTATTCGGCAGGATTCTACCCTTTTTTTTGACATAGATGGCCAACCCCACCAACATGCCCCTCCCTGACCCCTCCTATAGAGTTTATAGCCTTGGATTGCGGTATCCCACCGGTTCTCTGCCTTCCACCAGGTTTCTGTTATGCCCACTATATCAATGTTTTCTTCTAGCCACCAAACATTCCAATTCTCCCATCTTTGCTCCAATTCCACCAATTGGCTTCCTTCGAAATTGAGTTGTGTTTTAGCTGATCTAAGCATTATATGTGCATACACGCACACAATGTCGATTTTAATTCCTTTATATGTTTTCTTGACTTCTGGAAATTGGATGGGACACAACATGGATTTGAAAAAGAAAAAGAAAATGCTTGATACAAACTCAGTAGAAGAGAGCCATTGTACGAAGCAATACTAAGTCTGAAAATAGGCGCAGGAGGATTTGAGGAAGGTTGCGTGGCTGGAGGAGGAGACGACAAGCTGTTTCTTTGGAATAATAGGTTTAAATTGGAGGCCTGTACTTAAAACCCACAAGAAATAAAAAAGGGTCAAAATGGAGAAAATTGCTCAACTCTTATATTACTCTGAAAGACAATCATTTCCTTCTATTTTTCCCCATCCAGAAATGATTGCTATTTTAAGAGGGATCTTGGACAATAGATGCCATCATTTAGAGTCCATTGCTCAATAAAAAATAGTGGTTACGAATTCCAGGATTTTATGCAACTTAAATGTTTCCAGGAGTGGTCTATGAAATGCCATCATTTCAGGACACTGGGTTTGCTTTGAATCGAATCATTTTACCTTTGACCTAAGAATACCCTGAAAAAGACCCTTGAGGATGAAAGTGTGGATTGGCATTTTGTCTTTATTTTGGTGGCTAATTTACTTAAAATTAAGTACATTACTGCAAACTTTGCAAATGCTTCAGGGTGGTGCCTTCTGTTTAGCTATTTCAGCATGCAAAAAGTAATTCTGAAAGGCATCCAAATCTGAACAGGTACCATTTTATGCTATCTAGCAAACCTCTTTGCTCCAATCATGTGTGGGCTCTTTGCTGCTTCCAAGGATCCAGAGTGACTCAAACTGACAAAATGGGACTCATGACAAACTTAACATATTATTTGATCATCTCATCATGGATGCCAGAGAAGCAGAAGCGTTCCTTTGTTTGGGCACATGATAGACTATCCTGGTTAAAGTGGACCTATACTAATAGCATATAGCAAACAGAGGAAGTTGCATCAAAATGCCATCTACTGAACATTGCCTCCTGTGTCCCTGTAGCAATTTAAGGAGTAGGAAAACAGTGAAGAACCAGCTACACAGGAGATACTCTCACCAACCTCCAAGTCCAGAAGGAGTCTCACTGCAGCCTATTCCTCCCACCATTCCCCACCCCCTTCTGCCAGGTTTACAGAGACCCTAATCCTAATCCTCCTGTCATCACTTGGAGGGGCAATCTCTTCTGGTGCGACAGAATAATACAAATTATATAATGATGGTTGGTAATTGTTGGAATAATGTAGTTTCATGGATATGGTTATTTTCTTCTTCTGGGGGATAGGGGAGAGACCATCAGCTCAAAATACATAGGACACACATCTCCAAAAAGAAAGCTGTCTTAATGAAACCACTTCTCACACACTCAATTTTTGCAGAACGCACTTGCAGTGGCAATGAAGCAAAACACCAGAAAGAAATTTTATTGCACACTCTAATTATCTTTAATTATTTTTAAAGAGAAGTCTTTTCCTAGGTCAACAGAAGAGGGGAAAAAAATCATCCAGAGCAAGAGAGCAAGGCTGTGTCAAAAAATCTATTTTCCCATTTAAATGGCAAAAATATTGCAAAACATTTGGCTTGGTAATTTTAAAATAAATGGCAAACAAAGTTTGACAAATTACTTCAATTGGACTATTTCCAGATTGCCCAACTGAATCACTTCCATTTGAATTAAGAGATTGCTAAACATCATTTGATCAGATCTGGTGCCTAAATGTATTGCTTTCCTCTGCCCTGTTTGAATGGTAATCCTTCAGTTTATCTGAAGTTTAGATTATAGTGAACCCTCAATTTAGCAGACTCACGAGGGGAAGGAGTACATATTAATGCTGAAGTCCTTTAAATTCAACAGCTTCCCCACACCCATTAGTCCACAAACATCCACGGAAGAATAGACAGTTTATCACCAGTGCAAGCAACCTATTGAGTTACTTATGTCTGTTGAAAGAACAAGTCCAGGGAGTGAACTAGAAGCTTGGCTGACAGTTACCCACCAAGTTCATTTTCGTATGATCTGTGATAAAATACTATTCTAGTCAATTGAAAAAAAACAACAAATACTTGATAAAGAAAGAAGGCTGCCTTGCACTCTTTTTCCAGCTTTACGTACTGCCGACACAAGGAACCAAAATAGCAATTTTAGTAGTGACTCCAAGCAACTTTTAAATAAGATTGTAGCATCTTTGCAGCTTTCTTGGAATTTAGTGATATCAAAAACTACCATCTTGTATTGACTTGGCTTCCTTTTATTGAAGTTAGTTATTTAGCTTGCAGACGTCCGATACAGCACACCACTCAAGCTGTGCCTAATAAATATTTAACACCACGAAACCGAGGGATTTTCTAACCTTGAAACAATAACATTGGAAAGAAAACAATCACTAAGTGACCACTGAGCTTTCTCATGAACCCCATTCATTTGGTTAATGGCGCACATGCCAGTGTAACCAATTAGACGGTACTATAATATATTGTTCCGCCGACAAGGTGATACCATTACTTGCTTTGGGAAAATGAGTGCAGGATGTGTGTTTTGAGCACCAGAGTTTAGCACTATCAAAGTTATTCATACCGTTCCCTTTTTATTATGGTTGCGTCTATGGAAGCTGGCTGGAACACTAACAATGAGAAATAAATGAAGTTAGCTTTGCACTCTGCATGTGACAGTGGGAGACCAGACCAGGTTTAATTCAACCTTACGGGGTCCTCTTAAATGGTGTCACTTGTAGAGTTTGCACTTGACTTTGGGAAACATTAAGACAGCTCTCGCCCCAGAGAACTAATTAAGAAATCTGGCCCTCCATGGCTGAGCTCATTTTGTTCAGGTTGACTGCTTGTTCAAGTCCGACTCTGGAAGCTCATCTAATGTACACTGTGACCAACCATTTCAGTTGGATTAAGATAATTACCTAGCTCAACACTTTTCTGATACATTTTGCAATAATGGAATCCAAAGCTTTTATACGCTCTTCAAGTCACACTTTGAAGTGCAAATTTGGGCTGGAGAATCAGTGCGGTAATCCAAGGTCTTCATTAATAAAGTCTGCAGGGTGGTTGAGCACAAGCACACTGACCGTATCTAAGCTTCCAAACGCCCGGGTTTTGTGAAAGGCCTTCCCTTCAGGATGGAACAAAGCTGTGATTGAAAAGATACATGGGTCTGTCGCAGTAGCCCAGTGATGGCGAACCTATGACACGCATGTCAAAGGTGACATGCCACGACCTTTAGGGTGACACACCAGCACTTGCCAACACCCAACGACAACCGAGTTTGTTTTTGTAATGATTTGAATTTTTTCTAATGATTTGATGTTTCTTTATATAATGCATAGCCCCACACATGATTAGACTGTATTTTTTAAAATATGTGAATATGTAAATAATTGTTTCTCTTTTGTTGGGGGGGGGGGAGTGACACACCAGCAGAGTCAAGTTAGGCATTTTTTTTACATGGCAAACCCAAAAGGTTTGCCATCGCCACAGTAGCCAAGGCGTATGCCTGAGTAGGGTTGCTACTTCTCTCTGAAAAGGAAGAGATCTGTACAAGTGACATACAGGAATTCCTTCTAAAGTAGGTACATTCAGCATTTCCTCTTGCCTAAGGCAGGGGTAACCAACATGCACCATGCCATGTGCCACTTGTAATGCAGAAAATCTTTGCGTGTGCCACTCTACCTGCCTCCAGCTTCATTCCAGCTGCAAGCAGCTGGCCTGGGATGCCCTTGAGAAGAGGTAGGAAATGATGCTGCTTGGGTTGAGTGGCAGCCAGACCTACTGCACCTCATCCTGCCCCATTGCACCAAAAAGCCCATAAGGGACCCAGGCCAAGTCTCTGTGCCTGACTTGCATTGATGGGCTCATATGAACTTGAGGCCAACCACCTAGCACAGGCTGGCTGGCCTCAGGTTACCCACACCAAATGATGGCAGGACCCCTGATGCAGCAGGCATTTGGCACAGCAGGATGAAGCACGGCAGGTCTGGCCATCACTGGAGGCAAGCGACATTGGTTCCCACCCCCTCTCAACAGCACGGGGCATCCTGGCCAAGCCACATGCAGCTGGGATCCCGCCGGATGCTTCGCCCAGGTTGCTGACAGGGGGGTCAGCTCTGCTGCACGTGCCACTTAGAAAATGTGCTCGTGCCACTAGTGGCACACAGGCAGTGCTGATTAAAATATCATTTGGGATATCTGTCCTCGGTCATTAAACCTTGTACAAGTAATTCAAAAAAAAAAACAAGACCTTTTACAGTTCAGGTCAAGAGGCCCTTGATTTGAAAAATGGAAGTGTTTAGCACATCATTTTTATTACATAATAATTTTGCCATTCATGCAATACCAATTATTATTTTATTTATATCACACCACTAATACGCATGGCGCTTTATAGTAGAAGACAGATCCTTGGCCCAAGGAGCTCATGATCTAAAACCGACTGGAGGAAAAGTCCAGTGTGGGCTATAGGCCATGATGTGTTGTGCAACCCTCTTACGTTAGTAGTAGGCTACTTCAGAATGCCAGGGGCATGGGAGTGGCAACAGGATACAGGCATCTCGTCTTGTGCACGCTCCCTGAGGCATCTGGAAGCATCTGGATACAGGCAGCTGGACTAGATGGGTCTTTGGCCTGATCCAGTAGGGCTCTTCTTATGTAGACACAGGAAGACCGCGGAAGGAAGAGGGCAGCACAACACTGTAAAGGCAACAGATTATTAGAAAACTATCACCAAACTATCGATGGCTAGAAAATAATTATCTGTTGTCCTTGACAATGTGACAATGCTTTCTGGTTATCTTCTCTAGGATCCATGGTGAAATCAGCACAATCCCTAAACTGCATATTACTTTAATGTCTAACTAGTTACAATGCAGTAACATACAAGTCCTGGGATTAGGAGTTCTGTTCTCTCCAAAGTCAAGTGGAAAAAGAACGCTAGACAGTACTTCCTTGTGCTGCCTTCTGATGAGCTAACAAGCTTAGCACAAGAGTCTCCATTTATGCTCTCCCCCCCCCCGAATACTGGCAATTATAAATGTGCATACAATTAAATAGATTAGAATATGCAAATAAGAAAATGCCTTGGTTTTCTCTTTCGAGCAGAGGTGGTAATGACAAGTGCTTAATAGAAATGGCTCTGAAAGCCACCAATTAGGAAACAGAAATTCCTTTTATAGAGCCTGAGATTCAAAATTGTTTGATCTTCCCTTACAAAATCCAGAGAAAACATCCAAAAGGTGTTGTAGAAAGTCACTTTTATTCCTAAAAGACACTCAGTGTTCCGAGCGGTGAACCTCTGCATGAAGGATAGCATGACACACAACAGAGCCATTATAATGGAATTTGTGGCTTCGAACGTGACTCTTCTATGAGTCTGAGCAGAAGATACTTTTGCTCATCTAAAGAGAGTTGTCTCCAATGTTACAAGTTTCCTCTTCCTCCTGCAGGATCTCTGCATCACATCCCATGTTGTTCCAGAGGGCCTCTTGACCTACATGGGAGGGGCAGGCCTCCAAGAGAAATTTTATCAGGATGCATGAAGTTTCTTTGGGGCTGCTTCCCAAATGTGGAGGGGAGGATGCAAAACAGAGCAGGGGGGGCAGGAGTGATGGGGTGGGGTGCAAAACAAGGCAGGGGGAGGCAACAGCCGGAAAATGATGCAGAGCACAGGTTTACCCGCCTGCACAGCATCAGCAGCGGTGAGATGGAAAACCAAATATTTTCCCAAGTCTCTCCAAAATCTTTTAAACACAGAATCATTGCAGAAAATTAGCATCATCATATTTAGGCTCACACTAGAATGGAAAAAGTCCTATAAGTATCAAAACTTACTTTTGCTGAGTCCTGCAGCTGTGTCCCTGAGCACTGGGACATGTACTCCTTCAAGGTAAGCAGATCCACAAGCCAAAGAGCTTCCTTCCTTCCTGATACTTTCAGTAGCAGGCCAGTTTCCTTCCAGATTTGACACTGCTGACAAATCTTGACACTGTTAAGGAGTATCATGTCATTCCTCAGCCTGGCACATATGGTTTGTGGCAGCAGCTTCTGCTATGTATTCAGCTTCTGCATTGTAAACTTTTAATTTGCTTAGATTTTGTCATTAGCAAGGTGTTAAAATTTTTCCTGCTTGCTTATGTCACTTCCGGCCATGACATCTCTTCCAGGTTAATTACATCACTTCCTGTGGGTCCTGAAAGAGTGTCATTCTACAAAGTGGGCCCCGGTGCTAAAAAGTTTGGAAACCACAGTGTTAAACGCTTGCACTTAAAATAAGAACCAATGGTTGCACTTGTAGAATCAAGAACTTGCTGATGTGAGTAAGAGGCAGAAAAGCAGCCTGGAAGTCTTGAGAATGTTGGCTACGCTGCTACACTCCACTCAGCTTTGTCAGCTCTATGAAAGCCTGTCTGAGTCAATGGAGATGTGGGCTACAATGCAAGTCTCTGTTGTTCCTAAGAAGTGGAATGCTCGTAAACTGTTTGACAAGTGCCTCCTATTTTCCTCTTTCCTGAAAAGAAAAATATGCAACTGTCCTCTAGGATTGGCTCAGATTTTTCAAGGCAATAAAACACCACTTTGCCTACTGTATGTACATTTCCATTAAAAAAACATCCTTTTTCTTTATTTCACTGAAGTATGTCGCTACCCGAGTGGCTGTTTGGAGAACTACTGTCAGTGCTTATTTGTGGCTACAACAGACAGATGGTGACATGAGATATGGGATGCAAGCTGGACCATTGTGCAAGGATGCAAGGGACAAGATGCAGAGGATGCATTTTCCTGTGACAGCCTCTGATCACATTTATCCACAGCAGTCCCATACAGTCTAACAGATTTCAATGCGTGGCAGTCATTTGTAGTTAAATGAAACACTGACAACTGCAGCATTTACGGTAAAATGAAGCTTTAGATGCTCAAAGCTGGACATTCCAACACACAACCGCAAATACACTTTGAGGCCTCCTCTGTCACTTTTAAAGTAATCCTCTCTGCATATAATCCACTTTTTCCGCAATCAATATACTAACACTTCAATGAGAGGGGATTTAAATGAAAACACCAAAAGGAAATATGTATGTGCTTTTCATAATTTCATGGCAAGCATGAACAAAGGGGATCTGCCAGGCGTGTGTGTGTGTGTGTTCATGTCTCCACAATCAAAGATGCTTCTGGTAAGGAATACCAAGTATTTTTATTGATCTGCCTTAAAAGGTAACCAGACTAGCATGCTTGCCTGAATTGGGTTTTCCATGCTTCCTGTAATAGATTCTGTCATGTACGGTACTAGCTGAAGAGAAATATCCTCAGTGCTAAACAGTATAGTCCAAACAACTTCAGACATTTCAGTCTAATTGTCATACCAGAGACTGATGGGGAACAATCCCACACAGATCACAGTGCCATTGCTAAAGAATCTACAGTGTTATCTAAGCTTCCAAACCAGGCCCCATCTGCCTCTCAGACGATACAGATTATAGTTGATTAGTCAAAAAACAAAATTCAGTTACTTCTGGCTTACCAAGGGAGGAATCTCTTTGAGTGACATCATAATCCCTTATAAGGAAACACTCACTATTTTAAAGTTCGAGTCTTAAAAATTAACTAATTATCATGCTTCAATGTTTTCAAATATTTAATGGAAAATGGGGTAGAAAGAAGAAACGAGAGATTGAAATCCTTAATAAAACTAGACATTGTCACACTGCAGGCATTGATCCAGATTGGCCGGGTGGTAATTTCAGATTTAGTTCAAAGGGGAGACAGAGAACAGAAGAAGGTGTTTTCAATACTTAAGAAAAAATAACGTGGTGGTATCTGAGAAATGCAGCCTTTGATCCTGGGCAGATAAAATTAATAAGCAGTGCTGTCATGTTTCCATACCTATCATCCTTACGACAGCCTTACCTTCAAAGCTGCATACCAGCAAAAACCGTACTAAAGGGGATGCAGCGTGCACCATTGCATAAGTATAATGGTCCCGCCTCTCACTAGCTGAACAATGACCATTTTACAGTATTGTTATTTGTTGGCTTATGTTCACCTTTACTTACTTTCCTGCTGAATGGGCTTTTGGTCAAATTGTATTACAGGCAGAGTTCTATATACCATCTGTGTGGGCGTTCGGAAGAGGTTTTCATCAACTTGGAGGAAATGGTCTAATAATATGTTATAAGGTTCCATTCACTCAAAAGCAGCTTCTTCCTACCCGGTATCCTTAAGGGTTGTGTCCTGCCTTGCTGCACGGACATTGAATGCATAATAACACTGCATATATACACCTAGGAAGGGCCCAGTTTCAGTTGCTGAAAATGTATAGTGGCATGCAAGGGCACTAAGCATCGTTTTTTTTAACCCAAGAGTTTTCATACAAGGTAAATTACCTTTCACTTTCTTCTCTGAAAGAACATTCCATTTACCCTTCTGGTTGAAAATATCCTCCAGTAATTAAAATAAGCCATTTAGAATTGCTCATTTCTACCATTATTTTTGACTAAGGAGAAGACGACTAAGTTTGATTATTGCTCCAGCCATGCTTAGTTAATATACTTCGATTCTTTAATCTTAAAATGGATACATTCCAAATAAAGTAATATACTTTACAGCAGTACCGTGCAGGAAATAATTAGGATGCAAGTTCTGGAGGCTTTAATATGGATGAAATTATATAACTATCTTTGCATGCTGCAGAAGACCCTATTAAATGCACTAGCCAGCGATGTTGCCGGCTGTCAGAAAGCAAAATGAAAAATAGTTTTAATAGCTGCTCTTTGACCTGTTTTATATTTTATGTCAATTATAACAGCACACAACCATGCATAATTATGAAGCATAGATGCATTAAAACGTACACATAATTTGTGTTCTTATGGCAAACATTGCATGAGGGTTTAGAAAACAAACTGGCGATTTCCTATTGTTGTAAGTCATCTGTACAGTTATATATTGGGATTAAATATCTTAAGACAGATTTGTCTTTCCATCTGTCTTGAGTAATTTTAAAGAAATATTTTTTGAGATGGACAAAAATCCCTGCCTAGACACCACTCACTGCCATCTGTACTCTCTCATAACACAGTGTGTAGGTTCCAGAATGAATAGCAAAGTAACCCTGGAAGATATACAGATTTGTCATCTGAACATCATTTTTAAAAGGATCCAATTTATTCGCAGCAGGAGTTTCCTTTTGGCACCATAACAGTCATCCTTGTTTTGGGACATTTGGGGCAGAAAGACCGGCATTTTTTTATTACAGCGAATTTTTTTGCATGCATCTTACTTTCTTAAGTACATGATGAGTGAAGTATCTCGACAATTCTTTTCATTTGTTGAACTCTATGTTTAGTATCATGATTCTATGGTAATTATTTAGTGTATAGATTACTAAGATTCTGCCAATGTTGGCAAAAACAAGAGGTAGTCACAATAAAAGGGAACCATTTCTCTAGCATTGCAATGGCTAATAGCTGACTCCACGGAGGACTATATCACTTCAGACTGCGGGGGTCACATTTTTTCATGCTCTCCTATGCAAAAAGTGCTCGCAAGTCAAAAGCTAGCACAACAGGGAGCAAGCTGCGCCAGAAGCCATTCTCCCTCCTGTGTTAACTGCATGGTGTTACACTTGCAGGGAATGGTTTAGATGTGAGAATATTCAAACTAGTATTTCTTCCCCTCCCCGTTTACACTTTGATATGGTGCCATCCTCTCAACTACCTCCTAGTTCAGCCACTTTATTCTATTGCATGTGTAAACCAGGCCAAAGGCACTGATTGTAACATCAGCCCTCCTATATCATGAAAAGAGTGTATATACTAGCATTTGCTAAAAGAGTAATATGTTCTCTATAAGTCTAAAAGAATATAGGTCCAACTTTTTTATACACTGATTTTTGATCCACCGATTAGACTTAACACTGATGGCCACTACTGATAAGGACCCTGTCAATCCCTGGAGAATGGGGAAAAACCTATATCCCTTTACATTCCCCATTCTAAAAAACTGCTTTTCTAGGGAGTTAGGCTATTAGAACTGCTATTTTGCAGCTCGCTCAAAGAAATGTGACCCCCTCCATTCGACCTGACTTGCTGAATAATGGAATGCGGACGTGATTAATCACTTTCACATTGCATTCTTCAGCAAGCAGACACTAAGGGAAAGGGTGTTTTCTAGGATTAGCAATTCTAATTGACAGCCTAATTCATGTTTTTGTTTTAACTGCTTTTAGTTAACATGTTTTCTTAGTATCAGCAGGTAGTACCAGAACCAAACCCCAGCAGATACCAAGATCCCACCTGAACTCAGAAATTATACTGATACAGTGCAAGAAATGATATAATTAAACACATATTGCAATTAAAAGGATGAGCTACAATGAGTCACATGTTAAATTACCTTTACCCTGCCTCTTTCTGAAGGTTTCACAATTTATGCAGCGTATCTACATTGCACACACCGGTATTATATGGCATTTCCCACAGCAAACCTGAAAACCAGGTACACATCCTTTAACACCCAAGAACATACATCTAGAATTGGGTTACAGTCCTTCAACATGTGCACATACGAGATCTTGCTCACACTTCATAAGCTTGCTATGGGAAACACTATGCATTACCTGTGGGTCTGTACCAATAAAGATTGCTACAGAAAGTATAGAGTTGGCTCTCAGAAAGTGCCTCACAAAACTAGCTGTAGCACAGCAAAAGGGTAGCACCCAATCAATGGTGATCAGGTCAGGTTAAGAAAGAAGCACAAAGTGCACCAGTGCACTTTTTGTGACCCTTTTGTAAGACCTATAAAGCTACACATATGAACAGGTACCTCTTCTGAACTTCATTTACTTTAACAATGAATTTATTCTAGCTGTGTGTATGTCCCGTTCCCCCCCCCCCATATGGCAGTGGCCCCCAAAGTCTTACTTGGACTTTGGGACCACAGTAAGTAGTTACAATCAGGATGAGTGGATGATGTCAGCACCACAGCAATCACAACACCAGGACCAAGAGGCTTGTAAACCTACTTGGAGGGTCATGCTGGCTCCGGGAGGCTTGCAGCTCCATGTGGGTCTCCCCGGTGCTGCAAATAGCTCCAATCAGCAATCAGTGCCCACTTCCAGTTTTCAATCAGCACCATCAGGGCACTTAAAGGCCACTCCCTTTAAGGGGGAAACGGCCCTCTTCTGGATCCCCTGGTGGGGGGTGACCCAGCAGTTTGGGAACCACTGTAATATGGTATTAATACGGTCCCGCGCATGGCCTCTACAAAACTACCAACAGCTCTTTAAACTCCCCTGTGGTCTAAAAGGGAAACATGCCATTAGCATACACTACTATAGCTCTTTCTCTTTGCATTCTCCTTTACAAAGCTCATCTGCAAAACTTTACCATGGGTGAGTATTTCCCTATGTAAGCGACAGGCAATTCCCATCACTACTTAATCCACCTCTGAAGCTGACAAGGACACACCCCAGGGGGGGGGAAAAAAAAAAAACCCTTTTCCAAAAATTAAGGAAATAGTCTTCTTTCAAGACCATAGCCATCACTTGTAGCCATATTCCACTCACATTCAAAGGATTCTATGCATCCTAAAAGGAGCGCTTTGAGACACCAGAATGGTGCTTGTTCAAGTGTTCTGAGTTTACACATGTAATTCTAGGAAGCCTGTTATTCCTTGCCATGCAAAAAGCTGAGAAGCTGAGAAGCTACTTTCTGTATGAAATGAAGGCTTGTGGGATAACTCTTTGGGTTCTTGACCTTTGCATCTCCAGGCAGCTGAAGTGGCTAATCAGGAGATCTCCACTTTGAAATGTGTTACGAATTGAACACTAGCACCCATGGCATACAAGGGCAGCAGCCCTCAACATACACAGGTCTTTCATTCATCTGTTCCAGGAACGGCTGCCGATAGTTAGCTTACAGCCCAGACTGAAAGAACAATTCAAGGGGTGACGCAAATCAACCCAGCTCCTGGCTGACTTCCAAGGAGACTGATTTCCAGAGGCACAGCCTCCTGATAATGCCCTGCGAGGGCATTCAAACAATACTCTCCAAAAACTGTTTTAACCCTTAAAAGGCAACTACTACCTTCCCTTCTCTGGGCTGTCCTTTTGGAAGAGAGCTAACTAGTGATTAAATGGCTCGCTTCCATTTCTGGGTGTTCCAATGGCCAGACATGAAATCAAAGGCTTGTTTGGACTTTGTCCAAGGAGGGGATGTGGCCTTACACCAAGTCAGACCACTCGTCCTTCTAATTTTGCATCGTCCACTCTGACTAGCATGGTTCTTTACAGACTTGGGTAGTGGACCTTTTAAAGACTTATTCAACCAGAGATGCCGAAGACTGAACCCGGGCCCCTATGTATGCTGCAAATGTGCTGTTATCAGGTTGAAATTGTAAGAATGGGACTACGTTTGAGAAAAATGGAATTCTCAAGCACCGTAACACATAGCAAATATCTGCATAATATTGAGAGTACCAATGATAAGCTACAGCTTGGTGGAAGCAGATACATTTTCAGTAGTAGCAACATATTTCATATAATTTGCTGCTCCTCTTTAAGGAAACAAAAGATGCCTATTGTGGCATTGGCCCAAGGGTCTACTTGACCTAGTACCATCTACTTGGATGTCCAGGAGCAACACTGCCTCCCCCGGACTTGTGCCTCCCACACACCCCTGGGGAGTCCGCCACTCCCACTGCACGGTCGGCTGGGCCATTGCTGGGGTCCCTCAGGCAGTCCAGTCGTACACCGACAAGCTTGCCACCAATTCTTTTGCTAACAATGCAACTGAGTAAGCCCTGGGCACTTTGGAGAGCTACTTACATTTCCCCCGAGGCTTCCAGTTTCTGGGGACAGTAAGAACACTGCGGTGCAAGCTGTGAGTAGGGAAGTGGGTGGAACTGCACATGCCCATAAGGCGGGCCATAATACCGCGGCCTCGGTTAAATGAGGCTATAATGACAGGGACTCATGAAAGCTGATGGCTCTGCCTCTACAGCCATGGAGAGACAGCTGCTGAGGGAAGTGGCAGCGGGTGCTGTACAATTCCCCTTCCCCTCTCAAAACAATTCTGAGGCCAGGAAGGAAGGCCCAGCAGGCAAGACAAGCAGGGTCCTTGTAGGTTGAAAGAGATGCAACTCTGAACCTCAGTAGAACGGTTCCATAAGTATGGTAAGAGGGAAGCACACAAACACACACACACACGCACGCTAGAGGCTAGGAACCCACCACACTTGACCTGATAGCATCTTTAAGAGCCATTTTCCTATGGACCTTCTACATGAAAAGCACGTACTTTAACTGTGGTTAGGCCTCTTCCCTGCAGTCACTTTTATAGTATTCAGCAAACCACTCATTCTTCAGGAAGTGTTTGCTTTGTGCTCAGGAAGGGTTCACCCTTTACAGGAGATGAAATGGGACTCTGTCCAAAGCAAGTGCCAATTAACAATAGCCTTGCAAAGAGAGTCTTTTTTTCTAGAGGGGGGATCAAGTGACAAGTCCTCAGTT
>JAJKFI010000046.1:10608658-10619034 GCA_029204185.1 Lerista edwardsae
ACAGGGAAAACAATTTAAATGTTCAGCAAAATAAAAACTGAATTTGCACCAGATATATACAAACACGTTGCAACCGTAAGGACTATTAAAGTAATCTGGATATCTTATTGTCAGGTTTTCAGAAAAGAAAGCTGTTTACCAAGCTATTCAGATTCTTCTCCAAGCAGGGAATAGAACAATTTTTTTAAAGCAGTAATTTATTAAAACATGGTACACCATAATTTTGCCATTTTTCTGCAATAAGGGTGGCAGATGATTCATGGGGAAAAGTGAAATATATTTCCCTGTCAGTTCAATAGATCAGAGATTTACAGCTTCTTGACTCGGACAGGAAAAACTCAGCATGCATAGAAATGAATTGCAAATCAGTTAATTGTAGAAATGCAAAACTAAAAGCATCTCAGCAGTTCGGTTCTGGCGAATTTATTTTACTGATCAGCAGGGAACAAGTCACCATTTGTGTCCCGGGTAACTGGTTAGAAGGAAATGAAGCAAATTTTTGCTTTTTTTATATAAATAAATAACGGCACTCCAAATCAGTTTGCACCAATTCAGTTCACTTCAGTTTGTGTCAGTTTAAATGCTCGAGTTAATTATGTTTCCACCACTCAGACAAACAGATTAGGGAGTCTTGGTCAGATAGAATCAAACCTATCTTTTCCTGCTCTGTTATCTTAAATAAGTTGGGTTATTCCTTTCCATGGCAAGAAAAGAGGTCAAATGTATTTCTGGATGTTTTAACCAGAGAGCAGTAAGTGATTTTATTCTGACAAAGGCTGGGCTAGAGCCAAGGAAGTATTCCACAGAAAGCATGTAGCGCTATATCATATGAAGAACAGATGTTCCTTAGATGGTGCAGCTGCTGATTAAGAGATAATCCAAGATACTGAACTTACTTTCAAAACATGCATGCCCGTGTGCGCGCACACACATACACATATATACCTCATGCGCCCTTTTTAAAGAAATAAGCAACACGAGTTTGACTTAACCATTGCAGGCCTTCATCTGAAAAGTAAAATTCAAGGACCGAGTTACACACATAAAATAAGAACTTCTCACACTAATTTGGGGGAGGGCACCCCGACAGATTTGTCATCTTGTTCTCCACTTCTACACAAATCCAACTCAATCAAATACATATTTAGATCTTTTGGGGGCAGGAACCCAGTTAAATTAAATGTGGCAAAGAGCCATTTCGTTCTAGTCATTGAAATGAATCACTGACAGTCCATGGAAAGCAGAGGCACTAGTAGAGAGACAAGGGCTGGAATTCTCCTAAATGAGTTGCGTCTCACACACAGATTGAGTGAAGTATTGATTCTGGATGGAAGCCTCTTGCCTTCTGATCATAGCACCTGTGCAAATATTGTACAGCATGAATGCTCTTGTCCCTCTATATACATTTCATACCTCCAGTGGCTAATAGAGGGGTGTGGAAGAAAGAGACTAAAAGGCAGGGGATGGGGAAGCCTGAGAGGCCCTTCATTTTCAGTGGGTGAGAAACAGAACTCATTTAGTGGCAAATGCACATCACTGAAGACGCTGCTCTCTTTATAATCTTCCCCAATCAAATGCAAATTTGATGTGGGAATTCACTCTAAGCACTGCTGCTGAAATGCTAACATTGCTTAGATATTCCAGGTTCACTGCTAAGACCGATGTGTCTTTTTCCTGCATGTTTGGAGACTAAAATCTCAACCAAGGAGCCACACAATCATTTTGTTCTTAAATCAGGGTTGTGCATTATACAGTAAACAGTATACCTATGTGAAGAAAGTAAAGCATTCCTGTAAAAGTGAATGCAAGAAGCACAATTTATGCTATTTGGCTAAAGGAGGGGAGCAATCTCTGAAAAGTTTTGATAAAGGGGTAAATATGGAAAATTTTATTCTGATGCACTGTCTATAGGAAGGATTCCTTCTTTATAGTTCTGTTCTCAGGATGCATCCCTCTGGCCAATTTTCATACCTTAGTCAAACAAAGCTAGCAATATACATGTGCAAAATAGCAAATGCAAAAACTCTACTCTCCAAAAACAAAACAATCCTATTGGATGTATAAATCAGGAATGATAAAAGAATACAATCCATATTTTAAAAAAATATGCATTAAAAACTTATAAACAGCTTTTCTGATTTACCGACAATGAAAATAGATAGCATTTTTTCCCCCTTCAGAACATTTATCAGCACTTGGCAACTCTGGACTAACCTGACATGCAAGATGATCAAAATGGATTATGTAATCTTTTCCATTTATTCCTATTGATTTTGGTCATGATAAAATTCATCAGTGGGGGCTGGGACCATTGCCCCTGAAGAAGGTTTGTTGACTAGAAAATAAATAAATAAATAAGACTGTCCTGGTTAACAATTTGTTGGACGTTATCATTTGTTAGACCTGCAGCAAAAACTAAAATAAAAAGCAAGGTGGTAATGAATATATTACAACAAGAATGTTCACTGTTAATGCCTCATGACAAGCTTCTCTGTATTTTAACTCTTTATTTGCCCAACTGGATAGGGAGTTCAGACTTGTAATGGATATTATTTCTTCAAAATGAGGCTTAAGAAGTCTCGTTTTTAAAAACTTTTTTACCACAGAAAAGGGGGGAAAAATAGTTCAAGGCTAATCAGTTTTATTTTAGTAAGAGCCGGTAACATCAAAATGCCAGCGAGTGGACCATTTTAATCAGTTTTATTGATTCATGCTTTCAGTTCTTATTCAGTTAAAAACAAGGCACATTAAATACATCCTCTTATTGCTCTATAAATGCATGCAGCTCATTCTGTATATCAAAAGTAATAAATAATGGCAATAAAACACCGAGACAGTTATAAAAATGACAACCCAGCCTCAAACACAGTATTTAACAGTCCAATCTAGAACAATAACCCAACACAATACATAAAAGTCCCAGATGTACAAACATGCAGTGTGCATATCTGCATATGTATGTATGTACACATACACAGAGGGGGGGGGATAACCCACTATAGTACTCATTGCTGTTCATTTTTCTTTTTTTAAACACAGTGCTATCACAGAGTTAACACAATGCAAAAGGGTAAAATTCTCCAAGTGCATTATTTTCATTGCACATTCATATCACAATCTTTCAAACATGTAAAAAACAGGGATGTTGTATAATCAAATAATTTGGTTTTTCATGTTACTGAATGCAGCCAGTGAAAGTTGACGCCAAGTTACATTTTTTACTTTTCATAGAAAGCAGCAATACATGTTTTACAATACCCTATGGAAACAGTGCAAGGGAAAAATTGGCTAAAATTGAGAGCAAGCAAGCCAGAGAAGGAGAGCATGCATATAAAACACTAAGAGGAAGAAAATCAAGATTATGGAACAAATGCATTGGTAGCAAAGGATTACAACACCACGGACTGAGCAAGGTTGGAGATAAGTAGAAGCATACTTTATTGAAAACCCTATAAACCAGCATAGAAAGGAAAATTTCTTTGACAAGTGCATACAAAAATGTGAATTATTCAGATTTCTCCCTCAAATACTGCACAGAAATACAAGATTCAGCACTTACAGCTCCATTCTCACCTACCCCCATTCCCCAACTCTCAGGTCTCCAAGAGAAATACCTTGCTAAGTCCTGATACACACATGGCTGAGGCCCATGCACAGATCTCTGGGGCGCAGATATTACATTTTTACTTAAAGGGGTAAATGGCAGTTTTCAAAATGCATCAGTTCTGATGAAAAGTATATTGGCACTATCACATGTTGGAAAGGTATAAATATAGGAAGCATTCATGTCTCTTCCCAAGTCTGGCATATGTAAGAAATCAAAAACTATTTTTTGTTGTCTCCTTATTTGGAGCAGAAAAATCCAGATCAAACAGAGATGGAAGGACAATATGTAAAACCGTCGAATATGAGGTGGATTTAGAAAGAAAAAAAAGAAGCATAGCAAACTCATTAACTAACCCTGAAAATTTAGGAATTTGTGTTTTTAGGTAGGATTTTCAGCTTCTGACCAGGTTGGATCTAAGAAGCCAAATCTTGGTAAGTGGTCTGAGAAGACAACTAAACAGTGCTTCTAGCCCAATGCCACTAACAGCTATTTTATTTCTAGCAGCCGAAGTCCTCAACATCTTCAAAAGGTGCATATAAAGTTGTCTGTTTGGCAGCATTGTCTGATGAATATTAAAGTGGTATAATGATTCTGCAGTGCATGTGAACAGTGAATTCAGCGCCCTTATGAGCAGAAGGACATTTTAGTCCACTTGGTAGCCAGATGCTCCTAGGGATTGGCTCTTCCATTTTTATCTCAGGTATACTCTCCCACTTGCAATCAACATCACTAAAGAGATTAAAATACCATTGGGGGAAGCATTTTGACCCACCAGAATAGTGCACATGTTTCCCAAGTTATGGATTGCGGGAGCATTCGCTTAAACAATAGCAGCTAAAATGCAAAATTCAGGTAAAAGCCCTTAAAAGATCAAGAGGTCTTTTAAGAAAAGATTCACAAGTAACCTAAAATCCTCTCTTGTTGCTTCATGTTAACACTTTATTGTCCATACACCAAGAAGAAAGCTTCCATCTAATCTCATGTTATCCAGTTTAATAGCAAGCATACTAAGGCAAAAGACAGTGAATCCTGTTTTTGAGAAAACTGTCCAAAACTGGGTAGTTATCATAGTCTGTCGGTTTGTAATGAAATTCAGCTCAGTGTTTCTCCTACAAAACCTTTTAGATACTAGAGAAGTTTCCATGTGTGCTTAGTTTGTGCAAGATGCACAAAAATAAACTCAATCAATAATCAATTCACAAACATTAGTTAAAACCTCTACAGAAATTGCACAGGAAAGGAAAAAAACCATCTACAGTATATGCACTACTAAACTCACCATTGCTATATCAAACATGCTGTTACAGAGAGAAAGAACAGGGAAGGAAATTCCAGCCATGCTGTTTGATTTTTCCATGGCGGGATAACACATACAGCTTTCGTTAAAGGTATCCTGGTGATGTGCTTCTAATCTCATGCTGATTTTGTGTGCTTTTCAGAAATCCATCTGCAAATCATAGCTGCTGTATAGGATATAACCACTTAAATCCTATTGATTTCAGAAAGACTGAACCATGTTTAACTTTTGACTCAATTGTGCTTAATATGTCCTCTTACCCAATCACAATGACGTACCACTGAAATTCCTTGGCATAACATAAGCCTCTGTTTAGAGAGTTGGTATATGACAATCCTAGATATGGACCCTCTAATTCACATAATGACAAAGTAAGTCCCCCCCTTTTAAAATTACAAGCATATTTCAACAGTTTAGGCAAAAGGTGAATATTTAGCACAACACACTTCTTGAAAGGAAAAAAAGAATCCAGAGGTTTAATGAAGAAGCCCATGTGTATGACACAAAAGGCACACTGGCACCTTCCCTTTCTGCCAATTCAATGCAGCAAATGCAAGAAGAAGGGCTAAGGACAGCTTCAAGCTACTGTTCTTGCTCCAGTGCAGATGGCAAAGTGCTGCTGCACCTACATTCATGCTGGATTGCCACCTGGACAATCTGCCAGAGCTTCAGAATGCAGTGCAGGACCCCAAGATTAGCCAGGGGAAAAGCACCTGGGACAATGTTCCCCAACACTCTTTCAATATTCTTGCCCACCACTGATTGGGCAGAAAAGAGATACATCTACCCAATTCAGCAGGTCACAAATAAGCGCAGTAGTACCCTCACAGAAAACGTAATTGAAACAAACACCTGCACCTATGCATTTTTCTGTATAGTTGCTCAATGGTAGACAAATCATGTAGAGGAAGCAGAGGCTTCTGAAAGCACTGGAATGTTTCTCAGCATCACTAGAGGCAGCTACACGGTATCCACAATTTTGCAGCTGTCCACTCCACAAACTCACAGTCCGCCTCCACTCCGATCCACTGAAATGACATTACGGTGACAGATGTTCTCTTCAGCAGTTTTCATAAGTACAGCTAGCCGGCTTCCAGAAACATATCCTTTCTGAATTGCACTCATGAGCTACAGAAACAAGATTGAGAAAACATTAATATTGCTTCTAATTATTTTTTCTGCAGTAATTGTACATGCATACCTCACTAAAATGACAGATTTGGTTCCAGACTACTGCCGTAAATGAATATTGCTTTAAAGTGAGTCGAAGCCTTTTAAAAAAATTGCCAGTGCATATAAAAGCCTAAAAACATATTCACAACTATCATTTATTAGGTGTGCAATAGCGCTAGGCCTAAAAAAATATGCAAAAGTAAAAATAAGGCTTAAAAAATGAGTGCAGGTACCAAGATGGAGCTAATTGACTTGCTCGGAACAGATGGAGTCAACTGATGGAGTCATGTCACCACACATACAAAAATCACTTAAAACCCATTTCCTACTGAGGTTGCATTACCACACCATTGGTAAAAGTGCTTTTTTGTAACAATCTCAGTGGACCCCCCAAAAGAAGAAAATTTCTTTAGAAAAAAAAATCAAAAGTTTCCATGTTTCTAAAACAAAATTGGTGGAAATGCACATCTCTGGGAATTAAGATACAGCTTTTTTCAGCACCAACAGGGTGCCAACACATAGATCATTACATAAAAGCTGATCTCACACAAGAATATCCGACCTAAATCATTTTTTTTTAAATTAAGCACACAGGTCTAACTCTTCTAGATCTTGCAGAGCATGGACTTAGGAGAGGCCTCCTTGATTTGAGTTAGCCTTGTTATCCATGGGTTCAGTATCCGTGGATTTAATCATCTGCAGGTTCTGAACCCTCAGATAGACCCACTGAGGACCCCCCAGATGCAACTGGAACCTTGTTCTGGTTGTGACACAGAGGCTTTCTGAGGCCCACAGAGGCCGCACGCAAAACCAGAAGTCATCTTTAAACTCCTCCAGACAGAATTCTGAGGCCTGCGGAGGCTACGGGTGTTTGCACACAGCATCTGCAGGCCTCAGAAAGCCACCAGATATGACCAGAGCTCAGCTCCAGTTGCTTTTGGAGGTTCCAGGCAGCCAAAATCACTGATTTTTATCTTAGTAATGCTACTTTGGGTCATGCTGATTTATAAATGGTGCACAAATAATGTTTTAATTTGGAAATTTTTCCAAACCAAATTCATTTTCTACCATCAACCTTGTTAGAGAGTTGCGAAGTGCACCAGCTAAGCTGCATCCTGCAGCGATGAAATCACTGGAACAAGTCTGCATTGACCTGGGATGATGGCGTCCATGAAGGTACCAGGAACAGAACCTTCACAGAGAATGAGGGCCACTTGTCGATTACAAAGCCTAGTACCTTAACATAAAAAATGTGCCAACATTTTATTTTTTAATTACAGTGATGGTTGGGGGACAGGGAATACCCTGTAAACAATTTCAATGCCTCAGTTTCCCTTAAAAAAAACCTGGGATCTTTGCCCTCCTGGTGCAAAAATAAAAATAAAAATGGGTGAACCCTCACATTCTGAAAGTAGTGCCAAAAAACATTTCATCTCCACTTTCCACAGAAAACATTCAGAATTTTTTTTTAATTCCACCTCTTGTAGTTGGTACATTTCTGCACTACTGGTGCAAAATTTAAGAGCAAGGCAAGCACTGAAAATAATAAACATGAATATAATTGAAAAGCACCATATTAGCGAAGCGCTCTAAAGCGAAGTGCCTTAAAGCAAGGTATGCCTTTATAAGAGCCTGGTGGATTGGTACACAAATTCTGAAGAAAAATTTATCATCCTTATTATTATTATTATTATTATTATTATTATTATTATTATTATTATTATTATTATTATTATTATTATTATTATTATTTATTGGCCAGGTATGTAGACCATACCCGGAATTTAATATGGCTACCGGCCACACTTAAAAAAAGAAAAAGAAAAAAAAAAAGACTACATAACAGAAAAATAAACAAAACAATTAAAAACATATTCAACAAAAACCAATAGCCTCAACTCCTAATCACGTCAAATGATTACAATTCAACAGTTTGATGGCACAAGGGAAAAAGCTGTTTTTGTGCCTTGATGTTTTAGTATACAGCGTCTTGTATCGCCGACCAGAGGGGAGGAGATTAAACAAGTTATGACCAGGATGCCGTAAATCTGCCGCGATCCTTTCTGCTCTCTTTTTAGCCCGTGCCGTATACAACTCCTCTATTGAAGGCAAATCAGCTCTGATTATTTTTTCAGCGGATCTGACATGATCCTTGATGGCCTAGTTGATGAAGTATTCACAAGGTGCTCAGAAAAGAACCTTTTTCCACCATAAGCTGATGTATAGTTTTAGGCACTATACAGAAAGCTTACAGAACACAAATATAGTGGGCCCTCTTATCTGTGGGTCCGGGACCCAACAGATTTGACCCAACACAGGTCCCGAACCACGACAGGAGGCCTCAATGTACTTCCCAGATGTGACTGGAGGAGTCTTCTAGTTGTGTCCAGGAGGTGGTCTGAGAAGAGGGAAGGCCTAAAAAAGGCACTTTCACAGGTTTTCGCGGGGGCTCCCCAGGCCTCAGAACACCACCTGGATGCAAACAAACTTGTCCAGAGGTCCTTTGATGGCTCCCCCACTCATAGATTTAATTACCCGTGGGATTTGTTAACTGTGGGAAGGGGCCCAGGAACCGATTCCCCATGGATACCGAGGGCCAACTACACACTAAAGCTGAATTTTTGTTTTAAAAGCAACAAACCACAACTTGTGGTAGAACCTTCACCAGTAACTTCAATATTACCATGGACTTACACACTATTATTAGGAGCCTTGATATTACACAAGGACTGCACTTCTCCAGGAAAAAAAAGGGCAGAAATCTGCAGAGCAACCAAAAAAATTCTAAATCTTCCATCCAAGAAATTTCCTTGACTCCCGGGTTGAGTTGTGCAATATCAACATGACAGCGAGTGCTACCAGTCACATTCTCATTTTACTCCCCTGACATCTTTCTTAAGGCCCAGAGTAGAGATGAGTGAACAATTTGCAGTGCATTATTTAGCTTACAAATTTTGTCTCTTTTCCTGTTTGTGAGCAATCAGGAATTCCTCCAGGGTATTTTTTTATTTGGTTATTTCTGACTTTAATGTGAACTCATTGGTGAGTCTGAAAAACCACTGTCAAGTATTTACTTGAACGCTTCTGGCTATTTATGATAGGCCAAGACATTCAAGCAAGTGCATCTGCTCCATCTGGAAGACTAGAATTCAAAAATTGTAAGTAAAAGCATGTAGGATTCGCTGCGATCACTGGCACTACTGCTACTTTCAGTAAACACATGCCAGGCAACAGGGGTGTGAGAGTCTCACACATAGAACCAGACACCACCTCAAGTACCACTGGTTGAAAAACACTGCTCTGTACAATGACTTTTTCAATATTGCCTTTTAATGGATATTTATTTATTGGTTTTACTGGATGGTGGTTTGATGCTGTAATCTGCCTATGTACTTGAGATAAAGTAAGTTAGAAATTTAAAATGAAAAACACCAAGTTGCCGTTCATTTATGTTAAATGATTCCATCCTACTCCTAAAGAATCCACTCCTACCATGCTTGAAGAATGTAAAATATAAAACTTACCTTTTTAGAAAATATAGATCACTATGATAAAGGCTCAGAAAAAAGAAACCATTTCAACTTCTTACAAGATATCTCATCCCAACAAATCAATTTTAACAAACACAACTATAAAATCAGAGAGCAATCTATGTTAAGCAAAAGTCAATTTTTAAGAATATAAAATTAAATCGTACTAATGCTAGACTTGTCCTCTCCTCAAAATTTATTATCAGCTAGAAAAAAATGCTGGCTAAAAATGCACTTAAGTCACAAAACAGTCTTTTTTTAAAATTTCTCTTAACATTGTTTACTCACTTCACTTAAGTGACTGTGTCCAAGGTACATGAGAATATGCACTCTTCTGTGTATATATAACTACATGCTGGACACAACCAGTGAAATTTCTGCATTTAGATTCAACTGTGCTCTTATCTGCAGCCCATCTCGAGAGAGACAATTACCATTTTCCTTTGCCTTGATCTTGTTTGTTTAACTTGACACAGTGAAGAAAGGGCTGACATTGACCAAAATCCCCAGCATTAATTTATCTCATGTTCTGCATTCATCATTGCCACAGTGCAGGAAGGACCTGGCAGTCATTTGAAATATCTGACCAAGAAAGGCTCTTAGAAAAACAAACCTGGCTAGCAATAAAAAACAAATAAGGGGGCTGCTTGCAGGAAAGGAGTGAAAGGGATGCCTAGGTACATTTCAGAAACATCTTTAGAGCCTTGAATTTTGCATTTTACACCACTTGTACACACACACACACACACACACACACACACACACA
Organism: Lerista edwardsae; assembly: GCA_029204185.1. Classification (NCBI taxonomy): domain Eukaryota; kingdom Metazoa; phylum Chordata; class Lepidosauria; order Squamata; family Scincidae; genus Lerista; species Lerista edwardsae. The sequence continues at coordinate 10,619,032 of JAJKFI010000046.1, forward strand.
CAC
>JAJKFI010000046.1:10619134-10747472 GCA_029204185.1 Lerista edwardsae
GAGAGAGAGAGAGAGAGAGAGAGAGAGAGAGAGAGAGAGACTTCTAACATTCCCAACCAATTCTACACCCACAAAATCTTATCTCTGTTTATAATGATTGACAATTGCTCTCCTTATACAGTGCCTCAGTTCAGATCTTGAGACCAAACCATGGTCAAGAATGTACTCGAGATTCACATATGAAATATTCTCCTATATTTCTTGGTTTGTAGGAAACATGACATGTTTGTCATGATGTCTAAGTCGAGAAAATAGCTACTGCTTCAGAATCAGAACCCACCAAACAGCAGTTGACAATTTCATTAGAAAGCAAATAGTTACCACAAATTTAAAACCAGAGGAAGGAATCTGTGCACACAAAGAACAGAGAGCATGCAAGCGCATAGTTAACTGTGGAAAATTAATGATGCACTATGGAAAACTGTACAAATTTGATTATGATATTCTATTTGATTGTGAAATTCTAAGAAGGGGGGAAGAACCTAGAACAGCAATTTAGGTAACAGCTATGTTAGGTATCGTATACTATTTCATTGATATTTGTGCCTACCTTACCTGTAAGATACACATTCGTACATTTAACAGGAGCATCTTTTTATTTTGCTTTAAACCTCTGCAGGCAAATTTCACACCATGCCTTGATGTGGCAAGGTAACAGTGTGCAGATTTTCTCACCTCAAAAACAGACATGAATTATGTCTTGATTATGTAAACATGTCTCAACATGGAAAAGCTGTTAGGGGTGGGACAGGAGAAGAGAGTTCAAGAATTCTCATGAACAGTTACATTTGGATCACATCACCCAAGGGCCTGTCATTGAAACAGTAGAGTTGTGGGTCATATTTTTTGGAAGTAGCTGATGGCATTCTGAAAGAATCCTGAAACAGAATTCAGCCCCAGGCAGTCAAAGGGAACATACATTATACTCCGTTCAGGACCTCAACCATCTCTGTTCTTCTACAGGATAAATATAGTTACTTATGTAGATCCTCTGGAATTCTTCCACAGGGAATTTCAGAGGCTGCCAGCTCATGCATTATTTTTGCATTCTGTTCTGGAAGCAATTCATCTGTAGGCTGTTATTAGCGTGGCACCACCTAATGGCTGCTACTTCCTGAAAAAGGTGCAACAGTAATTGGGAGTGAAATGACAAACAGTGCCTGGGTTTTACATTGGCTTTCTATGCCTATGTGAGGAAAATGTATTCTCTAGAGAGCAAATGGTCTTGGCTGCCTCTCCCCTTCATATGGAAAGGGGGCATTTGCACAAAGGTATATATAATATATAGGGAACAGGCAAACATGCTTCAGGGACTCTCCTGTTATTTCTACACATCCAAACTACTAGTGACAACATTACTAACATTCAAGACTGAGCTCAGGACCAAGTTGTGTCTTAACAGATTCAGCAACCAAAACAGAAACATGCAGTCAGAGGAAAGATAGGGACAGGCGAAGCGAGGACCGGATTCCTGCTAACTGGGCAAGAGGCACTTTTCCAAGTGGGGTTCCTCTTACATTTAGCAGGGGAGAGTAATTGTCCCTATTCACCCCTGTGGCTATGACTGGCGGTATTCTGCATTTTTTTTAGATTGTGAGCCCTTTTGAGACAGGAAACCATTTAACTTTATTATTATTAGCCTATAAACTGCTTTGTGAACTTTGTGTTGAAAAGCGGTATACAAATACTGTTGATGGATTGATTGATTCCCCCCTACAACCCCATATATAGCCATCTCACCCTGCTTTAAGCCACCCACACTTAACTCATGTTGAGAAATTGCATACAGGTGAAAAAGTGGAGGTATACACATTTAAATAAATAAAAGACCTATTTCAGGAACACATGAGGCACAGAGGTGACCCAGGGGTAATATCTGTGTCAGGTTAATTGCAATTTATAGAAGAAGAGGACCACCCACTTTTTAGCACTCAGCTGTGCAAATGTAGCATTTTTATCATAGAAGAAGGAAGGAGAGTGGATTATTATGCTTCTTTCACCTTCTGAATTTCAATTTTTAAATGTTTAAATTGGGGCAGGAGGGAAAGGGAGAATGCAAAATATTGTATCCCTGATATTGAGCTAGACATTAGAAAAAGGATCTGTGTTTAGAAAATAAAAAAATATATCTGTTCAAGAGAGGGCTCTATTGGCTCCAGACAAAGTGTGGTGGATTCTTGTCCAATCCTTTCTAAACAGTCGTAGAGATCACAAATGCAGTTTACCCCTGAAAAGAGTACAAAGTATCTGAATGCAAAATTAAATGTACTTAGCATCTCATCATTAACGAGAAATCGTGTGCCACGCCATGGGTCTGTTATGGACCGCGCATAAAACTCTATCCTGATCCTTTGGTGGAATCGGAATAGATTTCAACGTCAACTGATTGGCTGCCCATATGCAAAATAGTACAACTTCCTATGAAATTATGAATTAAAAAACAAGTAGAAAGTAAAGCTCAGTACTTTGGGTAATCAGTTTCAATTGCACTTCCCCCTATATGACTGCGTAATGAGTACCAAAAGGATTAACAGTGAATGAGCGCTTGCCTGCTTAGATTTAAGACATGCCTATTGGAATTAGTGGCATTAAGTCAGAACCAGAGTTTAAAAGGGGTGAAAGTGAAGAGTAAATGGCAAAAGCTTGAAGGCGTTGATGTAACAGAGTTTCTGGCTATGGAACAAAGAACCTTGTACATTTTGCACAATCTGCCAGCAACATTCTGATTGGCTATTATTGACAAAGAAACCCTGAGAGGATTCAATCTCAAGGAGGAAAAAAACCTCATATATTAAGCTCTCTTCAAGGACCTTGTCTGCAGAGCTTCCACACCTGCACTTGGGCCAACCAGTTTAGAGGTGAAAATCACACTGGAACCTTCTGCTAAGATTCCGATATTTACCAGGTTGCATCCAGCATTGCAAGATGGGTCCTCTTCCCTCCACAACACACTTACAGTGACATGCCACACAGACACCCTTATGTATGGCTGCCCCATCCTTTTCGCTTTTGGACAAAAGACAAAGGACCACCAAACATTGTAGGAGCTTAGAAGAAGGGAGAGGTGACTGTGCATACTGATCCACCATGCAAAGCTTGTTACCACACACATTTGTGAACCAGACTACCCAACCCCCGAATCTGGAGTTTCATTCAACGAAGGTCACCATAATGTTACCTAATTTTCAGAAACAAAGATGAAATGTATAGATTGAATTATGCTCCTTAATGTTGTCTTATTTCTTTTCTCAAGTGTGGTAACATTTAATGTATTTCAATATGATACATACCCTCCTTTGTTATATTACAAAAAACAAAATCATGTAATTACCAATTTAGCATCAGATCCACAAGAAATTAAATCATCTTCTAATACACATTTCCCAATATTACTGAAGTCAAGTGTTTTGTGTAATCTACAATATGGCATCTACAAAGTAGACCTCTGGGTTTTCATCCACTATTTTTAAAAATTTTTAAAAAAATTAAAGGAAGCACTCACCTGCAAAAACTCATTGAATTCAACCTGCCCGTTTTTGTTCAAATCCACTTCATTCAAAATCTCATGGAGTGCACTTTCATTAATTTGAAGGTTGATGCTCTATAAAGAATATGGAAAGAAAAAACCCACATGCCTGAATTAACAAAACACTATTAATATCATGCTAGGCAATTTTGATACAATTAAAAAAAGAAAAAGTAGCAAGATGTTACCTTTAACACACGCTGAACATCCACTATGGTAATAAAGCCTTTGCCTTCTTTATCAAACATGTGAAATCTCTTTTTATACCTGCAAGATTGGATTATTCATGAGAAAGATGACACTGACAAAAAGCAGTTCTAGACAGAGGTTTTAATATAGTCCCCCTTGGGAGCTATGAGATACTCTCTCCCTTACCTCCACAAGCTTACAACAATTCCCACCTTATCCAGCAAGTGTCGGGTTTATTCCCACTTATGCAGATCTTGGTCATACCATAGTTCTCACCTTTGATATTGCCTGCCCCAGGCTATATTGATACCTAGTGGAAGGAGCCACAGCTTGGTGACAGCTCTCACACAGCCCCAGGATTCAACCCTATTAACTCCAGTTAACAGATCTGAGGTGCTAGGAAAGACCTTGGCCTAAACAAAAGCCACTGCCAGTCAAAGCAGCAACAGAACTGAGCTAGAAGGGATCACTCAATCATCTCCCAGGTCACAGAGCTCTTGCCACCTGTTCCTGAAGAGTGTGCCCGCAGCCTGAGAGAAGTTGGAGCAGCCCCTCCTTCAATGTACTTGTCTGCCCCAAGAGGAAAGCAGAAGAGAAGGAAGACCTCAGACCAAGTACCTCCTGCCCTCAGCTTTTGAAGAGACCACCAGCAGCCTGAGACAAGTCTACTTTTGGCAACTTAGGTTAAAAGTGAGCCACTCCGAATGCCTTGACAGAAAGATGGGCCATTTAATGCACATAAAATTAAACAGAATTCTGAGGATAGAAGGCAGGCCCTTATGTAAATCTCATAGAGCCAGGATAAGGATACAATTCACTGCCCCCTCAGCCTATCATGCATGTACCAAATAAACTTGAGAAGGAAGAATGCAATAAAAAGAACTTGTTGCAATAAACTTGCATGGCTGCCATCGCCAATTTTCCCCAGTCTATATCATATTCAGGCCCAGAGATGAACAAGGACTTGCTTGTACCGTATTTACCTCTCAAGATCTCCTGCAGTCAGATTGATTTCACTTTGATCCGTCAGTTGCTCTGACCGTGCCTTGTAGCCCATTTCGTAATACAGGAACTTCTGAGCGGTTGCAAGTTCCTCCTAGACAGGGAGAGCAGCACACAGTCTCAGCTCTAGGGTAACAGCAAAATATTTACATTCTGAATTTCTTTTTTGCTGTAATGTTTTATTGGCTCCTTTCACTTAATTATAATTGCTGGTCCTTAGAGGAATATCAGCAGTTGATGACCAAAAAGTGCTTAAAGGTGAACAAGGTAATTAAGATTAGGCAGCATTTCATGCTTCAGCTAGATCACTGGTTTGGTTATACAAGTGTTGATTATCAAGCGATAATTACTTTGAGAGACGTGCAATGTAAAGATTTTTAGGGCTGCAACATGCCCTCAATCCACACAAGCAACTTGCAGCGATATCAGCAAGAGCTGTGCTTGCAGACGAAGGGCCAAGAGAGATGGCCTTTAATTTAATGCTGATATGGCTACACTAAGTACCTAAAGTGGTGAGTTACAGTTGAATGTGTTTAATTTTTTAGAGTTCCGGCATTTGCTGATTACTTTCTTTAGCCAGAGGACAACAAAGAAGCCCATAGTTCGTAATCTTCCAATCCTCAATTCTGAGGCCTTCCTCTCACCATTGGCTATCATACACCAGTCGCTGAACATCCATGAACATTGTTTCTCTAGGCTCTGCTCATTTGAGAGCACAGATCAGTAGCTGAAGTTGGGTACCCTGCTTTGATAAAGCCAGCCTTTTAACGACAAGTGGACTCTGCCATTCATCCATAGCAAATCAGATCCATTTAATTGCGTATTTTAACTTCAAAGATCCAGGAACACCTGAACACATGTTGTCACTGACCGGGGAGCATCTAAACTGGGGCAGCCATTGGAACACTCTATTCAAAGATTTGTACGATACATGCAATATGGAGGCTATGTATGAACTACATGACACACAGTTCAACAGCCATCTGGTCAGAGTGGAGGAGGGGAAAATGGGCAGTCCTGGATTGAGGCTGTCATGTTGTGACTCTCACCCCCCTTGCATGGTTTTCAAGAACATGGGATAATCATAACCCTCCCCCTCTCTCTCTCTCTCTCACACACACACACACACACCCACCCTTCCAAATGTTGTGAATGATTGATTGGGGCCCATGTCTGGTAAGAAAAGGAATACATGAAGCAGTTCTCTGTCAGTGACTCAGACCATATTCCTCCACTCCAGGACATTACCTTCTTTGGAAAGGATCTTGTAAACCCCTAAGCTATAGAACAAGTGACACCCCCTTCATACCTTTTTCTTGTGGTCGCTCCAGTTGAGATGCTTTCCCATTATCTCAATGATTTTTGGTAAAGCTTCCTCAGCAGCTTGAACATTCAAGAAAGCCAAGCGTGTACGACGGGCAATAATATCCACCGTGGTGCAGGCATACTCTTGAATTGAGTACTCAATCTATAATATTTGAATAGACAGACTGCAGATCAAGTCCAGTTTGAGAGTTTGGTACAGTACAGAGGATTTACACAAAAAGGCAAAATGTAATGTACATACTGATGACAATTCAAATAAATGCTCAAATGGAGGGGTAAGAAAAGGGGAACCTTTATAAAATTCACAAACTCTACTCCCCGACTCCCACCAGTTTCAACAAATCATGATCTCCTGCTTCAGCCTTCTAAAGGCAGACTAGCTAGTAGACAAAGCTAAAGCTAAGCTATAGCAGCTTTGATTACAAGAAAACAGCACATTTAGAACAAACAGGAAAGCAAAACAAAAAACTGTCTCACTGTCATACCTCAGACTCGATGTAAGGAAACTCCGATACGAGGCGTTTTCCAACAATAGGCCACCTCTTTCCAGTAACCTGGGCTAACCTTGCCACTTCCAGAGCCTTGTCCCCATATGTATTTGCAAGATGCTGCGCCACCTACAGAATTGAGAACACACTAAAGCAACGGTTTGATCATTCAGCATTTCCTGGAACACATCTCAGTCTAGGCATGAGCTGTTCCTTATCAGTTCTCCTGCTGCCTGTTAACAAATAGCCTGACAAGGATATTAGGTTTGGAATGTGTGGGAGGAAACTCTTCACGCTGGGAATGCTTAGACCAGCGCTAATACTGCTATGCATGTATCAATGGAACAGTGACTAATGATGTAGGTTTCTGCTACTGCTATCACATCTGGAGAATACATTTAACTTGGGATTAGAAGCCAAAGAACCTGGGCTTTCAAAGCTACAAAGATACAGACATACATATACCATACACACATCCCACAAATTGGGGTTATGTAAATCAGGCTTACTAAGCAGTTAGAATAATGAACATACAGTTCTTTACTATAAAAAAGGCAACAGATTAGATTTTCATTCCCCTTCCCCCACCCCATGGTCTAAACCAGTGGTTCTCAAACGTTTTAGCACTGGGACCCACTTTTTAGAATGACAATCTGCCAGGACCCACAAGAAGTTATGTCATGGCTGGAAGTGCCATCATTATGACCCCAGAGCCTGCTGCTTTCCTGAGAATGCAGCAATAAGTTGGATTATTTCTCAGTCATTTCCCAATAGCAAATGTGAATCAGAAAGAAAAAAGCCTACTTACAACCTACAACAAGCAAAACAACCACACAGCCCTCCCTCTTTCCAACATCTTCTCTTCCCACATTTTTAATATGGCTGCTGTAAGTGCTTCACAGCCCACCTGAAATTGGCTCACAACCTACTGGTGGGTCCTGACCCAAAGTCAGTTTAAGTACACGATATATAGCCAACTTTTAATCCCTTGATCCATCTTTTAAGCAACAACCCCAAGCTATGATCTATACCAGGGATTGCAGGCCAGATACAGCCCATAGAAGCTCTTTATCCAGTCCCTGTGATAACAGGGCTTTTCCAGCAGCACCAGCAGCTGCTGAGCTTCAAAGTGATACATTGGCAGAAAGGGTGGCCTGCATGATATTTGCGTTTTCCCTGTGCCGCCCTTTCAGCAGCAGCACTTCTGCCAAGTGCTAAGGGAGGGAGAGATAGGAGGCCTCAGTAGGGGAGGAATGGTATGAGGGAAGAGACAGACCAAGACAAGTAAGAAAGGGGGACGTTGCTGAGGCGCTGGGAGAACACGATTATCATGCAGGTTACCCTTTCAGCAGTGCTGCTTCTGCCAAGGCATTAATTTGCAGAGCATCTCTCAGCTGCTGAGCTGCGATGCAACGCATCGGCAGAAGCAGCACTCCTGAAATGGTGGCTCTTGTGATAACTGGGCTCTCCCACATCCTGGAAAATACAACCGTGAATTTGCATATTTTCTCTTCTGACGTTTGCAGTGAATGAGTTCCTACGTGAGAAAAAGTGCTTATTTCTGGTCCTCACCTGCTTAATAACATCCGTTTCTGCTATCACTTCCGCCCCCCTCAGCTGGTACCATGAATGCTATTTGGCCTACTATTTGAAACATGTTTGACACCCCCGATCTATACTGAATGAGTGCAGTTGATTTGAAAGGCAAGGTAGTGGGTGTTTTGAGAGTGAAAGGAGGGAAAGCCCTCTTTTCCATTCATCACCCTGTTGCTCCAGGAACTCCCATCTCTCTACCTCATTCTACTCTCTCCTGCTCCAGTTTCTTCCTCCAGCCCCAAACTCATCCTCCTAAGACAGAAAATCCTCCTGACAGAAAATGCTCTTCAGCTGGATGGGGTGAAGAGAGAAGTGAACCACCAGTTCACCGCGCTCACTACCACTACCAGTTTCCATTTATGCTATGTTCAGATTTAGTGGATAGAGGGTAAATACATTTAGACTGCACTGATATTTCAAAATACTGAAATAGTCACATCTCAAGCCTCACCTCACATTCAAGTCCATAGTCTTGAACCAGTCTGATATATAGGGTAGGGCTCCAACCTTCTCCCCCCTGTAGGAAGAGGCCAGTTGTCTTACAGGAACCCGCTTGAAGGTTATGACTTTTTATAGCAGCATCAATTGTATCCTGTGCCATTGAGCGATAGGTTGTCCATTTTCCCCCTGAAAGCATCAACAAACATGGATATTATAGGTGTTTTGGCCCAACCGTTCCAATCCTACAACAGCAATATTTTACTTTTAAAAATCCAGTGAACTAGACGTGACATCTGCAGTCTTTAGACCAATCAATCCAAAATTAGCTATTGCTTCATAATTTCAGTCTGAATATTATTGGCTTCTTTCCAAGTCATACATGAGAACATTAACATCACAGAACACATAAAGGAGTTTAATGTAATGATAGGGAGAGCAAGATACCGTGAGCACATAACTTTATACGCACAAAATGAAGTTCATGTACCTGCTATTGTCACAAGGCCACTGTCACTAACATGCACCACGTGATTCCGAGATATGGACTGGGTATTTTTAGAACTGGGATCTGTCACAAGGGGGCGAATCCCACTCCATGCTGCCAGGACATCTCCTCTCCTCACTATTGTTGAAAAGGAAAAAAAATATCCCATCACAAATGTCTTCTCATGAAAAGTTTTAAAAATGGTATTTCTGAAGTGTTGGGAAACCTCAGCACTGTACAGCAAGTTGTGGAATTGGTTTGTGAAACTGAAATGAACGTCAACTAAAATACGTATTTTATCATCATCATCAACAACGAAAATTAATGTAAACTTCTGGTTTCAAAGAAAAATGATATATCCCCATTTCAAACGGTTATTGCAAAGACTGCCATAGCAATGCTTGCAGAGAGTACTGCTCATTGCAGAGAGCAATGCTCTGCTTACCTACTGCAGTGTAGGTACAATTACGATATTCAGCCATACCAGGTTAGACTTCCACTTCAATCCACAATACATTTATTTGGAAGCAAATGCCACTGAATTCAACTCAGCTTATGCAGATACCTGGTGACTTCTGCTTGTCCAAGATGGTGCAGAGGGCAGGGCTGAGGAGGGAGCAGCAACCAATGTCAACAACCGAAAAAGCAACAAGGGGAGACAAAGATGCCAACAAGGAAATCAAGAAAGCTGTATGCAACAGAGCTTAGTCCCAGGACCTCTTGTCAGTAATCCTGAGGGGAAAAAAACGCTACTTGCTGCTTGTGCTTCATACCTGTCATGTTGCAAGACGCAACCAAAGGTGATTGTTTCCTGTCTCAGAGCAAGTGGCAGAAGTCTCTCCTCCACACTCAGAAGAGACTCAGACTTTTCTCTTTGCTGCCTTTCCTGGCACTTATCTCAAACAATGATACGCACTACAGCCGGGCCACCAAGCAGGGCTTGCTTGGAAGTTGACAAGATATGCAGCCACAGCCTTCTCAGAAGCTTTTATGAATGCATTTTTTTTACTCTTTTTTTCAGTTCTGGCTTTACAGCCGCCAGCTCTACTCATTAGCAACTAATTAGCAGGTAAGAAACTACATTATTTCAAAAATGAGCCCGCGCAAATCAATTTCCAGCATTAACAACATTTTAAAAACATGCTAATTAAGACCGCACTAATCAAGAGCAACGTGTACTGGCTTTTCAGCCCATATTATTACCAGCAAACTGTGGGCCCGACATCTGTGGATGCCAGCATTCTTCTGCAGGCTTCAGAAGCCGCCTGGACCCATTTAAACACGACTTTCGGTTTTCAGCAAAAACTGGAAGTCGTGTTTTTTGGCCTCCGGGCTTCATTCTGAAACCCACAGAAAACACAAGCGGATGCGCATGCAGCCTCTGCAGGCTTCAGAATGCCTCTGGACCAGACCAGAGCTCAGCTCCAGTCAGGCTTAAAGGGTGGGTAAGCACTGGAAAAATGCAGATTTAAACATCCACAGTTTTCCTTATCCACAGGGGTTCCTGGAACGGAACCCTGTGGATAATGAGGGGAATCTGTATAACACAAAACACTTCTTGATGAAAACTTCACAAAGCAGATTACTTAGCAAAATAAACAAAAGCTCATTCCCCATCCCAGAGGACTCACAAGGGAGACACCAGCCACACCCCCTGGAAAAGATGCTATGCTTGGATGAACAGGAACAGTTCTTCTCCTGCTAAACACAAAAGAACCACTACTTTAAAGCCCGTGAGCACCATGCAACATAGTAAAAAGGTCACCTACTGTATATGCTCTGTTCCTAAGCAAGGGAACAGAGTATGTATTTGTAGTATTGTACAACAACCTCAATTCCGTACAATACTGCAAACCACTTTTTTGTATTGTGGCATAACTGCTGGCATGCAAAACTGCAGAGCATGAAGTACAATAAACAGTGCAATCCATTCATGCTTACCTGGGAGTATAAGCAGAACAAATGTCTGAGTAAAGCTGCATAGAATTGCACTGTGAGATAAATTATTGCCCACATGGTTTGGCCAGCCATATACAGTGTGACCAAGGAAACTGGTCTTGAGATGCTCAGCATCTTCTCTGGTCAAACCTTTGGGGAAAACACTGCTTTCATTTGCTGCAGGCTTTTTACAGGAGCTAGAATTGGACAACAGGCCCTCTTAGGTGAGAGACGTCAAGGACATTGGAAATGCCTCTGTTTTCACACTTCTGGGGGCTATCCAGAAGTCCCAGTGCCTGCACATTCACAGCAGAGGCTGAGCTGCCACAAGCTCTAGTCTTGTAAAAAGACTTGAGACAACCTTACGGAGAGACTATAGCTTGTGGAGGCTTAGCCTCCCCTGTGATCACACAACCACTCAAACTGGGTGGAGAGCGTATGCAATCACAGGGCGGATCTTCCTCCTCTGACTACATGTCCCTGGTCTGCACCAATTCTGAGGGCCCAATCCTATCCTGCACCAGCCCATATCATGCAGTGCCACTGACAAAGTTCACTCTGCATGCTGGGGGGGGGGGGCTGCATGCTAAATGTGAGGAGACTCTGGGGGTGATTGTGGGCCAGAAAGGGAGTGGAGGATAGGATCTGGGCATGTGTGTCTGCCACTGATAACCCTCCCACTACCAGACCTGCTTGCTCTCTGTCCTAATCCTCCCCTGAACTGCTCTTGCCACCAGCTTACTGGCAAGTTCTGGTGGAAGTTCTGCAGGCCACTGTTGCATATGCACAGCTTGCAGCCATTTGTGCTGGTGGCTGCAGCCTGACTAATGATGGATGGAGTGGCGTTCCCATCACTGGCCTGAAGCTTGCAGTGGCAGATCTAGCCCCCGCATAGGATTAAGGTTGTAGGATACACCCAAGACAACGGGGTATAGTGGATCAATGTTGGACAAGGAGACTCCGGCTCAAATCCCTGCACTATCACAAATCCAACTGGGTGATGCCTCTCTCAGCCTGACCCTTCTCACTTTATTACATGGATGAAATTGGTATATGGATAAACCATACACTGATATGAGCTCATCGGCGAAAAGTAGGATAAAGATGAAATCACTAAACTAATGTGGAAAGACCTTCATGAATCTGAAAAAAGGGACACTGTTTGACTGGTTAGTAGGAATAAAATATTCATATAATAATAATAATAATAATAATAATAATAATAATAATAATAATAATAAAAATATTTTATATAATAAAACAATAAAATAGGCAGAAGATTTAGTCAAGAGGGTTAATGCCTCCGTTTGCCTGAAGATAAGAGCTGAAGAGCTGAAGGTCGCCAGTTCGGGACAGCCGGAAGTCTCTGTGACCGGCAGACCTCGTTAATTGCGACTGATTAACAGCTGAGCTTCGGCTGCCTTGTGAGGGGGAGTTGTGCCAAAGTTCAGCCACTTCTCTGGTGGGAGCAGGGAAGCCGTTTATCAGCCAGCAAGAAGACAAACGGGTGGCCAGAAAGAAGGACTAAATCCAGAAAGATCCATCTGTATGTGTGTAGTTCTTGAAAGATAGAACATTTCTGTATGAATTGTAAAAACCTTCGGGTTTCTGAATAAAGTCTGCCTATGTAAACCGCCTTGAGTTATAGTCACTAGAGAAATCTGGTGACCTAAGAAAGGCGGTATAAATCCAAGTATTATTATTATTCCTATTTCAGACAACAACCTGCAACTGCTAGTTGGGCAATAACTCTTTTCTTCCTCACAAAGTATGTTCATATTCATTCAAATATTGATATTCTTATATCACGGCTTCCCTCACCACATGGATAACAAGAAGCCTTTTGTTCCCAATCATTAAAGTCAAGTCAGCAGGCAGATCCAGAGTGGCTAAACCTCACACTCTGAAATAAATGTTTTGTCAAACAACTCCTAGATAAACCCTTTTGAATGACTTTTTGCTTTTAGGATAGTGATCAAGGCTATACAGTCTGGTTGATTAATCTGGTGTGATTAAAGTTGCATAACCTTCAGAACATAGTAAACTTCCCCATTTAGCAGAACAGGAACTCACAACTATAAGACACACATTCTCTTTCGTCCTGGGCTGGTCAAACCCGTTTTGTTGGTTTTCAGAAGGTTTCAAGCTGTGTCCTGGGGAAGTCCTAAGAGCATGCCACAGAAAAATGGCCATCGCTGCTACAGTAAAAGTATGTGCATTTTTGTGCAATCATTGGGAGCGCATTCTTAGACAGTATCCATAATCAGCAACACACACTTAAATTTTGGATCTGGTTTTAAAGTTCATTCAGAATTATTTCTTTTTAATAAGTGAAACAGAGTGTTCATTTCATATGAGCACTCACACAACTTTTTAAAAAAGAAACTAATGTAAAAGGCCTTGACTTCACTGGGTTGTATTCCTATTCTGTGGGGGGGGGGAATCCACATTTGGGGGGTTATTACATGACATGATCACTGGCCCCCTCTTCCTGTTCTATGGTAGTTCCCCCAATACCACATACCATCTTGCTTTGGAGAGTTCCCCTCCTCTCATGAGCCGATGGAGGAGGAGCAAGTAGTAAAGATGAGTTGAAGGAAGGAACAGGCAAAAATTCATTTGTGGAAAATCTGCCTCAGGATACAAACTCTACACTCCTTCCTATCAACATATTTACTATTTTCCTCTCTTAAATGAGAGTAAGAAAGTAAACTAATTGAGGGGGGGGGCTTACTTAACAGTGGATAAAAACCACCTCACACAAAAGCTTTGGGGGGATATGTTTTAAGATACTGCTTTCACAGGAGTGTTAACAGAAAAATCAATAGCGCCTTGTAAAAATATCCTGCAAGAATAGAGAATAGATCTGGGAAATCAATGTTGTTCTGCCAGCGTGTTTAACCCACCAAAATGAAGTGCTAATCACAGAAATAAGATACCATATTACATTTATAAATTAATGAAACCAGAAAAAGCAGCATATGTGACACTATAATTAAACAGCTGGAACACATCCAAGCCTGTGTAAGTTGATAACCCTGCCACTGTCTTTGGCAGCAAAAAGGCAGGTCTGCAGTGAGTTGATATGACCGGCACAATTGTTAATTCTCTAACAGACAATCTATAAACACGACTAATTACACATGTGGAAAACAATGTGCAAGCCAGGTTGCTTACTCTCAAAAGCATTAAACTGCTCAAGGAAACTAACTTTTACAGAACAGCTCTGCAAAAAAATTCTGTCTTAATCAATTCTCCAAGCCGTAGCTTCATGTAACCAACCACCCTGCCTGACAAGCCACGGCTTTTATTAATTTCTGCACGAGGGACCTAATGATAGGGGTTTTTTTCTCCTCCTGTAGACCATTTTTCTTTAATGGCTCCAACAATAACAGAACTATCAATTACCCATTTCAAGGAAGAACAAACAAGCAATCTGGAATTTTCAGTGTGTGAAGAGGAGGTTTCTGAATATGAATATTCAGCCTCTGTCAACACCTACAAAAGGGCAACTCAGAGTTCATGGCTTTTTATAGAATCATTTTAAAATGACCCAGTGCTTCAGATGTTTGGTAATGAATGCTGAAGCTTTTTAAGTCTCTTAATACTGAAATCTGAATATGGCTGGACAATTATTCAGTGGCCAGTATCACCAAGTTGTGTGCCATTTCAAGTTCCAAACACTCCCCTTGCTGAGAGTGGATTGGAATAACTTTTACTTTGTTGTTCTGTAAACTGAAAGCAGTACAAAAAAATGCTTTATTTTTTAAAAAATGAAGCTACGCAGAATGTAATATAAGGTACAACTGATGGAGGTTTTTTCTCTCTCTTTTGTAATGTCTTGTGTTTGTCTGGAAACTAGTAGCTACATTTACTTCTTGTGAAGTCCAGGATCATTTCATAAAGATTAAATGCTTCGTAGTTATAATTAGGACTGTTACAGCTATACTTTTTAGACAAATGCAGTTCTAAATTATGACATCTGTGCTTATGCAAAATTACTAGCACTTATGTCACATTAGATGCATCTATCGAGAGGAAAAAACAGGTATGAGGAAAAAGAGAACTGCACAATCCTGAATACGTTTGCCAGACAAGGAAATACACACAAATAATCAATGAATCTACAAGAAAAATAAACTTCATACCCACAAGCAGCAACAAACAGAACACAGGCAGGAGACATAGATAAAAATCATCAATTAAGGCACAGAGAATAAACTAAATAAATTCAGCCACCAGACCAGCTGAAGGCCTTTGGAATTAAAATCTGTTGCCTACAGGAAATCAAAGGGGGCCAGGTGGATCTCCCAGGAAGCTCCATAACTTGTATGCGGCAGGGAAGGTGCTCTCCTGTGTCTCACTAACCACATCTCAGAAGTAGCAAGATACACAGAAGGGCCTCTCCACTGAAAAGGCAGAATCATCTGGGAAAAGGCAGTCCATTATGTGTTTACTGTAGAAAGCCCCAGGGAAGTATCAGTGGAATTCAGATGAAGAGTGCAAACTGGCTGATGAGATGATCCTGATTCTAAGCCTAACCCACCTTACTAGATAGTTCTGATGCTAAAATGACACTGTGAAGAAGGAAGGGTGGACTATAAAAGTAATAGATAAATCAGTTATGCACTTATTGCCACTATGAATACTAGAACAACATTTGCCCAGACTTATCAAAGTGGCATTTCCACCCACAGAACCCTCCAAGTCCTCCAGATGCAAGAAATGTCATACATCAGTCTGAAAGCAATAATGGAAAGAATATGATACAGGCTCATAAGCCACATGATGGGCAATCCCCAATGTGAAATTACCTTCAACATCACAGCTGAGATAGTTGCGCACTTCTGTCAAAATGAAGTTGATGTCTTCTTCTGTAGGAATTGGATTAGGTGTGACATCAGTTGGAGTGTCCGTAGTCCCCGCAATAGTCATCTTTTGCCATGGTAAGAAAAAAATCACTCGTCCATCGCTAGTTTCTGGATCAAGGAGTCCCATGTTATCAGGACTGGAACAGAGATTTTACTTGTTTTTAGTTCCCCTTAAAAATATTTAGTATTAGGTGCTTGTTGTGTGTGTTTAAAGAACAAGACAATAATGAATCCAGCACAAGTATAGCAGACATATGAAGAAGGGCTCTGCATAGACGACACTGTAACTGGTGGCAGCTCATCATTCACAATGGAGAGCCCACTGGCACCACCATCTTGAAAAGCTACGGCTTGGAGAATTGAAAAGAGAAAAACACCGTTTTAGAACTATTCAAAAAGTTGTGAGATTCTGCCTGAAGCCAGCATAAGCACAATCTGATATGACGGTTCACACGATCTTCTCATATATACCAGCTTTAGAGAAGCACAGATACCACCTGGAATATGAGAAGGCAGAAGGGGGTATCACAGCACCAACTGGACAGCATCTGTCCTCCTGCTTTGCCTTCCAAAACCTTCTTCTCTTTAAGTGCGAAGTTGGGAAAAGGGGAATAAACTTTATTGGTTGTGCAGGAGGTAAGATAAAGACATGGAATTGTTTTTCTTGGGGGGGGGGAGCAGAGAGCAAACAAATGGGGACTAGTTCAAGATAATCAGGCTGGATAATGAATCCCAGATTTATCTGGATGGCTAATGAATTGTAGAGAGGAAAATAACTGAAAGGATCTAGATGGGAAACTAACCTATTTATCTTCTCTGTAGGAAGCATATTTGCTGTAAAAGCAACTGTGGGATCTATGTTGGCATTTTGGCTTGACATGACTTGTTGTCTGTGGCTTGGCTCGCTTTCTGGATCATCTATGGTAGGTAAAATCCAGCTTTTTGTTTCTGGTATAGTTGTAACCTGCTGACCTGGGTGGATCCAACATAATCTCTAGATATAGTATTGCTTAGTGGCAACACTATAGCACATGCAAATGATATATATTCTAGATCAATGGTTCCCAACCCAGGAGTACTTTCCAGGATTTTTAGGGGAACTCAAAAAAGCACTGAAAAATCACGGAAAAGACAGGTAGGTATTAGAATTAACAGCAACTATATTAATAAACATTTTGCTAATATGAGGGATATAATTTATGGAACTAGGCTGCTAAGGGGTATGCAAGTCAAAAAACGTGGGGAATCACTGTCTTAGATTAACAAGCTTTTTATCTGGGCTCTGCCTCCAGACCCATCAGGTTCTGCAAGTAGAATGACTTGGACATAATTTACACCATTTATTTTTTGGAGGGGATCACCATCAATTACTCCTTCAACTCCTTCAACACTTTATGTGACCGAGGATCTAGATTTTTCTGCAAAGACTATATCAGAAGTCTCATATTAAATGCGCCTCCAAGAGAAGACAACAATTACAAATACCTATTCTAACCAAGAAGGCTTTGAGATGACTTAAGGATACATTTGGAGAAATACTACTTAAAAATTGGGTGTCAACATGGACTTGTGCAAGATAATCCATAGCAGACAAGTAATTACTTTTCAAATGAAAAATCATTATTGATTTATAGAGGCAGGAAAATTTAGAAATTTAATATACAGACAGAGCGCAATCCTAACCTGAATTTAGACTGGCACTGTTAAGTCAGCAAAGTTTAGCTGGCCCAAGGGATTCTAAAGTATGTTTGGACCACTCTCGGAGTCAGAGAGGCCAGCACACAGATGTGCACCATCCTCCCTGACTCCAAGAGTGATCCAAACGTGCTTTACAGTGTCCCTTGTGCCAGCCAAACTTTGCTGGCCTATCTCCAGGTTAGGATTGCACTCTTAGGCTATTAAAAAAACAACTTTTGATAAGTTTTCAAACTAGTTTTCTAAAGTGGATTAACATAAGCAGAAATGCAGCAATGTTAGGTATGGTTTTTGGTAGATACTACATCATTCTTCATGTTACTGAATTAACTACAAGAACCAAAAAGGGAAGAATGGTAAACCATTTCAAATCTCACTGTCTTGCCCATTCAAACCAGTTTCATTTGATCTCCTTTCAAGATTTCGGCTGACAAATAATAGCATAGCCTAGAATGCAAGTAGAGTGAAGTTCTAAGATACAATAATAACAGCATTTATACAGGGCCTTCAAAACATCCACTCTGTACAGCAGATCAAAATGATTATTCCCACATAGCAGATGGGGGATGGAGGGAGACTTGGAATCAGCTGGTAAATTTATAGCAGGGATAGATGTCAAAGTGAGGGTTTCTACATACAATCAAAATGCAGATCAAAATTTGATACGATTCAAAAGTTTGTTTTTAAGTCTACATAATAAAACACTGCTATCACATATGGCACCTCATGAGAGCTTAGTGCTGGCAAAGGACTCAGAATAGAAGGAGGAAAGAAGTGGTAAGGAGACTAAATCCACAAAAACCAGGGAATTCTATACAAGATCCCATGATGAATGTCTGCACCACCAGCTGGATGACAGTCAGAAGTCAAAACTCTCTTCCATATATTCTGGCTGTTAAAATGCATTTCCAACTACCTTCTGATCAGGGGCCCAAGCTACTCAGGGCCTTCCCCTTACCTGGAAGACAAAGTACCAGTGCAAGTCTGCCTGTCGAAAACATCTTCAGATCTGGTTTTTGTTTTTACACCTTCCGAAGGCAGAACCAAAGCTTGCACAGAATTAAATGCTGGATAGACTAGATAATGTGGCCCAATCAACAAGCATTATCAATTAAAGATTAAAACTTAAATGAGGACTTTAATCACACTTACATAATCATGGGTGTGAGAAAGTCAGGAAGTATCTACTTAAGTGAGTGCATATATTTGAAGAACAAAATTAATGAGAATAAAGAACACAGGGACAATTAACAAATATAAAATGTAAGAACCCATAGGGAAATGTTTGCATTGAATTAACATTAAATTAATTAAATCTTATCGCTATTTACACATAAAAAGCCTTTTAACTATTTACAATTTTTCCAAGATTGCATCAAAGTACTTTCCCAAAGAGACAAATAACAAATGAAACATTTGAAACAGAACCACATTTTCTGCTAAACAGGATTCGATTGGCACCAGGGGCAGAAATGTGTTGCTAAATTAATGCATACATTTCAGCTTGTTGTTTTTCAGTCGCTAAGTCGGGTCCGACTCTTCGCAACCCCATGGACCACAGCACAACAGGCCTCCCTATCCTCCACTAGCTTCTGGAGTTTGACCAATTTCATCTTCATTGCTTTGGTGACACTATCTAACCATCTCATCCTCTGCTGCCCCCTTCTCCTTTTGCCTTTGATCTTTCCCAGCATGAGGGTTTTTTCTAAAGAGTCCTCTCTTCTCATGAGGTGGCCAAAGTATTTGAGCTTCAGCTTCAGGATTTGTCATTCCAGGGAGCAATCAGGCTTGACTTCTTGTAGGATTGCCCAACTGGATCTCCTTGCAGTCCAGAGTCTTCTCCAACACCATAATTCAAAAGCATATATTTTTCGGCGCTCTGCCTTTCGTATGGTCCAGCTCTCACAGCCATACATTACTACTGGGAAAACCATAGCTTTGACTATGTGAACCTTTGTTGGCAGGGTGATGTCTTGGCTTTTTATTAAGTTGTCTAGGTTCGCCATAGCTTTCCTCCCAAGAAGCAAACGTCTTTTAATTTCATGGCTGCAATCACCATCTGCGATTATCTTGGAGCCCAGGAAAATAAACTCTGACACTGCTTCCATTTCTTCCCCTTCTATTTGCCAGGAAGTGATGGGAGTGGTTGCCATGATCTTAGATTTTTTTAATGCTGAGCTTCAAGCCAATTTTTGCACTTTCCTCTTTCACCCTCATCAGAAGGGTCTTCAGGTCTTCCTCACTTCCTGCCATTAGAGTGGTATCATCTGCATATCTGAGGTTGTTGATATTTCTCCCAGCAATCTTGATTCCAGCTTGTGAGTCATTCAGCCCTGCCTTCCTCATGATGCTCTGCATATAAGTTGAATAAGCAGGGTGACAATATACAGCTTTGTCGTACTCCTTTTCCAATTTGAAACCAATAGGTTGTTCCATGTCCGGCTCTAACTGTTGCTTCCTGACCTGCATACAGGTTTCTCAGAAGACAGATCAGGTGGTCTGGTACTCCCATCTCTTCAAAAACTTGATCCACACAATCAAAGGCTTTAGTGTAGTCAACGAAGCAGAAGTAGATGTTTTTCTGGAACTCTCTTGCTTTCTCCATGATCCAAGAAATGTTGGCAATTTGATCTCTAGTTCCTCTGCCTCTTCGAAAACCAGCTTGTACTTCTGGTAGTTCTCGAGTCACATACTGCTGAAGCCTAGCTTGTAGGATTTTGAGCATAACCTTGCTAGCATGTGAAATGAGTGCAATTTGACAGCATCATCTTTTAAGATTTTGAGTAACTCGGCTGGAATGCTGTCACCTCCACTAGCTTTGTTGTTAGTGATGCTTTCTAAAGCCCACTTGACTTTACACTCCAGGATGTCAGGTTCGAGCTCAGTGACCACACCATTGTGGTTATCAGGAACATTTAGATCGGATTCATATAGTTCCTCTGTGTATTCTTGCCACCTCTTCTTAATCTCATCTGCTTCTGTTAGGTCCTTGTCCTTTATTGTGCCTACCTTAGCACAGAATTGTCCTCTGATATCTCCATTTTCTTGAAAAGATCTCTAGTCTTTCCCATTCTATTGTTTTCCTCTATTTCTCTGCATTGCTCACTTAGGAAGGCCTTCCTATCTCTCCTTGCTGTTCTCTGGAAATCTGCATTCAGTTGGGTATATCTTTCCCTTTCTCCCTTGCTTTTGGCTTCCCTTCTATCCTTGGCTATTTGTAAAGCCTCTTCAGACAGCCACTTGCATTTCTTTCATTTCATTTTCATTTTCATTTCTTTCTCTTTGGGATGGTTCTAGTTGCTGCCTCCTGTACAATGTTACAGACCTCCATCCAAAGTTCTTCAAGCTATCTACCAAATCTAAGCCCCTAAATCTATTTGTCACCTCCACTGTATATTCGTATGGGATATGATTTAGGTCATATGTGAGGTGCCTAGTGTTTTTCCCTACTTTTTAAAGTTTAAGCCTGAACTTTGCAAGAAGAAGTTATATTATACCCACAGTCAGCTCCAGGTCTTGTTTTAACTGCCTGTATAGAACCTCTCCACCTTTGGCTGCAAAGAATGTAATCAATCTGTTTTCGTTGTAGACAACCTGGTGAAGTCCATGTGTAGAGTCGCCGCTTGTGTTGCTGGAAAAGGGTGTTTGCTATGACTAATGTGTTCTCCTGACAAAACTATCAGAGTTTGCCCTGTTTCATTTTGTACTCCAAGACCAAGCTTGCCTGTTATTCCTATTACCTCTTGACTGCCTACTTTAGCATTCCAATCCCTATGATTAAAAGGACATCTTTCTTGATGTTAATTCTAGGTGTTCTACATCTTCATAGAAACTGTCAACTTCTTCCTCTTTAGCATCAGTGGTTGGGGCGTAGACCTGGACTACTGTGATATTGAAAGGTTTGCCTTGGATCCGAACTGAAATTGTTCTATCATTTTTGAGGTTATACCCCAGTACTGCTGTTCTCATACTCTTGTTCATGATGAAGGCTACTCCATTTCTTCTAAGAGATTCCTGCCCACGGTAGCAGATATAATGGTCATCTGAATTAAATTCTCCCATTCCTGTCCATTTTAATTCACTAACTCCCGTGATGTTGATGTTCAGTCTCGACATCTCGCATTTGACCACATCTTGATTCACAGATCTGATGTTCCAGGTTCCTATGCAGTCTTGTTCTTTGCAGCATCATACTTTCCTACATTTCAGTAGGATGCATATATTCATTGCACAGACAAATTCCTTGTCTTATCTATTTCAAGGATAAAATCATGTAGTTTTCACTTCATTTCACAATGGATTAGGTAGGAAGCAAATCGTTTTCAAAGAAAGTAACAAGCTGATTATTAAAAGATGCTGGAAAATAAAGAAAAGGAGATGGCTAAATTTCAGACCGATTCTAACAGCCCAATCCTAATTACAGGCATAGGGTGTCACAAACATGCTGTAAAGCACATTTGCGGCACCCCATGTGTCAGCAGTGCCAGGTGTCTTGCTGGTGCTGAATCCTGGAGCACCACCCAAAAGAGCAGGTAAGCTCCTGATGAGCAGCACAAGGGCAGCAGAACAGGGGTGGGGAGGGGTGTAACAAGGCATGGGGAGGGCAGAGAGGGGACAGTTTAGGCCTAGGTGGGGTGGGATCAGCAGCTCTGGCACATGCCACATCCTATTACCCCTCCTGGGCCTTGAAGCAAATGTATAAAGGTAAAGGTTTCCCCATGACCAAATGGTCTAGTCATGACTGATTGTAGGGGGCGGTGCTCATCTCCGTTTCAAAGCCTGTAGAGCCGGCGTTTTGTCCGAGGACAAGCTTCCGTGGTCATGTGGCCGGCATGATGCTACGCCATTGCGCACGGAATGCCGTTACCTTCCCACCGAAGTGGTGCCTATTGATCTACTTGCGTTTAGGTGCTTTCGAACTGCTAGGTTGGCAGGAGCTCACTCCATCATGCAGTCTTGAACTCCCAACCTTCCGGTCGGAAAGCCCAGCAGCAGCAGTTTAACCCGCTGTGCCACCATGTCCCTTAAATGTAATTATATGCCACATCAATGTAAGTATACTATCCAGAGGATAATGCTTTAGTCAGACCCCACCTGGAATACTACATCCAGTTCTGGGTGTTAGAGTTGAAGAGGAATATTGCCAAACTGGGGCGGATCTAGAGGAGGGCGACTAGGATATTGAAAGGGCTAGGGACTTTATTCCATGGGGACAAATTGAAGGAGTTGGACATTTTTTGAGAAAAGGTGGTTAAGGAGTGACATGGTAACTATTTATAGATATCTGAACGCTTGTCACATGGAAGGGGGAGCAGTTTGGTTCTCGGTGGCTTGGGAAACTAGGACCAGGACAAATGGGTTTAAAATACAACAAGGGAGATTTCAGTTAAGCAAAGGCCAAACAGGAAAGCACCTCTTTTCTACTTTAGTTAAGGTGATAGTTTTTGCCTTCTTTATATGAAAACACTCAGCTTGATTTTTTTTTTCTTTTAGAGAGGCAATCTATGAAAAGTCAAGCAAAACAACTGTGTAGAGGACTGTACCACATGCCTTCTCTCTTCCTTCTTACACAGAAGTGTTCCTTCTTACACTTCTTCCTTCTGCCTTACACAAATACATTTCAAGCAAGAACTCCTCCCCCCCCCCCCGCCCTGGGGGGAAATAGTTTCAATAAAGGAAAATATACAGACTCTCAAAACTTGCATCCAACCTGTGCCATTAAACCAGCAAGTACCTCTCAACTGTTTTCATTAGCCACACAACAACTTGAGGTAGTTATAAATGATCCAGGTTTTGAATATCGTTACCTGTAATAGCCAGGCATCACAATATGAACACCTGCACTTGGCTGACAGATGTTTGGTACTGTCTGCTCATCCATTTTCCGCACAGAGTCTGTGAAAGGTCCTGTAGCATTGATAACACATTTGGCTTTAACATCAAATTCCTGCCCTGTGAAAGAAAACAGCATCAATCACATACTCCATTTGTTTCCCTGTTCACTGACTCTCTGGATTATTAATTTATCTATGAAGTTAACCTATTGTGAAGTATGTGTACACACACGCACACACAGCACTCTACAGGAACTGAGCAGCTGGGATTATTGCAAAAATGAAAAAAAACATCTTGCTTTTTTTCAAAACAGAGAGAAGAGCTGAGTGTGTGTGGTTTGGGGTTTTGTTTTGTTTTTTAAGCAAGACACAGTAACAAATCCAAATAAAAATCAAGAGTGGCAGCAGCATTTCCCCTCTAAACTTGTGCTTTATTTATTGAGTCCTATATTTAATGACATTCTTAAACCCTGAAATTTGTTAAATGGTACTATTACAGAGTGTACACCACACGGTATTTTACGATGTCGGCTTTTCCTGACAGAAGGGTTTGGATGTAAAGCCTGGCTTCACTTGCCAAAGCACTAGGATTTGAATGAAAACCTGACAGAAGTTAAAGATGATTGGCATTAATGACATGCCACTGCTCTTTGGAAATTTGCCTTCTTTGTCAGTTAAGTGATATTTACAAACTCCAACCTCCCAATACACTTCCACCCACCTCTTCTCTTCCTACCTTCAGAAATTTTTTTTATCTCTTTCTATACACAGAAAAGCAAAATGCATTTGTACAAAGCAGTATTTTATCCAGTCAAATACCGATATATTAACAGCATATGCTTTTGAGAGGAGGGGCAGTGCTGGGGAATGTCAGTATTTACCAGACAGCAAATGCAAGGAATATAATCTAAGAATAACTGAACTATACCCAAAGCACGCGCGCGCGTGTGCGCGCGCGCGCGCGCGCACTCGTGCATAGACACATACAGACCAATACAAGTTGTCTATTAGGTAAAGGGGAGGCAAGAGACTATAAATATCTCAGTGAGTGAAGGCTACATACCTGTTAGAACATCCCTGCACCTTGCGCCACAGACAAGGATCTTCCCGCTCTTTGGATCCGTCTTCTTCAGCAAGCGCACCACTTCAGTGTAATTGGCTATGGCAGCACCGTACCTGGCAGCAGTGAGGGCAATGGCAAGGTTCATCCGTGCATCGTTGTGTTGTCCTGCAGCAGGGGGCAGAATCAAAGGAAGGACATGAGTCACCTCAAGCCACTGACTTGTGGTATGGAAGTGTGTCAGAACCGATCTGTCACATCTGTCCCTGTCACACTGAATATACGTGATGGCTGGTCAGGTCTAACAAGAATTATTTCGAGATACAAGGTCTCTCCTTAGGTCAGAACGTTCACCTCCTGTTATAAACAGCACTAAGAAACAGAAAAAATACAAAGCACAAACATTTGCAAATGCCCAGGATTACTGTCCATGCAATGTGTTTATGTGCTGCAATTCAATTATTTAGATTCCTTCTGTCAAGAACCTTACATGAGAACAAGCTACCACTTTCTGTTTTAGCGGAGCATTCTCAAATCCCCCATCCAGCAGTAATGCAGCATCTTTGGAGAATTTATTTTTCGACGGCCCCACTGGTATTAATTAACAATCTCTATTAGCACACTCACTGCATGACATTAAAAAAAAGCCAAGCAATGATCTTTCAGATATTCCACTGCTAGGCTGTCAGCTGCCTATAAACAGACATTTATTTTACGCACATTTTAAGTTCACAATGAGCCACAATTACAGTTTAAAAAAATCTGGAACACAAAAAACCCAAGAATGAGGTTTAGTTAATGGATCAGTCTTAACATATATATCATTAAAGATTTATTACCGATTCTCCTTAGTTGGGGAAAAAATCAACATGGAAGAGAGAGCAGAATGGGGGGGGGAGAGAAAAGAGTGGAGATGATTAATTACTTTAAAATAGTGGCATCACCTGAGACTTTCTATTTATTATTGCCACTGAAGTTAAAACCCTGGATGTTGGCTGGGAGCAATTATTCTGCGTAGCAAGGGCCAAGCTCTGTGTGCCCAGAATAATTAATTACAGAGGGCTAGACTTCCGAAGGCCGGGTTCAGCATGCCCACATGTTGGCATTGGTTCTATCAAGACAATACTGATGGGGGGGGGAGAGAATGAGTGGTAATGGATACTGTTGTTGATTTAT
This sequence comes from Lerista edwardsae, assembly GCA_029204185.1. Classification (NCBI taxonomy): domain Eukaryota; kingdom Metazoa; phylum Chordata; class Lepidosauria; order Squamata; family Scincidae; genus Lerista; species Lerista edwardsae. The sequence goes on from JAJKFI010000046.1 coordinate 10,644,761, forward strand.
GTTGCCTGCATACCAAACGCTCACTATAAATGATTTATGTAAAGTTCGGCCCCTTCCGATTCTGTCTGAGCAACACCCAGCCTCTTTGCAAGTAATCCGTTTTCAAAACCAAAAGGGCACAAACATAGAAAGAGGATCAATGGCTCTTGGAACTCTACCCCCACCCCCATCCCTATTTCAGAACTTCTTGTTCTGGTGTAGATGAAGCCAAGTGAGTGAAGTCTGAGTAAAATAGGTGCTAGGGGGGCCGGGAGAGAAATAAACCTAAAAGCATAAGAAACCAAACAGGGGACAATAGCTTCTCCAGAAACCAGATATAATAGTTTGGATTCAATTCACTGTATTTTAAATCACACCATAGCTGCCTGCAGGTTGAGAATTATATTTTAAGTACATACAACAAAATAAATGATATAAAGGGAATCTCAGCAGCAAAAAAGCAAAAAGCAAATAAAATCACAAATTTCAATTAACTGGAGGACAATATAGGTAAGCAAAAATTACTCAGATAAGAACACACAAGCTCTCCATCTGTGACAATTTTTTTGCTAAAATTATCCATTCAAGTATGTGTCATCTGAACAATTAGAAATCTGTACAGATCTCTGCTCTTTACTTCTCGGAAAGCTAAATTCCAGAAAGAATCTTTCCCCTCCTCCCATTTCTGAGAGAGAGGATGAAGATACAAATCTTCCACACACAGAGAGGTTTTTAAGATTGGTGGAAGACACTCCAGTGATGGTAAACGACAGTGATGGAGTACTACAGTTATAGTCTTACTGGTGAAATTTAATATATCTCATTTAGTGGAAATACAGTACAGCATTTAAAAACAGCAGGAAGGCTTGGGTATAATGGAATAAAGAATCTTATGCATTTTGTTTATCACTATTGAGTTTTTGTTCCAAACAAGTAACCATTGTACATACCATAAAACTGTCATTTCACTATGAATAAAATCTACAAAACACCTACCCACCCAAAAAGAGACTACAGCTGGGAAGTTGACAATCATAACTTGTATTGTTATTGAACTTTTGATCACCACTATTACCATCATCAGGGGATTCTCACTACTTGCCCTCCACAATAAGAAGCCTTTCTTGTGCAACCAACTTCAGTGAGAATCACACAGATCTGGAGCTTATGAAAGTATAAACCCCATTATAACAAAAATTCCCCACCCATCCCACATTCAGCAATGCAGAGAAAAATCAATTGGCATAGCAATTACAGAGCTGAATGCATCTAGGGTCTTTCACGGCCTATATCCATGTAAATATCACCATGGAATAATGGAGAATGGGAACACATTCACACACCGAGACGCTGCAATTATTGCTGGTTTTACCAAGGACAACATGGGAGGACACAAAGAATTTAGGACCAGGGTTTCCAGATGCTCTTCAATCTGAAGAACTACCCTAATTTTATTTTTTCTTGGAGTCACACCAAAATGTTTGAATCAAAATAAGTCCAACTATCAAAAAATGAAAATGGAGGACTGTTTGTATTTTTTTTCTACCTGTGAATGGCACCCACTACAGAACTGGTATGGCAGCAAATAAAAGAATAATAGTTTGTTATTGGATGGGGGCTAATAAATGGAATTAAATCCGGCCAAGACAGAGTTCCTCCTGATCCGGGCTATGCAGTTATCAGACCCAGAACTTGCTCTGGGATGGGGTGGCAGTCCCTCTGAAAGAGCAGGTCCGCAGCCTGGGAATCCTTCTGGACCCAGAGTTGTCCTTGGATGCCCAGGTGGCATTTGTGGCCAGGGGAACTTTTGCCCAGTTTTGGCTGGTGCTCCAGCTGCAGTTATACCTATGCCAGTCAGATCTGGCAACGGTGGTCCACACCCTAGTGAAATCTTGGTTAGACTACTGTAATGCTCTCTACGTGGGGCTACCCCTGAAGATGGTTCGGAAGTTGCAGTTAGTGCAGAATGTGGCTGTTTGGTTGGTCACGGGGGTTTCGCACGCAGAATCTGCTACACCCCTGCTCCAGTGGCTGCATTGGCTGCCTATTCCTTTCCGAGCCCAATTCAAGGTGTTGGTGATGACCTCTAAAGCCCTATATGGCATAAGACCAGGGTACCTCAAGGACCATCTTCCCCCATACATTCCTGCACATCTCCTGAGGTCATCAGAGAAGGCCCTTCTTAGGATTCCACCGCCATCTGAAGGTGGGGGATGGTGGCAAGGAGTAGGGCCTTCTTGATTATGGCACCAGGCCACAATCCCAAGACCCAGGGGCATCTTCCTTGGTGTATGGTTTTGGGCAGGGTTTAAAGACCTATTTGTTTTGCCTGGCTTTTGAGGAAGGAGGTACTCCCTAGGGACCCCTTTTTAACTTTTATGCTGTTCTACTATTTTTGTTATGTTATTTTAATAGTTTTTAATGTAATTGTTATTTAAATGGTTTAATTAATTTTAATTTAACTTTAACATGTTATTTTAATGTTTTTTTTTTAATTTTCTATGTACACTGCTTTGAAAAGCAGCGTACAAATCCTATAAATAAATAAAATATTATTTATTACCAAGATGAATCTGTAGGAATCCTGGGGAAGTAGGCAAAAGCGACTCATTTGCTTGAGACAGGGTTTCCTTCTGCCTGTCATGGGTGCCCTCTAGAGGTCTGGTTGGTCAGCAACTTCTTACATTATCAAATCAGTTATTCAAGAGCTATTCGTAGAGAGAATAAGCCCTGCAAGGAAGGAGCCTCTTCCATCTTTGTTCATGGATGATCAACTTGACAGAGAGGGTGGAAAAAGAGCAGTTTCCTCTTGCTGGATTGACAAACCGGTTAAAAGGCAAAAAAGGATAAAAGGGATTCTGCTGGAAGACAGGATGAATGCTACTTGGGAACAGTTTTGTCACAAGTCCCAAGGCAAATAAACGTGACATCAGAAAACAATTAGATACAAGCAAACTAGTACTACAAGCTTAGGATACGCACCCATTTTAAATACTATAAAAAAATTACAGAGTTTTGGTACACTGCCAGAGACGTCCTTTTAGTTCTAAACACACAATAAAGGCCCATTGTCAGAGTACTAAAGGAACCACATTTTTTTTGGCCAATTCACGTTTCACTCCATGACTAGGTTTAATCAGGAACTTTTGAATACCTCCCTTGGCCTCTTCCATTCACCACCACTTGGATAAACAGGAGCCCTTCCATCTGAATGTGAACAACTCAGAATGTCTTTTATTTTATTATTATTATTTATTTATTAGATTTATACCCCGCCTTATTTGCCTAAAGGCGCTCAAGGCGGCTTTACAAAATATAAAAACTAACATTAAAAACATTTCAAAAACAATATAAAAAACAATACAATAAAACAATTAAAACCACCAGCAGTACAAATTAAAAGCAACAAACCCAGTGGATCCTAAAATATAATAAACCAGCCAGCCCGCCAGACCTATCAACAATTAAAAGCTTTTTGAAATAAAAAGGTCTTCAGCCCCCGCCGGAATGTTAACAGAGAGGGAGCAGTTCTCAATTCTAAGGGGAGGGTATTCCAAAGTTGGGGGGCCACCACCGAGAAGGCCCTCTTCCTAGCCACCACCCCTCTCACTTCTCCTGGTGGCGGCACAGTCAACAGGGCCCCCCCAGATGATCTAAGAGTACGGGTTGGATTATATGGAAGAAGGCGGTCCCTCAAATACCCCGGACCCGAGCCGTAAAGGGCTTTAAAAGTCAAAACTAACACTTTGAATTGGGCCCGGAACAGAACCGGCAGCCAGTGCAGTCGCCGAAGCAGTGGCTCGACAGAGTCAAACCGACGTGCCCCAGCAACCACCCGAGCCGCCGCGTTCTGAACTAGTTGTAGTTTCCGGACCGTCTTCAAAGGCAGCCCCACGTAGAGCACATTGCAATAATCTAATCTAGATGTCACTAGGGCGTGGGTCACCGTGGCCAGGTCCGCACAGCTCAGGTACGGCCGCAGCTGGCGAATCAGCCGAAGCTGAGCAAAGGCTCCCCTGGCCACCGCTGCCACCTGGGGCTCCAGGTGTAGCTGTGGATCCAGGAGAACCCCCAAGCTGAGAACCTGCTCCTTCAGAGGAAGTGCAACCCCATTCAGAGCAGGGCGATAGTCCAGTACCCGAGCTGTGGATTTCCAGACCAAGAGCACCTCTGTCTTATCCGGATTTAATTTCAGCTTGTTCGCCCACATCCAGCCCCCAACCGCCTCCAGACAGCGATCCAGGACCTCAACTGCCTCCTCAGAATCAGGGGGAAAGGAGAGATAGAGTTGGGTGTCATCAGCATATTGATGGCACCCCACTCCAAACCCCCGGATGACCTCTCCCAGCGGTTTCATGTAGATGTTAAATAGCATGGGGGATAAGATGGAACCTTGCGGCACCCCAAACCTAAGAGGTCGGGGTGCCGAACAAGCATCCCCCAGCACCACCTTCTGGGATCTGTCAGCCAGGAAGGAGCGGAACCACTTCAAAACAGTGCCTCCAAGCCCCAACCCGGCCAGCCGACCCAGAAGGACACCATGGTCGATGGTGTCGAAAGCCGCCGAGAGGTCCAGCAGGACTAACAGGGTCGCACTTCCCCTGTCCATCCCCCGGCGCAGGTCATCCACCAAGGCGACCAAGGCAGTCTCCGTCCCGAACCCCGGCCTGAAGCCAGATTGGAATGGGTCCAGATAATCCGTTTCCTCCAGAACCCTCTGAAGCTGGGACGCCACCACCCGCTCAATCACCTTGCCCAGAAATGGGATATTGGAGACTGGCCGAAAGTTGTTTAAATTTGTGGGATCCAGGGAGGGCTTCTTCAGGAGGGGGCGAACCATCGCCTGCTTCAAGGCAAGCGGGAACACCCCCTCCCTCAGAGATGAATTCACCACCCTCCCTGTCCACTCGGCCAGCCCTCCCCGGGCAGCTCTAATTAGCCACGCCGGGCAAGGGTCGAGCGGGCAAGCAGCAGGTCTCACGCTCCAGAGAATCCTGTCCACATCCTCAGGCTCTACAAGCTGAAAAGAATCCCAAATCGTAGGACAGACAGGTTCCCCAGGGACATCACTAGATATGCCCACAGCGGCGTCCAAGTCATGCCGGATCTGATCGACCTTGTCTGCAAAATGTTTTGCGAACTCGTCACAGCGAGCCTCCATGTGCTCCTCCCTACCAGTAAGGGGGGCAAGATGTAAAAGGCTACGGACCACACGGAAGAGCTCAGCTGGACGGTTCTCTGCAGACACAATGGTGGCAGATAAGTATGCCCTCCTAGCTACCACCACTGCTCTTTTCTGTGTGGGAGGGGAAAACTCTCATCAAGATTTAAAGCTACACACCCTTTAAAATGTGACTGTTTACCGTTACTAGTATCTCTCTGCAATACTGAACTTTAAAAAGAGAATACTGGGCATGCTCTAGGCCTGAATGATGCCCTATGTGAGCTAAGAATGCACACCTCAAATCTGCGACAGTGATCTTCAATCTTTTTTCTTCCATGACCCTTCTATCTTGCATTGGCCAGCCCTGCCCCTTTCGGCCTCTCTAAAGCATCACATCCGGCCTGTCCATTCGGGAAGGCCTCCGAGTCACTTGCTCAGCTCCGCAAGAGGTCATGCTGAGACCCCTGAAGTTGGGCGGCACAGAAGGTGGCATGGAGCCAAGCAGGTGGCTCACGGGCTCTCAGGCCCTGGTCTTTTTTTACCCAGCGGGTAGTTAATCTGTGGAACTCTTTGCCACAGGAGGTGGCAATAGCATCTGGTCTGGATGCCTTTAAGAGGGGATTGAACAGATTTCTGGAGGAAAGGTCCATCATGGGCTATAGGCAATGATGGATTGTGCAACCTCCTTACAAAGGTGGAGGGCTACTGGTACCGGGTGCAAGGGAGTGGCATCAGGATGCAAGCATCTTGTTGTCTCATGCCTCCCTGGAGCACCTGGTGGGCCGCTGTGAGATACAGGAAGCTGGACTAGATGGGCCTTTGGCCTGATCCAGCAGGGCTCTTCTTATGTTCTTAGGACGCCACACCACGTGGACCCTCCTGCAGGCCGCCTCAGTGAGGCATGGGCCCCAGCCTGCTGCTGAGACCGCTGCTGAACTGGAACTGTGGCTGCTAAATGGCCAGCCTAGTGTAAGGCTTTCTGGGGTACTACTTGGATGGTGTGCTAGTTGCCTCATCCGGGTGCACCAAGATGCAGCACATGGGCACCCCACTGCTGACAAGGAGCAGCATCCTCACTGCCCCCCTACAGCAGAGCAGGAACCAGCAGACAAGCAAGGCCTGGCACCACTTCCCTCAAGAGAGGCCAAATGGGGATAGCACACCAGAAGGGGTGAGGCCGGCTATTCTAGCTGCACCCCCCCATCTGAGGCATCACAACCCCCAGGTTGAAGAACACTGTGCTGTTATCATGCAGAAAGGTAGAAAGGGTCCCCCCGAGAGAAGTCTGTTATAAAGCTCATCAACAGCTTGATCTTGGTTACTTGGAAGCAAGTCCCACAGACCTCAATGGTATTTATTCCAAGTAATTATACATTCTGCTGAGGAATAGTCACATTGATGTGAAACATAAGGAGGAGCCATCACTCAATTCCCAGTTTTCGTGAAGTAGCACCCCTGTTTGCATTCCCAAAGTTTAATCAAAGTTTAATAATGCAACACATCAATATCTGCACACATATCCAATTCAAAACATATAAATAGAGAAAACAAAGAATCAGGCATAAGCATAAACTGATCCTACACTGTGATGGGGAGACAGAGTGGTGATGAAAGCAGCACCAGAGTTTGGTGGGGGCAGGGAATAATACATTTGCCTTCAGAAGAGACATATACATTATATTCAGAAGATCTTTCAGTTTACTAATGTGTCTGAAATATGATGTACAAGTGATACAACAGGCCTGTCAAAATAATGTCATGCTCTTTCACAGTGAAGAGCTGTCAGCTATCTTCAGGCTTACAATTAACCTGTGGTGAATGCAGTAGGAATCCTACAGGGCAGTAGGAAGCCCTGCATGTCCACTTATTACTCTGCCCTGTACGGGTTACTACTTTTTAACCTCCAACTTGGCTGGAAAGGTTTTATCAAAAATCACTGCAAACCAGCAAAGACTTCACTGGTCCCAAACCGATTGAGCAATAGCCCCAAATGGCTCAGAACAAATATATACAAGCAGTTATCACATACATAAGCAAAAGAAATTGTAAGGAAAGTCATCTGCACAAAGATGCTACGCAAACACAAATACCGGTTTCCCGTTTATTTGCTCCTTTTGAAAATCTGGTCATTCAAAACCATTCCTAGCTGATCTGAACCCTCCAGTATATCCAGGTGGCATCACTGATACTGCTGGGTTGGAAGAAAAGAGCTGGGAAAGATGGAATGATAAAAATGGAGGAGAAATGGCAAAGGAGATTGTGGTGAGCAGGAAACAAATTCATGGGGAAAAATCATATTAACCATGGCCATGCTCTCCTACACAACCTCCTCCAGGTTCTCTCTTTCTTCCCCCATGGTGGAGAAGTCTGGATCCTGTTTTGCAGTACAAAAATGCATAGTGAAAGAGGAATGTCAAGTTGACTATGCAAACAAACTCGGAGGTTAGTATCCAGCTTACAAACCAAAGCCCCACTTTCTACCATGGCTGCTTTATATACTGCTTCCACTCCAGGGATGACAGTGGTCATAAATACACAAAGTCACTGTAGGCTCGATCGGATCCATATAAAGGGAATGCAAAAGTACATCAGTCAGAGACGCACTGGTTCATTCTTGCCCTCCGCTACAACCCATTCAAAATCATTGCCTTTAAAATCAGCCTTACTTCTAACCACCAGCCCAACTATCACTGGTGACCTTGAACCTGTGTGTGGGCAAGCGGCTGCAGTGCTGCTTTTTGCTTTGTTCTTTTTTGCTGTGTCTCAGTGGGTAGAAGCCCTTGAAGAGCTGACACTGCTCCTGCTAGCCACCTCCTGCCATTTTTCTTTATGATGTGACAGGAAATGACCCTACAACATGTCATGCTTGGAAAGTGCAACAGCTGGCAGCAAGGATGATGGCTGCACTATGATGGGAAACATTTGGAGAAATGGAAAGTTCCGTGATAATTTCTCATAGAATATTACTTGTAAAAATCTCATTGAAAAACTGGGTTTATGTTCAGCCACCCTAGGTAAACTGTCTTAAGTTTATGAGAATGGTGGTATATAAATACTTTAATACATACATACACATAGTACATTTTCTAGTGCATTCTAAAGAGAGAGAGAAAGGGACTCGCAAAAGGCAGTAACTAGGTTCATCATTGGTGTTTCATGCGCTAATGAAGTAACATCATTGGTGTTTCATAAGCACAATGAGAAATGAAAGTTACAGAAAAGAAAAGCCCTGCCACAAACTACAAGAGTCAGCACCTTCACTGAAGCAGGTGACCAAGAATTTTTGCCAGCAGGTAGATTTGGGGGCTTAATAACAAGGCTGTTTTAGTATGGACTGTGTTCAACATATTTTCTTTTTCTAGAAACAAGATAAAAGATTATACCTGAGAGAACATTCAATTAAACACTTTTTTTAAAAGGATTTGAAAGCAACTGCTGTTAAATTTCACAAAGAACTACAAATATGAAAACTCACACAGAACACATTTGTGAAGAAGTATTTCAGGGAGTTTTGCATGTTCTAGCGTATAACTAAGATTGTTCTATACGAAACAGAATCATAATATTTATAGCACAAAATGAGAGAATAAGATCATGCACAAGCTTTTAAAATTAGCCTGCATAAACAGCAACCGACCCAGCGTAAGGGCTACCCTCCAAGTTGCCTCCAAGTACCCTCCAATCAAAGTAAAATAATAATATTCTTACAAATAAGCCAGTATCTAGTGAGCGAGAGAGGATGGAACAGTATGACACCAGGTGTGAATCACTGCTCAGGCACTTAGAAGCATAGTGCCAAAGGCCTTCCCAGATAATGAATTTCTGCTGGGGGGGCAGCGGGGGAAGGTAGAGAATGGGTGCTGGGGGGACAGATCAGAATTAGGATTTACTTGGTGGTGTTGGCTTTTAATTATGTTGTTACCCCACTTCTTTTGTATCAGCCTTCAACTTGTCAAAGGCATCTTATTGCAATGTCACTGTTAGTAAACGCATAGTGTTAAAATGAAAGCAAAACGTTGTCAGTGCCAGTTTATGGAAGCCACACTAAAATGTCACAATGAAAAATGTCTTGACAGCCTTTCTGTGGTCATGCTACAATTGTTGGACAAACGCAACAATGTCAGTGCACATTATTAAACAGAGGACAATTAACACATCTTCTTTGTGTATAATTTTGATATATTACATGTGTGTGCAGACAGACAAGTCAAACACAGCATGCATTCTACAGCAATAGGTATGCTCCTGGTTGCCATCAGGCACCTAGTTTGATCCAATCAGAAGATTCTTAAAATATGTGAAGAGGGAAGTGCTGATGTCTTCTACTGTGCCTGCATGGCTCTTCTCAAGCAAGCAGTAACACTCCCGGGTGTTACTGAAAAATCTCTCTGCCTCCTCCTCCTCTAAATTCAAAGCTGGCTCATGTGTGGGGAGCTGGAAACTCCCACATGCTTGAATTCAGTCCATGATGTTGGATGTTCTGTGTTAGACAGCTAGCTGTTATTATGAGGTACACATTTTTTGCCCAGAAGTCACTTAACAGCGCAATCCTAGGCATGTCTACTCAGAAGTCCCACTATGTTCAATGGGGCTTTCTATCTGGTAAGCACGTCTAGGATTGCAGCCTTATAGCCCAACCCTAAGCTTCCCAGCGCCCAGAGGTACAGCGGCACCCAAATGGTTGTTGGTGTATCCTGCAGGGCTGGGGAAGCCACCGACAGTCTCCTTGAGGGAAGGGGACATTTTAGTCCCCATACCCCAAGCAAAGCCCCAGCCTCCACTATGGGGCTTCTCAAGCCTCCTGTTAAACTGTGGGTACAGACTTGAGAAGCCTGACACAGGGGACAGGATCCGGCGCAGGAGGCCTCCAATGGTCCCACCATTTCCCTTGCCCAGGAACATCCCCCAGCCCTTCCCATACCACCTGGCGCTCACCTTTCTGCCACTGGCAACCAGGGCTTCTTTGGCAGTGCTGATGGAGTTTTGTGTATAATTTAGGTGATCCCTGCCAGCACTGCTTGTAACACCCAGCATGTTTGTAATACCCAGCAAAGGCACTGAGGCACTTAGGATTGGGTCCTTAGTGTCCTACTCCACATTTCTATTATTAGCTTGGGCTACAAGTGCACCACCAAATTTCAGCTTGTGGAAGTTCAAATTTGTTGTGGAAGTACTACTCTACCTATTTTGACACCTCTGTGAGAACCAAATCATTTCCAAGATAGATAGTAAGACAGACACACGCCAACAGCTTATGTTAGTGTTATGTTGTGACCAGTTAAATCCTGGTCAGCAGCTATTTTTCATATTTCATCTAAATCAAGTGGAGATCAGTCAATGGTTTTATAAACTATTGCCCACTTCATAGGGCATCAAGGAAATTACTTCCTCTTATATGACCTTGTCTAAACCAACTACAGCCAGAGTTATGATCTAAGGGTATAAAAAGAGACAGGAGATAATATGTCAGAGATATATGGAAGATGCAGAATTACTCTTCATGAAGCAGAGTGACTCCATCACTCACTAGAGACATGTGGTGGCTTCTAAATAAATAATGAGGAATCCCTATTCACTGTAGAGAGAGGAAGCAACAACACACATTTCAGCAGAATATAGATTTATTATATTCATAGAGTATCCATTCCCCCCCCTCTCAAAAAAACCCCACACACACATCTAGGGTGAAAACCAAAACTAAAGCATAGTCAGAAGACAGCTTTCGCTCGCTCGCTCTCCCCCTCCCATAAGAGTCCTTAGTGTAGTAGAAATATTTCTCCCATTGCTTAATACACATAGTCACAGCATTACCATGAAACTGGAGCCAAGAGCTGCTTCACAAGTTACATGGCAACAGCGCTTGCTATCAATACACTGATGCTATTTTGGGGTTCCTGTGGGAATCAGGTATGTCTCGCCAATAGCCATGCAATCAGGGAGCCACAGCAATGAGGTTTTCCAAGAATCATGTGCAAGTCTAGTTATTGGCACGGGTCTGTCATTCAGATTTTATCTGATGGCTGTTCATTAACTTCAGTGTAACCCCCAAGTACCCACTGGAAACTCAATTGCTGCAAAAAGATAGACTCAGCTGCCAGGAAGCCATTCAAATCTTGTCAGCTTCTCAAGGGAAAAAATGAAACAAAACTTACAGGCGAGTCTAAAAAGGGTCTTTAAATAAGCTACCACTGTTACACACAATTTTGCTGAGGATGTGGGAAGGGAGAACAGGTGCAAAATGCTTCTTAAGGAAATTTCCCAGTTTCCTGTGTCCAGGGTTCAATGAACACCTGGGGCCTTAATATGTTGATTCCCTTTGTGGTCATCTTGGCCACGGTCCCTAGCAATGGATAAACACCTAATCTCTGTTGTCAGACTCTTTGCAAAGTTTACACCACAAAGGGGAGAATGAATCTAGACACCTTAAAAGGGACCATTTATGCTCTTCCCCCTTTCCCTGTTCAATCAGGTTGACAATATATCCAAGTAACCGCATTCATGTGTGGTCAGCAAATTATCACTTAAAGTTGTTGAACGGTTCTTGGAAACGGCAACATTAAGCAAAACAACTTATAATAAGAAAACCATTTTTACTGTGGGCAAGCTCAATAACACTCCCTCAAGTGGTGGGCTCACTGAGTGCTTCCCTATCATGCTGCAAAGCGTTCACGCCCATAATGCCTTATGGAAGCTACTGCAAGGCATTCTGGGGCGTGACAAGGCCAAGGAAGTAGGTCGCCTGCTTCCAATAGCCCAACAAATGTGAAGCTGTGAAGAACGTACAGGTCAGAAAATTGAGAATCGCTGACCAAGTTGAAACAATGCTGAATGCAAACTTTAAGTGAGGACTTGCTGTATTAGCTAAAGCTAGATTTTACAGTAAGAGTAAAACGCTCTTACAAAAAGTTAGTTACTGATAAAAGAAAGAACAGTAGTTTACCCTATTATAATTACTAGAACAATATCGGGCAGAAACGCTGAGTAGTGGTGTAGGAACAGAGCTCTGGGCCATATATCTTGAAAACAGCCCAGCTCGTTCTACTTCCTTCTCTTCCCATGATACCCCAGTTCCTCCAACCCTCCTTCCTGCTCATTTCGCTTCCTGGACCCAGCACTTTTCACAGGTCACTTTGACAGCAGCAGCTTCTACAACCAATAGGAACTCCTACCATCTACAAAAACTGTTGCCATTTGCACTGACTCGGTTCTCAACAATTGCAGTTGCCTCAGAGCACCAGAAAAGGATAGAGGAGGATTTTAGCAAATTGGTGGGGGCACATGACACAAAAAAGGACACACAGGGAACATCCGTTCAACATTCTGATCTCCTTATCTTATTCCATCACATGTTATCAGAAGTATGAAAGCTATCAAACTGGCTTTTTATACTTGGTTGTTGAAGAAACTGAATGTATGAATATTTTTAAAATTTCAAGCGCAAAAAGAAAAAATCTCCTTCCTTCAACAGTCTTTTCCTCCCTTCTTCTTAGCAGTATCCATGGCATCACCATCGCTACGTTATGGAACAAGGTACATATTAACTAATGGCCTACCATTAAGTTCACATAAAACACACACATATAAATTACATGCTTCAATGGAATCTTTCCTCTGAAAAGCCATGACACGCTGGGGAATACTAAGGTGTTTGTGCTATAATGTGCAAATAATGTCACTTTGCTGGAGAATAATCCTATATCTTGGGGAAAAAAATAGTAGCATGGGAGCAGAAGAATCCTTCTTGGAAACAAGAGAAAACGTCACCAGTTGGTTCCCCACCCAAAATAAATAAATAAATAAAATAAAGCAAGACCCATGGAAATTCACTCAGATGCTCATAAATTTCCAGCCTTAAACTCACAGCATACAAATAGATGAATCCAGCAAGTCAGAGAGCAAAGCCAATTTAATCTGTGGCTCCCCTGAGGTAAATGTAGTTCACAGTCCTGCCCCCACCCCAACCTCAGCCATAATCCCTGGTTCCTGGAGGTAAAAAAAGCACTGAAGTGAGGAAAATTCTGCAGCAGGATATAATGATCCAAAATGACAGGGACAATAATGACAATGAATTTCATGTCTCCCAGTCATGAGCCGGGGATGCTTGACTGGGCTGACTTATACAATTAAATTGTTACAGGTACAGCAGGAGATGCAGTTATCATCTGCATGCTTTTGGGAACGGTGCCTGCAGCTACAGAAGTGCTACAAAATGTGCATCCTGCCTTTTGTTACCAGCCAACGAGGAGTCCGATAGGTGTGCATGTATGCGCTGCCCACCAATGATGGGGGGGAGGGAAAGGTGTGTTTTTTAAACACACACACACACACACACACACAAATCACTTTAAAATTTCACCAATGGCTCCAAAGTTTTAAAAATATATGAAGGTAATTCCTTGATGGATGATAGCCTAACTGAAACGGTACTGAAAATCATGGCCGAGATCAGGCTCTTGTCTTGATGCACAAACAGTGAACTAAAGGATGCTACATAAGGCCCCACTAGCAATTCATCAGGATATTTGAAATTTAGACTTCCCTCCTTTGTAAACCATTTTCATTCAATCACAGTAATAAGAACTCTTCAATTAAAAATAAAGATGTTGCCACCCAATGCTAATGACCTATTTCCCAAATATTCCACTACAAGCAGTAAATCAACTCCTGCTACACTACAGCAGCTCTTACTGCAAGAAAAGTGCTGGTTCCCACTAAAGATTTTCCGTTTATAGGAATCATTCAGAGACTCAGCATTACCTTTAAGTACCCATAACACCTTGCTTTGCTTCTTCCCTGGTATGAATTTGCACCATATAAGAGGTTGTCATCTCTCTATTGTGCTGGACTTCACCAGCGAGAACCTTTTTCAATGGCAGGTTGTCACACTGTTTTCATTTCCAAATGAGAACAACGCTTGAAATAAGTGCATGAAGTTTTACAACTACCCAAGTTTTCTACTGGGCTGTACCCCAATTATATATCTTGATAGTCTCAAAATTATAAATTAGTCAAAAATAAATTATAAACCTGTAACTTTTCACAATTCAGGACACACACTGGAAAGACAACCACAGAAGGCAAAAAGAAAAAGAGCACTTATTCTGTTGACAGCTTAATGAATGTTCTACAATTTTTTCAGATTTTTTTTTGCCTTTTCACCCCTTGCATTAAAAAAATTTACATTAGGTTTCCAATGAACAAAGTTATAAGAAAAAGTCACTACGATTTTTCCCCACATTCCATAAGTATCTTTATCCCATTCTAAATAGATAATAGTAAATATATTCATGTATATTTCTAAGCAGTCATGTACTACAATAATGGCAAAAAATCTCAAATATAAGCTTTAAATTTATGCTTATTTACATAAAAAAATGAGGGACAGAACATATTTGAGAAGCATCTTTCAGTGTTGCAAATTAAACTTTTAGGAGATGTTTCCAAGACTATTAAAAAGACCTTGAAGACAATCTTTAGCAACTCATCTGAAGACACGAATACCCAAACACGAAACTGGGAAAGACTCATATTTTTAATTAATTTCTTGAAATTTTCTAATGTGCTTATGTTCAGAATCAGATGTTTCAAAATCTACTATTTGCTAACATTCTATGCTTTGAGTGGAATCTTAAAAACAAAGAGGACTTTAGGTAGCTAAAAACACTTAATAAAGACTAATATAATTTAATTTAGCAAATGCTTTTTCTTTACAAAAACCTTTTCTAGTATCAAAGTTATTTTTTCCTAGCAGGGCATGACTATTTTTAAAAAAAATGAAAATTCAATTCCCCTTTTCAAAGTGCTTTAAAATGTTCTCTATGAGCTCAGAGCTTCAGCATTGGCTTTTCCATAGTGCCTCTTTTCTAATTTTCCTTGAGCTACATAAGCGAAACTGACAGATCACTGCTCAGATAGCAGCCACATTCCGCCCCCAAAATGTTGCCTTTTTGCTATTCAGGAGTATCCGAATACCAACAAATGCTAAATGAAGTCTGACATGTACCCCTAAGAAACAAACTTGTAAGTTGTGGCTTCAAAGGAAACCTTGAATAAATAGGACACATTGTGTACACCCAGGCTAACATCCAACATATGCTTTAGTTTCCTGATGCTGTGACAGAGCAAGAATAGCCCCTGGACAAGTTTATGATTTGCTAGTACATTATAAATGTTGGATGTACCATCTTTTTTTTTTGCCTGCATAAACAAATTTAAAATGCAATTAAGGCTGGAGCAAAACAAACAGATATATGGTAGCCTGATAGGTCACTTGTTTGATAATTAGAAAATTAGAGGAGGACAGAAAGAGGAAGAAATGGAGAAATATCTGAGAAACAAATTTTACGTCAGCTGGTACAGCCAGTCTTTATTTTGTTTTAAAAGAAGACATAAAATAATTGAACAGATAATTCTGAAAGAAATGGCTATATAGGACTTTGGGGACCAACCTGACTGTGGCATTCTGAGAGAGCAAAATACAGCCGCTGTTGGGCACTATTCTCTACAGCCTGCAGATTTTACTAACAGCGCAAATGCTAATTTCTTGCAATGGATCCAAAGAATAGATAGGAGAAGCATATATGTTTTCTTTTATATAAAAACTGACATTTTACTTCAGAGGACAGAAACTTTAGGCCCTCTGAGCCAAATCCAGATTCTCAACTTCTTAAATTCAAATCCAGAATTAGTGTTGCACAGTGGTTCACAGGTTGAACTTTGGACTGGGAAACCTGGGTTCAAATCCGCATTCAACCACAAAGCTCACTGGGCAATCATGGGCCAGTCTCCCTTAACTAAAGCTACCTCACCGACATTCTGTTATCTTCACAGAAGATAAAACAGAGTAAACACATCCACGTTTGCACCCTGAACTTAATAGAGGAACAACAAGTATATTCAGGGCAGGAGGCTGACTCATCCCAGCATCAAAATGTGCTAGCAGGTCAACCAGAGGGAATAAGAGTCAAGACCTCTGTCCTCCATTCTTAGCTCTCAAAGGAAAAGTAGCTGATGAGTTACGTTTTACCTAAATAATAAATACACTTTGTCTAGAACTTGACACACCTTACAATTTATTTGAACAAGCATCTAGTTCTCAATATCAAATTGAGATAGTATAATCCCAACATGCTAAATGCAGACACCAGGTAAGTACACCGCCATTTCTCCCTCTGTCAGTATATCAATTAACAAACAATCATTTAATTTCCCTCTGCTTATCATCAAAAATTTTAGGCGGCATCAAGGCACACAGCTTCTTTTCTGAACTTGGGCACGAGGCTAGCGACCAAATCCTTCGCTGAAAGCATTACTTACCATTTGGCACACACAATGCCATGAGGAAACTCTGCCCCGTCAATTTGCACCCAAAATGAACTATTCATATGCTCCATTTACTATGCCCACAATCTGGCAGAATCCAGGATGGGGAGGTGAGCTGTGGGGACTCAGGACAGGAGGTTGACTGACCATAAATACATGATTTATGCCAGCATTTCCAGCACAGGGAAAGGGATCTGGAGAAATATATTCATCATTGTCAAGGTTTATTCCCTCAAAAGCTGTTAACATGAAATCATAGCCCCAACCTAAAAGATTATGAAATCTGTTTCAGGCAGGTTGTCTTACTGAGAGCCAAGTCGCCACCTATTACACAGGAGATCCAAGCCTGGATCATCTGACTTTTTATCTGTCAGTAAAGTGCAGTTGCTGAAGGCTGTCAATGCTGTTTTCCAGATCAAAATGCCCCCCCCCACCTGCCATCTGATCAGCACGAGATTAACATTTTAAAAGCAGCTCTTAAAGGGAAAGGAAATTTTGATTGGAAAAGAAAATTTCCCACCCAATCATCTATTCTCTCCACTACAATACTCTCACGGTCTCTGCCTTGCTTTACTTCCTCTCAAAATGGAGCACATGCTACTCCCATGTCACTCTTTGCCCCATCCAATTGACCTGGAAGGAAATAAAGGGACAGAAGAACACAGCAGCAGGTCCAGCCATTGGGTGAGGAAAAGAACCATGGGTGCTCACCCACGAAGCCTCTCACTTGCTGGGCTCTCAAAGATGGGTCCCATGTTGGCGGTGTGAGGTGGGTCCCAGCTGTTGAGAAACTGAAAAACACTGGCCTAGAAAAAGCTGCTATAGGGGGCTTTATTGCACACGTGTTTTAATATTTATAACCCATTTCTCTTTCCTGAAGGAAACCCAAGCAATAAATGAAACAAAACAAAAGGAAGTCAAAACAGATAATATACTGAGGGCGCAATCCTAACCAACTTTCTACTGACACACTGACATAGCTGTGCCAATGGAGCACGTGCTGCGTCCTGCCATTGTGGGGCAGTCACGGAGGCCTCCTCAAGGTAAGGGAGGGTTTGTTCCCTTACCTCGGAGCTGCATTGCTCTTACCCTGGAGCTGCAAAGTCAGTTAGGATTGTGCCCGGAAACAAAAAACCCTCAAACATAATAAATCCATATCTGAAGAAAAACATAATAGACCTATCAAATTCATAAATAATAAATTCAACCACTCAATACCCATTCAAAAAAAACATACCACACAACAAAATGTCAAACAGTATTTCAAATTTATTCACACACTTGTTTGTGTGTACCGTCTTGCTCAGTCCCAGGAACCCATTTAAGAAGATGAAAACATGACACTTGCACTGAAACAAAACATTTGAACTGTTTTTAGGGTAGATTCAGATAACCTGGAGCCATACATTATACATGTAGCCAAAGGGTGTGGTTATCCTTAGCATCCAGCCATAGGGCTAAGGCCAGCTCCCACAAGTGGTCTAGGCTTTGCAGAATGAATGCACTTTATATGGACCTCAAAACCTGCCAGGCCAGAATAAAGTTCCATTCAGGTCACCATTCTGGCCTCATCAACAGTCAGACAGATATTTTTGCAAAGCCCCAAACAGGCAAAGTACTCCAGTGTTTCTTGCTCTGTATCTCCTGGTATAGGACTGCCCTTGAATATGGAGACTCTTATTTTTGAGAAACCTTTATTGGCATAACACATGTACAAGAGGGAGGGTACAGTGAAAGAACATATGAAAAAATCAACGATTAAGAAGGTTGACCATGAGATTTAGCATTGCAGCTGTTGATAAAAGTTCATCTACTAAATAGCAGTAAATACCAGGTAGTCTCTTAAAAAATAAAAAAAGGGATCGGAAAGGGAAACAAGGAGGGAGGAAAGAACGGTTCAAGTAACATATCTCATAAATTATCATAAACAGGGCAGCGAAGAAGAATGTAAACTAAGGTATCCGGCTCAAGTGAACAAAATGGGCAAAATCCATTATTACAGGGAACATCAGACAATCTAATATGGAGTCTCTATTTAGCAATTGTGGTAATAGCTAAAAAAAGTGCTGTTAAAGTGGAGTGGCACATTCAAGATTCTCTACATAAAAAATGGCATGTGACATGTGCAGGTTGGTCACCCCTGTCCTTAGCCCAAAGTTATACTGATAGGGTAAACAAAGAAGCAAAGAAAACAGTAGGACAAAAACGGGGAAGAGCCAATCAAGGGATTTTACTGTTTATTCCAGGTTATTCATGCTGCAAATACCCTTCCTCATTCAGAACCACTAGCATCAATTTTAGAATTTAGAATTAGACATTCCAATGTCATGGAATATTGCTCTACAGTCTAGGATACTTATTTGAGTTGAAGCCAAGTGAGTGGAGCACAGATTTACCCAATGTGCATTTCAGTTTCAGTCCATGATGACATGATTATATTAATAACAAAGAAAAACACCCTGCTGGATCAGGCCAAACAGCCACCTAGAGCAGCACCTTGTTTCCCCACAGCGGCCTACCAGCTGCCTCCAGAAAGCCCGAAAGCAGGAGAGAAAGGCATACTTGTTTCCCGCCATTGCTCCCCTGCAACTGATTTTCAGAGACACATTGCTACTGAACTTGAAAACAGAATACAGCAATCA
Source organism: Lerista edwardsae (assembly GCA_029204185.1). NCBI lineage: Eukaryota > Metazoa > Chordata > Lepidosauria > Squamata > Scincidae > Lerista > Lerista edwardsae. Next base: position 10,663,868 of record JAJKFI010000046.1, read on the forward strand.
CAACTAGTAGCTGACAGAACTGTCCTCCATTAATGTGTCCAGTCCCCTTTTAAAACCATCCAAGGTAACAGCCACACCACTTTGATTGGTAACCAATTCCACAGACTATGTGTTGTGTGAATAAAGCATCTCCAGTTTCACTGTGCAACCAAATTACAGCTCATCCCACATTTAGAAGGCTACTGCAATTCTGATCAAAAAAAAGGGGCTGGCAACACAGTACCAGATTGTGGCAAAAATCTATCATCTAGCTACCGAATGAGGCAGCCTTCGTGCTTAAATGTCTAGGATAGCTTAAAAAAATATTCAGAGGGACACCCTCTTAGTGCAAAACTAGCTTGCTGGCTACACTGCATGTTAATTAATCTTACCTCTAACAGAAATATGGCCCCTATAAGTCACCCAATGGGAAAAAATAGACAATAAAAGCACTTTATGGGGTCTAACATAAAGACAAATTCACAGTTAAAGCTGGCCTTTAGTATGTAGGCATGGCAGGGAGCTACAAGAAAGGAGTTAAGTGGGCATCCTGCTATGCAACTAGATGTTGGAATGCAACTCGGACTGAATTTCTTGGCTTTTAATAATTCCTAAACGCATTTTAGTACACTACACTCCCCATCACTTTGTCAAAGTGTAGGCAGCTTCAGCTCAATTTGCAGTGTGCATTCAACAACATTTTACTTTATGCCCAAAAATGCAGATGGGATGCTCTTGAAGATTCATCCAAGTTTAGTGAAAGAAGCTACTGAATAGTTCTTTGCTGCTGAAGCTCACTAGTGGTGAACTATACCTCCTAGATTCCAAGGATCTGATTGGTAACTACTATATGTCAACTATGCAGAGGCCTAGTGGATGGAAAGTTAAGCTGCCAATTCATGGGGTGACATGAAAACCAAGACACTCAGAAAGGTAGAGGTTACTTACTTGTAACCTACTGTTCTTAGAGTAGCCATCTATGTAGACACACATAGTGGAGTTCTGTGCATGTGTGTACCTGCCCTAGAAAGCTTCCAGAGCTTTGTGGAACATTCCACCCCTGCTCTTAAACAGGGAAAATTCTGTGTCCACCATGCAACTCAAAGGGCAGGAAAAAAATCGAATTCATCTGTAAAAATCTTCTTGAAGAGTTTACTTTGCTGCCATTTCTGCCTCTGATCCAGCAGTAGACAACATATCCATTTTGTTGGACCCTCTGTTTTAGAAGGCTTTTTGAGGGGCTAACTAATCTGCATCCATCTATCAAACCTCCAGTTCCATTGTGAAATCTGCCACTGGTGTTATACCAGCTTATGGATAATCCTAATGAGCAGAGCTGCCCCTTGGATAGGGCAGCTGCCTGAGGAGCCACACTTTCAAGACCAATAATACTACCAGTCCCAGAATTCTTCATAACATCTTTGTTTTTAGATTTAGAAGATCATGTTCCCTTTCACTGAGTTGAAGAAAAGCCCCTATGATATGCCCTGTCAGAGTAGGGATTGTAATGAAAAGAGCAAGGTTGTTGACTTTGACAAGAGATGAGGAAATGAACCCCAATGCCTTTGTTACCACCTTGGTCTTCTTCACACATTCCAGGGAGCCATTTTGAAAAGAATACTCTCTTAGAAGAATACTAAATCAGATGCTTCAGTGTAAATCTGCTATTTGCCTACTGCAGATGCTTCAAACTAGTATTGACAAGTTTACTATCATCCTCCAATAGCTTGTTCAGAAAGGAGATGTTCTCTCCTACGGAGTATACTTTTAGTTAGCCATGCAACAAAGAAAACTGGTAATCTTGATGCTCACAATAGCTTTGGTGTGAAACTTCCATACCATAACATCTACCCTTTTCACAAAAACATCTACCTTTTCACATAACATCTAACATTTTCACAACGGAGAGAGGTGAAAAGTGGCGTGCCCCAGGGATCTGTCTTGGGGCCCGTGCTTTTCAACTTATTCATAAATGACCTGGAGACAGGGATAAGCAGCGAGGTAGCCAAGTTTGCAGATGACACAAAACTTTTCCGGGTGGTGAAAACCAGAAAGGATTGTGAAGAGCTCCAGAAGGATCTCTCCAAGTTGGGGGAATGGGCAGCAAAATGGCAGATGCGTTTCAACATAGACAAATGTAAAGTGATGCACATTGGGGCAAAAAAACAAAACTTCACCTATAGGCTAATGGGTTCTGAGCTGTCTGTGACAGCTCAGATCTTGGGGTGCTGGTGGACAATTCAATGATATGAAGGTGTCGACCCAGTGTGCGGCAGCAATTAAGAAGGCCAATTCCATGCTTGGGGTAATTAAAAAAGGGGTTGAGAATAAAACAGCCAATATTATCATGCCATTGTACAAATCGATGGTAAGGCCGCAACTGGAATATTGTGTCCAGTTCTGGTCGCCGCATCTCAAAAAGGACATAGTGGAGCTGGAAAAGGTGCAGAAGAGAGCGACAAAAATGATTACGGGGCTGGGGCACCTCCCTTATGAAGAAAGGCTGCAGCATTTGGGGCTCTTCAGTCTAGAAAAAAGGCGCCTGAGGGGGGACATGATTGAGACATACAAAATTATGCATGGAAGGGATGGAGTCGATAAAGGGATGTTCTTTTCCCTCTCTCAAAACACCAGAACCAGGGGGCATCTGCTAAAACTGAGGGTTGGGAGAGTTAAAACAGATAAAAGGAAGTATTTTTTTACCCAGCGGGTAGTTAATCTGTGGAACTCTTTGCCACAGGAAGTTGTGATGGCATCTGATCTTGATGCCTTTAAGAGAGGATTGGACGGATTTCTGGAGGAAAGGTCCATCGTGGGCTATAGGCAATGATGGATTGTGCAACCTCCTTACAAAGGTGGAGGGCTACTGGTACCGGGTGCAAGGGAGTGGCAACAGGATGCAAGCATCTTGTTGTCTCATGCCTCCCTGGGGCACCTGGTGGGCCGCTGTGAGATACAGGAAGCTGGACTAGATGGGCCTTTGGTCTGATCCAGCAAGACTCTTCTTATGTTCTTATGTACCCTCTGAATCTGTGGGAGATTAATGGTTTTTTTCTTTTTATTCATGGGGGTATATTCCACTATGAGGGAGTTTGGCTTCAAATGGCAAAAGAAAAAGGAACAGAACCAACAACCTCCTGATCTTTCTACATTGTGAAAGCCTTCTCAAGGACGATGGCACTTAAGATGGCTTCATAACTTTGTTGGAGAAGGAGGAATAGCGGGATGCACTGGGTGTCATGGCACCACAGCAACTAACTCATGGCAATATTCCTCAATAACTAATGTCTGGAACTGTCTGCATAACAAAGTATTGTGCTTGATTTGACATCAAGTAATTGACAGTTCAACCCAAGATATTAGATCTGTGGTGGCATATTCACTCATGCAATTTGTCACTTGATGCCACAGTCAATAAGCAATGAACATGCCATGCATGAGGACTGAAAAGGAGCCAAGAACCATCACCCAGTCCAAATCCTTTACTGAAGCCCTTGTGGACAATGAAAGACCATCTATCCATCAAGCCACAAATGAATCAACCTAAGAGACAAAAGCAGAGCAGGTATACTACTGAAGTGTATCTGCAGAACAAAAAGTAACTGAAACAAGAGCCAATACAGTTTCAAAGATGACAACTTGTAATGTGCACAGACAGCAATATGCATAATGTTTCCACTTTAGAAAACCTCTTAAGTAGCAAAAGAACATACCATCATAGTAGACAATGGCACCTACGAGTTTGTCCTTCCGCAACATAGGAAAGAGTTCCAGGGCTTTTGATTTGCTAAGCACATAGCTGCTTTTCAGACACTGGCTTCCTGCTACAAGGTCATACATTTTAATTCCCACCCAGTAGTATGGCAGCTGCCACCATCTACAAGAGGGAAAAAAGGGCAAAGGGAGAGATTAGAGAAAAATCAGAGGAAATTATTTTTAGCATTTTGCATGCCACACTTTCATTTCCATAGTACACTGTTAAACATGATCTCACAATAAGCTGCGAAGTTCAGTGGGTGACTTCAGCAAGTCAATACATCAACCATACCCAAATAAGTAGGACTACGATATGTGAGCAGCAACATTTTGTCATACATATTTCCGTATACTGTGAATGCAGGTTATAAATTAGAAAGTCCCCATTTCAAATCTCGCCTCAGCCACAAACATACAAGGCGATCCAATGAAAGCCACTATCTTTTAGTTTCAATGCCAAGATACCAGCGCTTGCAAAACTGGTTAAACTGGTCTGCCTTGCAGGGCAACTACAAGTGCATTGAAATGCATTAGATAAATGGCTAGATGTATTCGTACAACATGCTCCGAGACCACTGGACTGAAATTGGTTTTCATTCCAAAGGGCTCAGGAGAGGTTTTATTATTATTGGAAAGGGTCATAGCTCAATGGTAGAACACCTGCTTTGCATGCAGAAGGTCCCATAATCAATGTATGGCATTTCTAATTAGGTAGGGAAACACCCCTGTCCAAAACCCTGGAACACTTATGTAAGTCACTGTTGACAATACTGACTCAGTAAGAGGCAGCTCACATCATGCTGTGGCACTTGATCATTCGCACCTATTCCTGCCTACTAAAGGGAAGTAAAGGCATAGCAGCCATTCTATGGCAGGCACAAGATTCAGGAAACTGCACTATTACAGCATTATAGTACGCAGCATACTACCATCATTATTAGAACCTACGTTATCCAGAACTCCTACTTAATGAAGACACCATCTGTCACCTATACAGTCCATGTGTCTATTTGGAAAGAATAATCTTGTTTATGTGAAGTCTGAATTATCTAAATGTTTTGGATGGCCACCAAATTGTGGTTCCCAAACTGTGGGTTGAGACCCACCTGTGGGCTGCAAGCCAATTTCAGGTGGGTTGCGAAGCACCTAGGGCAGCCATATTGAAAATATGAGAAGATGGGATGCTGGAAAAGGGGAGGGCTGTGTAGTTGTTTTGCTTGTGTGGATATTGTAAATAGGCTTCTTTTTCTTTTTGATTAACTTGCTTTTGGAAAATGACTGAGAAATAACCCAACCTATTGCTGCATTCTCAGGTTTTGGCATCACAATGATGGCACTTGACATCATGGTCATGACATCACTTCTAGTGGATCCCAGATATTGTCATTCTAAAAAGTGGGTCCTAGTGCTAAAAGGTTTGAAAACCATGGATCTAGATAAGTGCGGTTTCAATTGACTGTTCCATTTAATTTTCATTCTTGCAAAGAACGATAGATACTTGCCAAAGCACAGTGACACCTGCTGCTTAAGCAATCATTTCTTCAATCTTCAAAGCACTAACACATACATATAAGCTAATGCATCTTCAGTATTTCCCCAGGTACTGGGCTCAATGAACTCAGCCTAAAGGAGAGTCTAAAATGACTTGCCAGGCCAGAAAAGCACATTTTAATGCAAGTCTAAATTGTGTCTAAGCATTCCTGATGGGGGAAGAGGAAGTAGAATACTTCTTAAAGCTGTAGAATCATTTTTTTTTAAAAAAAGGAAAATGTAAATTTTTATGAAAGAATTAAAATGGCACAGTGTAACACACTCAGCTTACTGTAAGCTATCTGAACTGTGGGAGGCCAAAGCAGGCAACTGCAATGAATGAGAAACATTAAGGGCCAGAATGGAATGGCATGAATTTGCCCTGAAAACATCTTAGAACATCAGTTAGTCAGTATTTCTCCTGACTAACAGGACCATCCTCTTACTTGAATGTATTTCTTCATCTTTCACTTCCTGCCCTACTTTTCCACTGTACATTCCACTGTATTACTTGAAAGCTAATGTGGTGGAATGTCTGGAGTGGTGGGTCTGAAGAGGGGAGACCCAGGCTCAAATGCTTGCTCGGCTCTGAAGCGCATGTTGTGCCTTTGGACAAGTCACTACCTCTCTGTCTATCTTCCCATGATCACTGGGACACTTCAGTGCTATTCTCATGAAGGGCAAGATTAAAGCTTATTAATGACAGGAATAACAAATCATCCCCCTCTTTTCACTCTTCCACTTACAAACAATTTTCACCTTCAAGCAGGCATAGAATATAAGTTACCGCATAGTAGTTAAAAATCTAAGCCAGTTAGAAAGACAGCAGTTGACTTATGCACCATTTTGGTATCTCTGAATATTGCCCATTGCTTTTTCCACATTTCAAAATGTATACATCATGCTTGAACACAAATGTGTATGCACCATTAATAAAATACTTTATTACAGTTATCTGCATGGCAATCATTCAGAAATAATATTCGACCCAGAATGTGGCAGCCAAGTCAAAGCTCCACCAAGTATGCTTGAACCAGTAACTGTTGCCATCATGTTCAAAAAATACAATCTACCAGCTACAAAATCAGATCATTGGTCCATTTAGGTCAGTACTGTCAAGGCTAGCTGGCAGCAGATCTCCAAGGTTTCAGACAGAGGTTTTCTCGGCCCTACCTAGACATGTCATGGATTGAACCTGGGATTTTACATAAGAAGAGCCCAGTGGATCAGGCCAAGGCTCATCTAGTCCAGCTTCCTGTATCTCACAGTGGCCCACCAGAAGCCTCAGGGAGCATGCAACAAGATGCCTACATCCTGCTGCCTCTCCCTAGCACTTGGTCTGAGCTATCCTACATCTAAAACCAGGAGGTTGCATCTTCTACATGCAAAGCAGGAGCTCTAACACCAATTTATGGCCCCGCCCTCAAAAAGATGTCACTGAATTGTGCTTATGCTACAATTGATCGGTGAGCCTTTAAAGTGCCACAGGACTCTACTTCCTGTTTGCTATAACAGCTACAGGCAGCTACAGGCTCTAGAACTTGTATTCAAAAGGTGACATATCATGTTTTCACAATGCAAGCAGTGATGTCATTCAGGGGGAATGGACCAGAACGGGCGTTCCAGATCCTAACGGGCTCCGTGGCTGGTTCCGGGTTCCCGACAAGTGCCAATCAAAAGTGAGTTCCTGTTCCTAAATCATTTGAATGACACCACTGAATGCAAGGGTACAATACTCACCTTCACAATCAAGAATAAAGCTGTCACATACTTGAAGAGGTAAGGCAAAGTAACTACACCCTTGGTGAACACTGAAAATTTAAAAGTAACACCAGCAGCAGCTAACATGGAACAAACAATGGGTGTGACCTACTTGTAAACTGGAAGCATTATAGGCAGAGGAGCAGATAAATGAGGTGCAATTTCAAGCAAGTTGGCACGTTCGGCGAGGGCTTCTTTCACCATTCTGTACTAAAACACAATGCAGGATTTACAGAACCAAGTCTCAGTGATGCTCCAACAAAGCAATGCTACACAAAGTGTTGGGAACAGCCCCCTCTTTACACACTATTCTTTTATCAAACCTCCAGTCTTCTCAAATTTAGAAGTCAGAGTACTAAACTCTTTTCTCTTGAATATACAAAACAAATTTCATGGGCCTTGTGTTTTCAGTATCTTATTAAACCAAAAATCCAAAAATTTTCATTAAGATCTTAACAAGAGGACATTGATTTAAAAAATGATTGGCTCTTCAAAAGGAAAATTAATTCTCTTTCCTGCACTCAAAAGCACACAGCTCAGATGAATCATGGATGCAATTCTCCTACAGTGAAAACTGTCACAACACACATTGGATAAAAAATAGTGTATGCTTGCTTTAGTTGATTCTGAAGGTTGGCTACACCCATACACCACAACTGACCCCCTACACTACCCCTACACTACACTAATGTCAGAGATAGCCAACTTCTCTTTTCTCGGCAGCCACTATATTCTTAAGACGCTAGCCCGAGGGAGGGGGCAATCTGACCTCCTCACAGATGGCTAAGTTCTATAAATAAAGTTGGCATTACTGCACAGCAAGAATATAACAAGTATGGAGCAGCTGTACTCAGATGGCCTGACTGTGTCAACTGGGTGGCTGAGAACTGGGCTTCTGAAAAAATCCTGTGAAGAGGTGGACTAGCAATGAAAGATACACACTGACTCATTGATCCTTTCCTCCCCAAGTGGCACTGAGCAAAACATTTTTACTACACCTCCATTACATTTTTGGGAGGGCCATGACAGCCAAATCAAGTTTATTTAGGCTGCCCGTTGAATGTCTGCCATTCCTGACATAGAGAGTATTAGGAGGAGGGTGTGGAGGTGGACATACAAGGTACAAGTCTGCTCAGTAAATGCCAACCACATGGGCATTTTGTCTTCAACCCTTGATGCTACAGAAACTTTCTGAATTTCCATGCAGGATCTATACATTCAGCAGGAAAGGCATGATAGAAACATCAGAAGTTACTTTCTACCAAGTCAAACCATTGGTCCATCTAGGTTGGTCTTGTCTAGAGTGGCCAGGGTTTCAGACAAGGGATTGTCCTCAGCCCTACTAAGAGACGCCAAGCTACAGCCTTGTGGATGCAAGCACAAATTCCAACAGTGACACACCGCCTCTCTTAGACCTGTACCAGGTCTGAATGCAGGTGACAAATAGCACCTAATTTGAATGCTCTCTTGTATTAAAACTTTCTGCATGGGGAGTTCTAGTCCATTGGGAAGAAGAGTTCAAAAACTATCATCAATCCCAAGGATGATGTATTTAGCCTGTAGATTTATGCCTTTAGGTGATGTATTTAGCAAGTACTTGGCCTGAATGTTGTGAGATTTCAGGTTAAAAGACAAGAAATTTAAGTTTACTGTAGAAATGTCTACAGGACAAGTTTTTCCATTTTTTTAAAGTTAAATTTTAATTGTGGGGAAAAAATCATGCACAGCCACAGTTCAGGTGTCACACACTTCTTTCTCCCCCTGCACACCTGACTTAATATAAAACTTTTGTCAACCACAGTTTATCATGACATCCAGATAGGCAAGCCATGGGTTGTAGAGAGTGTCCAAACCACAGTTTCCTAGTTTCAATGTCATAGCAAATCTTGTATAAAATGAGATGCGCAAAGGACAGAGAGAAGGATGCAACATAGGGTACATTCTCCATCTAACAAACATGGTTGTTGGACCGACCAGGAATGCAAAGCTGAACTGGGTCATATATAGTACTCTCAAATCTTTTCAATCTTTCTCAATTTATCCTCAAATTCCAATTAAAAGACATCCTTAACTCTAATGCTACAATCATTTTTAATGTATGCCTTCGTTTCTGAAGAGTTTGAGGAAATTGTAAGATTATCGCAAGGTAAATATTAACTATCGCCATTTCTTTCTGAACTCACTGTGTCAGCCATTCTATATGCAGAATGTCTGCGGCAAGAGACTGAAGAATGCACTCAAAACCACAACTGTTATAACAAACATAATCAGAATTGAAGGAGGGGGGTTCAGTTAGACATTTTTGCTCTACGGTTTCTATCATAAGACAATTACCTGTTCAAAATCCAACTGCATGATGGCCTTCTGAAGATATCTCACTCCGCCATGGATCAATTTAGTGCTTCTGCTGCTGGTCCCCGATGAGAAATCATCTCTTTCTACAAGGGCTGTTCTTAGGCCTGCGTAACCAGAAAGTCAAATTAACTTCTTAAATTACACAATTTGTATGTAATTCATTAAAGACACTTCTCTAGGGTAGAGACAGTCACAAGAAAAATTACTCTGAACATGGATGAATTTGTATTCAAAGTGCATGGCACCATCTTGTTGGCAATGAAGAGTAGCAGCTTCTTCAGGGAAATCGATATATTTGCAAAATATGTGATACATGAAAATGACTATAGCCAGAGGATGTAAGCAATATATCCAAGTAAGTACTATATAGTTTGAAGAAATGTCCGAAATTCCGTTAGCAAGCTCCAACCTGCTTCTCTCGCTTCTTAAATCAGAAGAACAATTAAACACTTTACACACACTGTACAAAATGAGATTAAATTTGGATGTGCAAAAAAGAAGATAGTTCAACCAGAGCCCCAGTTTGTCACATTGAGTTCACATCCTTGAAGTCACTAAATGCTAGGGCAGCCAGCTTTAATTGGTTTAATCAGCAATCAACTACAGCTTTAGCTGATTAATTGGTGAGGGCAGATTTTAATCAGCAGGTCAACAAATTAGGGACACACTAGTTTGTGCTTTTTGAAGCTATTGCTACAATAAAGAATGAAAAAGAAAACACTAAGAGATGGCCTTTCTGTTTAACAATAAGCAATAATTTTATAATTTAATAAACAAAAGCTATTATATTTTTCTTTAAATGTGTCAAACACCTATTTTGTTTTAGTAACATGAATATGTATTTAAAACATTTTGATCAATTAAAAAGTATAATTTAGAGTCAGCAGAATCTGTCTATTGGGTGACAATAACAGAAGATAGATTAGTTATCCTGCAACGTATTTTAGCTACATTTTTGTACTCGGAAGAATATTTCAAATATACTATACCAACAATCCAGCCCTATTGAGGGCCTTCGACAGCAGACCTCACAATCCACTGCCCTTATCCAGTGACATGAAAGCCACGCTGCTGCCATTTTGCTTCAAAGCTGCCAGTGCAAACAGCTAGAGGCTCTGTGCAGGTTCCGGCAGCTGCCACATGCCCCACTGGAGCTGACAAGGTGGGAGTGGGGCCAATTAGGGGGAGGAACAGGGTGGGGACTAGGCCAAACTCAAGGGGGGGGCAGATCTCGGCGGCAGCAGTACACATCAAAATAACCCCTCCCTTTTCTCAGCCTCGCACACTCCTTGGACCTATGCCAGCTGGTATAGGTCAAAGGACACTCATTGGTAACCAGGCAGTTTAAGTGGAAATAAGTAAGATTTTTACTTACCTCTCCTGAACTTTCTAGTTGCCTCTCCCCACCATACCATGCAGTGTATGCTCCATTGGTGGTAATGCATACTATGGGCTGGAGGGTGTTGCTCGTTACATTTCCCCTTCCCCTTCACAAAAGTAGACGTAACTTTTATTGGCTATAGGCCTTTTTGAGGCCCGCCAAGGCTGGGTTTGAGGTGTGGGTGTGGGCTAAATCCTTGGGTTTAATTACCTGCAGATTTTTTAATTGCAGGAGTTCCAAGAACAGAAACCCCGCAGATAAAAAGCTCCACCGGTATATTCCAATCATCATAGTAGAATAACATTGTCCATAGTACATAACTTAGCAGCATATCAGTCTTATGTAGTCTACTTTTTTTGAATTTTGATTCCCTGTGGTCCAATGAAGAGTGCTAAATTTTTAAAACAAAAAAGGAGTACATACTGAGATAAAATTAATTTGATCCTAAATATTCACTCTTCCCTAAGACGGCCCCTGCTGAATTTTGGTTGGCCAGGATTCTTTGGTATAATCCCAACAACCAGCAGGCACTAGGCAGTCTGCCAAAATTTGGCTGATTATGCAAGTGAGAAAAAAGTGCTTATTCCTGGACATCACCTGCTTAATGACATCACTCAGCAGGCACCATCAAAGCTATTTGGCTACCATATGAAATGAGTTTGACACCCCTGGTTTAGACTTTATGCCATAAACCAATGTTTCTCAAACTGTGGGTTTGACTATGGGTATAGGTGGATCATGAGCTAATTACTGGTGGGTCCCCATTCATTTCTATGTGCATTTTATTTTTAATATGTTAGACTTGATGCGATGTGATTGCATTCGGGGTAATGTTACAGATCTGTACTTTTAACAGTGTTAAAGGCTGCCTTTGAGATGTTTGGGGAATTTAAAAAAAAAACAGATCAGCAACTACTTCAGAGAGTTAAGAGAGTTCTTTATTTTAAATATTTTTTTAAACTTATGCTTATTGTAAACTTTTAATTTACTTAACTGATTTATAGTGGGGTATTAAAAATTTTCCTGATCATATTGGGGTATTAAAAATTTTCCTGCTCAATTATGGCACTTCCAGCCATGGCATCATTTTCTGTGGGTCCCAACAGTTTGTCATTCTAAAAGCAAGTCCCAGGGATAAAAGGTTTGAGAACCACTGCCATAGACACCTTTCCCGCCCCCTCTCCCTCCCCGCATCTCTCATCTGAATGACAAAAATTTAAATGAATGGTCAAATCCCTAGAATTTTAAGAGCCAAACATAGGAAACATTTGATAAGATCTCACAATTGCTTAGACATATTCATGGGGTGGGGCGGGGGGGGGAGGGAAAGATCTGGATCAGAACTCTTTCCCTCACAACATTTCCCCAAGTTCAAAAAGCTGCTATTAGCTGCAGAGGGGGGAAAAGCCAGGCACTTATACCGAATCTCTCTCTTTCCTACTTAACTCCTCACAATCACAGCTAACAAGAGCTTAAGAGAGTCTGATTGAAATCCATGAAACAACCTTAGAGGAAGAGTTAACATCCTATTTCAGCATTGCAGCTCCAGCCAAATCGGGAATGTGCACTTGCGTGCACACCATGAGCTCTTTTAAATAAAGAAAAAAATGCTGTGACCTTTGATCATGGATCTCCCATATCATGCCCAATCTGATACCAAAAAATCCCATAGGCCAAAGGAAATGTTAGGTGTTCTACTAAAATGTTGTATCTTCAATATGGAACATGAATTTGTGAAATGTGGATTACTGAAAATTGAGATTTTCATGTTCAGAGACCATCTCTCTTAATAGACTTTAGTAGATCCTAGGCTAGATTCCAAGAAACAAGAGGCGACATTCCCCATCATGCACTTCTCTGTGAGCTTTCTTGGGGCATCCAGTTGGAGACAGAATGCTGGACTGGACGGATTGGATCAAAGCTCCAATAAGGCAATTTTAACAGCCTCCCCAAGTCCATTAACTATTAAGTATACTTTGAACATTGAATAGGCTAGACCAGTGGTTCCCTAACTGTGGGTCATGACCCACCAGTGGGTCGCGTGCCAATTTCAGGGGGGTCGTGAACCACCTAGAGCAACCACATTAAAAATAGGGGAAGATGGGATGCTGAAAAGGGGAAGGGCTGTGTGGTCGTTTTGCTTGTGTCAGGGTTGTAAATAGGCTTTTTTTCACTTTGCTATTGGAAAATGGCTGAGAAATAACCCAACTTATTGCTGCACTCTCAGGAAAGCAGTAGGCTCTGGGATCACGATGATGACACTTCCAGCGGGTCCTAGACAGATTGTCATTCTAAAAAGTGAATCCTGGTGGTAAAAAGTTTGAGAATCACTGGGCTAGACTTAAACCAAATCGTTAACTTTGCAGAAGTGTCTTTTGAACTCCTTAAAAAAAAAACACACACACCACAATAGAGCAACCATTAGTAATTGCAGTGTGAAATATCTGAATTATCAGGAGATTATGATCAGGGAGAGGCTTACAAAAACAAACCATTACTTGCCAGATGTATAAAATGAAGTAATTCACAAAATAAATCCAATTAAGATAAACACCTAGAGGACTGGAAATGCACTCTCTCTTGAGGGAGGGAAGGTAAATCATAGTTATGTGCTAACCTCTATCTTTAAACTAAATAAAGTTGTAAGCCCTACTAGCACTGCAACTATTCACAGCCAGCTCCTTCAATGAAGCAATTTCTCAAGTGAAAGCACAAAATGGAAAAAAAAGAACCAATAAAATAACAAGATTCTTACCAAGACTGTTGAGAAAAACAACATGACTGCGCATATCCAAGGAAGAAATGCAGGCAATCAACACCCTCCACTCTCCCTTAGCCACATTACGTTAAGGATTTTGCAGTGCTTTCTAATAAAAGTCTAGTATAAACAGGCACATTGGCCTCCCTTGGTCTTCCTAAACTTTCATGTCCTCAAAAATCTAATTATTCCTAGTAACTTGGAAGATCAGAGCAATTTATTTTTGTCAAATGTGACTGAAGATTAATGGATACAATCAGGAATAATTTGGCAAAAACATTATCAAACACAGAGAAAGCAGAATTTGTTAAGTGAAGCATCAAACTTAATATGAGAGCAAATCCCCATGAATGAAGAACAACAATACACAATTCATTAACCAAATGCCTATGGTCATTTCACACTTCAGAAAGTTACTGCTACAATCAACTTATATAGTTAAAAAAGGATACAGATTAACTTCACCTTTAATTTTTGCCTAGTTTTACCAAAATGGACAGAAACTAACATCCCAATTCTAAACCCTTATAAATCCATAGCTGCCTGCAATACCAACATTACAGTCCCAGCCAGGGAATTTAGCCTGTGTATGTTGTGGTAGCAAAGCGAACAAAAACTAGCTACTGGATCAAATTCCCTAATCATGCATGCAAGTCTGCCCCTTTCAAGAACAGGCAAAACCAGGAGCCATACAGCTGAGGAAAGCAAAGAACAAGCCACCACACACCTGGCTGCTTGGGCACAATCTTTGGATTCGTACTTGGGTCATATCACTAATGGGTGAACTGCACCTACATTGACCCTTCTGTGTCAATAGGAATGAATTGCAAAACTTACCTCTTGTAACAGCATCTAAGGCACAACCACTTCCTGTGGCACCTCCACCTATGATAAGAATGTCAAATTCACAGGTGTTACGCAGGATCTCATGCTGATTAGCTCTGGTGGGAAGCTGAGCTTGCATGTGTATTCTGCATTCTGAAGCTTCAACAGATGCAAGACTATTCTGCAAGGATAAAAAAACCAAAATGTCAAGGACTTTTTCAGGAATGAAACTGAGATAGCATAGTTCCAAGAGAGCCGAAATCCCAGATCCAAATCTCGTTGGTAGGTAAGCAGGCAGACAACCTACTAGTTTCTGAACTTCAGCCCCAAACGTGCAGTCCAGGATAATAAATCTGGACTATTAATAGGGCTGTGGTAAGGATTTCTAAAACCGTACCTTAAAAGTCCTATGTAAAATGCCAGGCTGAACTAAATAAAATGTTTTACCAAATTCTGAAAGGCGGACAGGAAAAAAAATTCAGACATATTAAATTACTATAAATTAATCAAAGCCTATGTGCTGTATAAGGAGTAACCTGATTTACATGTTACATTTCACACCCTGGGATAAAGAGTTCAAATTGCAAAACACAGATGCTTTTGTATCTGAGCATTGTGAATGAATGCTTCTCCGTCACATGAATCGGCCTGGAGCAGGGAGCCACTGCACATGAACCAAGAGGGGAACCAGGACAGTTTGAAACCAGCTGCAGGGGTCAATTCATTTTTCATTTTCATAACCTTTATTGGCATCAAGAAGGAAACAAAAAACATTTACAGTAATCAATTGGGGGGGAAAGGAATAAGGGTAAGACAAATAGAAAAGGGGAGAGGATAAAAGAAAATAGGGAATTAAAATAATACATCAAGGGTGTTTTGACTTGAGGACCATTAATAATATAAAAATTCCGCTACCGCAATGGTAAGAGACGCATGTCCATCACTCAAAAGCAGAGACAGGGGGTCAGTCGATGAGTCAATGAGTGTAGACACTAAGGGTTCAAGGTAATTTACACGCAATGCTTGATGGCTGGGACAGTGACATAGAATATGTGCCACAGTGTCCGGCTCCAACTGGCAAAACCAGCGTAATCTATTTTCATGGGGGATGTTAAGAAATCTACCCGTACAAAAGGCGGAGGGGAAGATGTTCAGCCCGGCGAGCATAAATGCTCGCCTCTTATTAGGGTTAGTCAATTCCCTGAAGTAGTTAGAAGAGTGACCAAATAAAGGCGGAAAACCAAAATACTGAGGGGAACAAGTGGGATTAAGAGAGGAAAGTAGATGATGAGTTTCAAATTCCCAGAGCTTAGATTGGATAATTGCATAGGCCCTATTGAGATTAAGATCTGCAAGGGACTCAGGGGATAAATTTAGAGATGAAAGTTTGGCTTCTACAAGACTAAACCACCTAGATGAATAGGAGTCTTTAAGATGATTGTTGAGAAGAGAGATGGGGCGCACATTTAAAAGGATTCGAAGCCAGAATTTAAAGGTAAGTGACCACGCAATAGTGGTGGGCAAATGGGTCCCAAGTTCAAGGGTTAAAGTGGATAATCTGATTAAATTCGGGACCCCCAAGATCCGTCTAAGGAAAGAGGCCGCTACCTGACCTAAATCTTTGTTCGCGGCCTCAATCCAAATGGGGGCACCATACAAAAGTTGTGACAATATTTTGGTTTTGAATATCTGGAGGGCTGCTGGGACATACTGATTACCACTCGTGTAATGAAAATGAGCCACGGCATTCAAATGAAGAGTGGAAGAAGAAATGACAGATTTACGGTGAGAGAGCCATGAATGGCGGTGATTCCCAGATATTTGAATACTTTGACTTGTTGATAGGTATGATTATCAACCTTCCAAGAAAGCGGGGCCCAGATTTTGGTTTTCTCCATGTTGATGGTAAGATCATTAATCGAGCAATAGTTCTGGAAAGCTGACAGGAGTTTGCACAAACTCAATCTAGAAGTAGATAACAGCACAGCATCGTCCACGTACAAAAGAAGAGGAAGGGGGTCACCATTAAGAGAGGGGGCAGATTTCTCACAGGTGGATAAGTGAGGGCGTAAGTCAGCTAAAAATAAATTGAAAAGGAGAGGGGCCAGAATACATCCCTGACGAACACCTCTTGAAATGAGAATCTTATCTGACAAGGTGCCGGAGCCATTAAGGCGAACCCGACAGGAATTTTCTGAATGAAGATTGCGGATTAAGAATAAAAGTCGTGGGTTGATCCCCCATTTGGACAATTTTGCAGAGGTCAATTAGAAATGGTGGTCTGCCCAAGATTCAGGTACCACTCCACATCATCAAATAACTCCAGGCTATAATAGTTGTGAAAATGTCATTTTACACATGGGTTGGTCAAGCCTAATGTTATTCAAGTGACTGATACTTTTTTAAAATTAAAAGAAAATGAAGCAATACTCCGACTTACCCTTCAGTCAGAATACACATACATCAGCAGAAGGCCAATGAATTCAGTGAGATTTATTGACAAGAAAATGTGCCTGTGTTCTGGAGAACGGGTGTAGTTCAGTAGCCAGAAGACTAAGCTGTGAACCAGGAAGACCCAGGAAGACCTTTGACTCAGCCATGAGCTCACTAGAGGACTGTTCTCGTGTTACACTGTCTCAGGTACACGTATCTGTGTGAATGACTGTGCCTACAAACTGCTCTGCGACTGCTTTGTTAAAATGCAGTACTATTGAAAAATTATGTATAACTGCATTAAATGGAATGTGTGAATAACTGGACCCAAGTACAGACTAACAGTGTTTGTACTCAGATAGTTTGTACTTGGTGTGAACAGCCCTTAGCTGGTCCTAGGCAACCCACTCACTCTAATCCCTCTACTCTGCTATAAGGGGATATTCATACTGACCCTTTTTAAGGACAACAGAAACAGTATAAGACAGTGGTTCCCAAACATTTCAGGTCCAGGACCAACCTAGCTTTCCAAGACTTAAAAAGAGTTTCAATTTGTCAGCTGCTCAAGCCTCTGTTTATATCCTTTTTATTATGGTGTTGGGGATGCTGCACATGGAACGTGAGCTCCATGGTAATCGGGACCATTCTGGTGGCCTTGCGCTCGCCTTCACCTGGCCTTCTACTAGAGTGGTGGTACGTGTAAGCAAACGCACATGTGCTGCTCCACTTCAGTTTCCATATGGTTCAATACATTTCAGCTTGGGAAGGTGGCTTCCTTCTTGAGTGGTTCTGGGAGCCTGTGCTGATCCGATCAGGACCTTTCTGGTGGTGTTGCATTCCTCTCAGTGGACTGAGGCATGTTTGCCTACTCATAAGTAAACACACATGTGCTGTTCCATTTCCAATACATTTTCCTAGCCATTCGTCAGTTTCAGTTTCATCACACACCAACAATCAGGTTGCAACCCACAGTTTAGGAAACACTAGTATAAAATGCTTTGAACAGTTCAAAGTGCTATATAAAGGCTAAGTTTTTTTTTAAGTTAGAGAAAATCAATATGACCACTCTGTGTGCACCCTAGTCTTTTCTAAAGCTTTACAAAATGCCTCCTCTAGGAATCTGCTTTGAGTTAAATAAAAAAAGTAACACTGGTTATGTACTGCATAATCTACATTACAAGTGCCATCATTATGGGCTGTAATCCACCTCTGATACTTATTATACTAATTAGCTTATGTACAATGGGTTGTTGCCAAGTACAGTACCTTAATTATTCAGAGTTATTAAAATGCAAGGCCACAAAATAACACGTGCTGTGTCTCCATCTCCAACTGCTTGAGCCTTTTTTCAGCATCCCCCTCACACTCATTCACTGCTATCATAAAAGCTATTCACTACTGAACAGCAAAACAGGCTTTCAAAGTCACGTCTAGAGAGACCAATCCTGACTTTTTAGCTGAATAATCCATGCGTGCCTGATATGAGTATGAAAGAAAAGACATCTTAGCAAAACATGTGCAAGTAATGCTCAAGAATATGACTATGATGACAAGAAATTTGATTAAAGCTCAAAAGAACTTTGTATGTATACAATTCAAAGTGCAACCCTAACCTGGAGTTAAGTCAGCGTAGTTTGACCAGCACAAGGGAAAATATGTTTGGACCACTCTTTGAGTCAGAGAGGCCAGCACACAGACATGCGCCATCCTCCCTGACTCAGAGATTGGTCCAAACACACTTTACAGTGGCCCTTGTGCCAGCCAGCTTTGTTGGCTTAGCTATGCCAGCCTAATTCCAGGCTTGGACTGTGCCCTAATATTGTACCTATGGAATTTGTGAATTGTCTCTCCACTAAACAAAGTGCCCAAGTGCCAATATTAATCTGCACTGAATGGAAGGTATGAATAACTGTACCCAAGTACAGACTGACCGAGTAATTTAATGTGTGAACAGCCCTTAGGTGGTCTTAGACAAGCAACTTGCTCCCCCACTATATGGGCTATTGATACTTACCTGTTGTACAATTTCCAAAGTTCAATTACCAAAATGTTCAAAAACTACAAAGTTCACAAAGTGGTTTACAGGCAAATAGTAATAATAAAATTAAATGACTCCCTGTCCCAAAAGTGCTCACAATCTCAAACCCTCACAATTTAACCCTCACTAAGAACAGGGAGGAGGGAGCAACATGGCATCCCAGAATCTATGAACCACATAAAACTAAACACACCCTTCACTACAACCATTTCCTGCAATTGATGGGGTTTTACATGCACCCTACAGGCTGATTTGAATTTTATGTTATTTCACAATGGTAAACAGGGAGGTGTGATTCTATTAAACTGCATTCTGTGATACATCTTTCAAACTCTATTTCCTGTTCAGAAGCTGCAGCTTTGCTAATTCCATGCCAAGTCATAGGCACGAGGGACTTCTGAAAAGTCATGTCTCTGTATACTGCATAAGCTTCATACAAATAGAAACTAGTTCAGTAAGATGATACGAAAAGACAGACATAGAGGACAGGTGGCAGCCTTAAAGAGATGCACTCTACCACAATTCCACTTGCATAAAAAATAAATATTTCTGATGCAGTCCCACATTTAATACATGTCAATTCATATTCTCTTGTTCCAATTGTGAATGAGATCACAGAAAACTACCTGAAGCTCCAATGAGTTACCTGGGCACGTCTGTAGGGCACAGTAGCCTATGCTACATTCCTATATATGCATAGGAAACTAGAGTGGCAATGTCTGGAAAGTGAAGTGAAAAATCACTTTCTTTTTACAGCAGTTATCAGGATACCATTATTGTCTTATGACAATGTCATACATTATTGCTTCCACATTTTCTATTTCTAGGAATGTTCAGTGTGGAGAATTTAATGTTGTCTGAACTGGGCCAAAATCTTAGCTCTAATACAATGATTATCCAGATTCATCCTATATTCTACACCCTATATATAAAGGGTTAAAAGATGGGGTGGGGAATCAGAAAAATATAAAACGTTTCTGTCTTATGAAAAAATTCACAATAAATGTGAGATGACCAACTGCTTCTGGAGGTAAACGATGAAATAGTATTGTTGGCCATCTCTACTATTATATAGAAACCTAGGAAGTTGCCTTAATAAGTCCAACCGACAGCAAACACTCCCAGTCCTACATGGAGATGTCAACAATTGAATCTGTGACTTTATTTGGGGAAAATAGATGCTCTTCTACATAGTTATGGCCTATCCTGTAAAGGTAAAATTCCCTCTATGTTCCCAGCAGGGCTTATTCTGGATATAAACACAAAACCTCATTTGCCCTAAGTGAGAATCTCACACACAGACCAATAAGCCAGGCAAATGGGATGACAGTCATGCAACTTAACACACACACAAATCAAGACATTGAAATATTTCCTGCTGATATCTACTCATAACAGCTATCCTCTATTTGCTATGCCTTATCAGTGTGTCTCCATAATGTGTGGCAATACTTGGCTTCTCCTATTCCTAAACAAGCTTATAAATACACAGGTGCTAACTGAAGTAGCAAGACTTCTCATCAGAAAGAACATGCTTACACCTCCAAAATAAGATACATTTTATGCATAGTATGGCATGTTCTAACGACTTCCAAATTTGGAAGACCCAATAAGAACCACATTTCACTACTATAGAAAAAAGATCTATATCCAAGCCAAAATAAAGTTAGGCAATCTGACAGTTTGATGAGCACTATATTTTGCAAAAACTTGCTTAATTTGTTTGCTCAATTTTTGGGGGGTAGGGAAGGATAAAGAAATGAATCAGGGATAAGCAGAATCCTTACAAGGAAATGCTTGTTTAGATGCTAATGAGAACAACAGGAGCAGAATTCCAAAGACCAGCTCAGAGTTGCCAACAGTCAAGCCAAGAGAGCGGAAAGAAGAAATGAAAGGCCAGCAAAACAATGAAAAATTAAGAATCAGGGTCCAACAGGAACTTCTCACTAGCAAAAGGCTTGATAGGTACCCAGGGAATATTTGTAGTTGGGTAATTGGCCAACAAAGGTCAATAATGGTTTGAGGTTTGATTATTGTTTTGTAACCACCAGGCTCCCCAATGCAGAGCCCGGGTCCACCTGCCTGTGTGGAGTCAGCAATTAGATACAGTAGTACGGAAAACCAAAACACACTCCTCTCTAAAATCTTTTCAGTATAGAAAATCATTGCATAAAATTAGCATCAACATATTTAGGCTAACACAAGAATGGAAAGTGTCCTGTGCGTACCAAAACCTACTTCTGCAGCAACTGCAGTCCCGCAGCTGTGTCCCTGAGCATGTTTTCACGGTAAAGCATATCCACAAGCAAAAGAGCTACTGTAGCAGCCCAGTTTCCTCCCAGATTTGACACTGTGTTAAGAACTGTCATATATGCATTCCTGGGTCCAGAGCATATGGTTTGAGACTGCCTTTGAGCCAGATGAACCTGGAGGAGGTCCTCAGCCAATCAATGACATCTGCAAACAGGTTCAACAAGGACTTTTAATCACCTGTGTAAGACTTGGTTCACAAGTATTTTACTATCTTTACTTCTAGAATTCTGCATCAAAGAAGTGTGTTAGTACACAATTCCATAAAGCTCCATCTTCAAGTTAATAAAGCTACATCAGCAATGAAACCAGTCAGATTTCCTAAAAACTGGGGTGAATGGCAAACTGCTGAAAGCTGGTTTGTTACAGAGCAAATGAGATGTTTCTAGGGGATATGGGAAACAGTCTGTGTGCATGCTAATTTAATTATGTCTTCTCTTGGTGCTAGTGAGTGTTGAAAAGACTCATTTAGAAAAAGCCAAAGACCTCATGCACTGAATAGCCAATTAGAGTGCGTCTTGGGGCAACATCCCTTCTTGCATCTTGCAGACATGAAGGGCTTTCTCCCCGTCACCTGTGTGATTGGCAGGCATTATTAAAAAGAGGACAGTTTGGCTGCCAGACATGCCCACAGCTTAGATATGTCAACACTGTAAATGGGTTGTCCTCCTTTGTGTCAATCCCTCCAGTCATATTCCACCTGCTGTCCTAGATTGGGTGTGTGGAGGCAAATAGCTACAAGGGGACAAGGCTGCAAAATGAATGTGCGGGTTGGAATCATGTGGGAGTGCAAAAATCATATGCTATTCTCTTGTTAGGCCCTTTGTCTCTATATGCCGCAAGCCTAAGGTTTGCAAAAGGCTGGTTCTGCTCATCTGATGTCAAGGAGAATTCAGAATTTGTGAGTCTTAATAAGCCTTACAAATGTAACGCTGCAAAAACAAACTACTTTGGTGGAGTAGAGGGGCAGAGAAAGCCCCAGGCCCACACCCACACAACATGCTCTGAGTAAAGTTGCTCTGGGCCCTCTATGTAACTTGGAAGGGCCCGCTAAGAAAGATGGGCTGCAGTGGGTCGCCACAGATTCAATTAAAAGCAGCTCTGGGGACACCCAATGCCTCATCTCTTCCTGGCTCCATCACTAGGAACACGTGAAAAGGTTTCTAAGTATGTGCTGCACACTTATGCTGAGAAGAACTGCCCCCACCCAAGACACAACACACACACTTCCAGCAGGTATTTGTGCGTCATTCAAAGGTACAGCTACTTGTACCATGTGTATTCATTTTATTAAGCCCCAAAAGAAGCACATCTGATAATTTTGATGAAACATCTAGCTGAAGTGTTAGAATGCAGCAATTGCAGAAGATGTCCTATTAAGGCCTATGAAGAACCAGTGCTACCAAGCAAACTAGAACAAGTTTCAGACATCGCAGAGAAGTACAAAGTTGCAAATGTGGATTCAGAAGAATGGCCATGTCCATTTGTTGCAGTTTCACATCTCACAGTCCAGAACTGGCTGAAACTGGCATTCCGTCTCTGCGTCTCAAGATCAGATAGAGCACCTGTGTGTCCTTCAGCAGGCAGCTTCCCAGCTTGTTAGGGCAACTAGCTTGGACAGTAGTTGTACTCCCTTTCTGATAGTGTAACATAAGCAGGCAGTTTCACACGGGAAGTCCTGGCTGCAAACACTGCACATTCCCATGAGATCATAGTGTTCTAAGGGTCACCCCATTGGGTAAGATGGGGCACAAGGGGTCTTCAGGTATCCACCTACCAGATATACTCTGGCTGCATCCCTTTGTTCTGTGTAGAAGGAGTTATTCACTGTGTGTGCATAAGATGTAAAAGCTGCACTGAAACGCCGCCTGCGAGCGGCAAAGACTTCACCGGCTTTCCTAGCCGGCAGACTGAAACTTTTCACCTATCTCACTTTCGCTACAATAAAGAGGCTTTGTTATGGAAATGTGGCGATCGCTTCGTTCCTTCGCTTCGGAGCGCTAAAGCAAGCGCTAGAATGGGTCTCCAAGCCCCCAACTCTGCTATTATTCACACAAATACACAACACCATTGTGGCAGCAAAAAGAGTCAACCCCACAGAACAAGGAAAATTCAGTTAAACACGGGAATCTCTTGGTTTATCTGTTAGCTTCTTGGCAAGGAGAACAACAAAAGGGAGCACGGACACATAAGGTGCATTCCCAATCATAGAAAGGAATGCAGGAACCTGATTTATACTGGCTCAGAGCCTCTGTCCATCTAACTTAGTATAGTTTTATCAACACAAGACAGTAAGTGGCTTTCCAGAGTTTCACAACTTAAATATTTCTCTGCCCTACCTGAAGATGCCAGGAATTGAGCCTGGGATTTTATGCATGCAAAGCAGCTGCTCTTCCACTGAGCAGCTGTTAACTCCTCCCTCCCCTAATCTCATCACCAACTGAAACTCCAAGGTAATCTTTATATTTTCTGAACAGGTCCCAAGAGTGACCAGACACTTCATCAACTGCCCCCCGCCATGTTAAGGTACTGCAATAAACACCCTTACAGGCATTCAGATCAGCAGCTCAAAGCGGCTAGCCACTTAGTGTTTGCCCCCCAAGCAAAAAAAGCAGCTGCCACTCAAAGCAGTGTGCAACCACTCTGCGCAAACTGTAACTACAGTGATGTTATCATGACATGGTCAGGCATGTTGGGGGGGGGGGGGTCAGCATCTTAAAGCATGGCCCAGGAATTCCTACAAAACACTGTATATTCATACACAGACAAAAGGCAATCAGGTCCCCAGTCACATGACTTGGAAGAATGGGGATATCAAGGCAAACAACAACACATGGATATACCCCTCATGAATTTTGTAGTTGAACAAGTACAACAGGAGGCAGCCCTAAAATAATAAGTGAATCAGGCCCAAAACATCTTTGTGAGTTTTCCATTTTTAATTAAAGAAGTTGTACTCTAACACAGCCATCAAAAATACATTGCACAAGCTGCAAGGAGAAAATGGAAGGCTGGAAGACATAGACCTGATGGTCTGGTACCTCCTTTACATAGTCAAGCCCATCCTCAGTTGGAGAAGTCCATTCTCACAGTTTGAGAACTACTGTCTTACACCATTTGGAATGAGAAAGCTGAACAGTTTAACCCACTGATGGCAAACCTTTTGGGGTCGGTGTGTCAAAATTTCCGAAAACGCTTGAACTTTGCAGGCATGTCAACCTCCCACCCCCAAACAAACGAGAAGCAATTCTTTATATTCATTTAAACAAAAAATACAGCCCAATTATGTTTTCTATAAAGAAACATCAAATAATTACAAAAATGAAAAATGAGTAAAAAAAACCTTAGTTTTTGTCAGGTGTTTGTGAACAGTAGTGTGTCACCCCAAACGTTCAGGCATGTCACCTTTGACACGCGTGTCATAGGTTCACCATCACTGGCTTAACCTAAGATTTAGCACATATTTAAACAAAAAGCCACCAATACTTACATGCTTCTTTTTATACTGAGAAAATTGTGAGAGGCCAAAAACTGTTGCCACAGCTCCTCCTCCAATGAGGATAGTTCCTTTCAGTGCCGTTCGAAATGCCATATTTTAAATTCTAGAAAAGAAAAATTGAAGAATTTTTCATGTTAGAAGTCAGAGAGGAATAGTTATTCAAACTAGAAATATGAAACATGAGAAAAATTTGCTAAGAAAAAATATGAAATGAGAAAGATTATTTTAATATGCATCAAAAGTGCCCACTGGATCTGTGAAATCCCTTATCGTATCTGTATCCAACCCATCCTCAATAAAGCTCAGGAAAAAATGCTTAAGTCTGCTAAGATGTTACTTAACCTCACATCAAAGCTGTTATAAAGAAGCAGGTTTTGTAAGATGCTTAAGTACTTGGTTTTCTGTTTGAGCAATTATTAGCAAGGCTCACAGACAGCTAGAATCTTGATGATCAAGGTAAAAGTGCAGGTTCGAAAAAGCAATGCAAATGCGTTGCCCCAATCTCAAGAATTTGTTTATTACACTTTGTCTTTCGTCTCTCATGAAACTCAATCCGTAGCACATGGAATGCGCAAGTGGTCACACATCCAGAAACCAACCAGGCCTAGATCAGATTAGACTCAACAAGGTGACTATACTATGTAACCTGTGATGCTCAGGGCACCAAGATGCGGTCACGATGCTGGGGATACTGGCGGGCAGATAGCCTCTCCTTTCGCCACACAGCCAGACTCTGGGGGAGGCACTTGGCTGCAGCGAGGCAGCACCAGCAGGATAAGGAGGCGCAGCGCTGGGAGAAGAGCGGTGAGGTCAAGTTTGAGCTGGGTGGCACAGCTCAACCCACAAGTAGCGCGGCACTGCACACCTTGTGGCAAATCGGACTCCCCCCCCCGCACGCTTCCTCTCCAGCGCCACACACTAAGCTGAGCCGCGAAGAGGGGCGCGCGGGACGGAGCGCACAGGTGGGGATGCTTCACCCCTCCCCCGCAAGCTTGGCAGCGGCGACGCCTCCTTTGCCCCCACCAAGCGCTGGAATGAGGTGAGAGGCTGAGAAAGGGGGTGTCTGAGTGGGAAGGAGTCTCGGGCAGGACGGAACTCTCGTGCTCATCCTGGGCCAAAGTTGGACCAGCAGCACAACTTTTAGTCCAGTCCCCCAGCAGTCTGAGGGACAGTGAACTGGCCCCCTGTTTAAAAGGTCTGAGGACCCCTGTCCTAGACTAACATTTCTCAGTGTTTGTATCCTGCCATACCACTTCACATGTTTCACCTATTGGAAGTCCTACCAGACTTCCCCACTTCATCATCACTACTTACTTCCAGATTTGTAGGCCAGACACAATGTGACACACTGGTAAGAGGCTCAGGATGAACTGGAGGGCATTTCTGAGCATGCTAAAAGTGCATGTTGGAGCTCTGCATGCCACGTCAAGTCTCCTACTGCTGCTTGTTGCGTTGCTGGTCTTGCTACCAGGCAGCAGGGGTCTGGGGGGGTCCCACCACACACCACCTCAATTATCACAGAGCCCATCCCATGCTTAATTGCTTGAGACTGGATTGCTAATGACTGAGATGTAATTTAACATACTACAATGCACACAGAAGACATGCTCTCCTTCGCCCCATTGTAATGAAGGTGCTTTTACTTAAGGGGGCCTTCTGCTTCCTACCCACCCGCCAAAGTCTGGGTTGGGAACGTCCACATCTTCCATCTGAAATTCTGCAGAGCTGCTGCTGCCCAGCACAGATGGACTATGCTGAGCCAGATGGACTAAAGTACGAGGCAGCCTCATATGCTCACTAAAATCTAAACGTTCTCTTTCCCCCCTCTTATTCTCTCTTTCCTCCATCCCACAGCTTTCCTCTCCTGTTTCTGTCCTACCTCCCCCAACCCCTCGCTTGCTTAGGCCTCTTACTTTGGGTGACAGCTGGCTCGCTCTCGCTCGCGCTCTCTCTCTCTCTCTCTCGTTCTCGTTCTCTCGCTCTCTCATTCTACCTTTCCTCCCAAGCCGACTCTTTCCTACTATGAGCAATGGCTGCTCCTTCATCAGTTCCTTCTCAGGAAAGAGTTCTTATGAAAAGGCAAGGCTTACATAGGAAATAAAGGTAAAAGGGAGAATGGCGGGCTAGACAGCCCACCAATTCTAGTCTCTGCTGCTCTCTCCATTTCCTTCTTCCATCTTGAGGAACCACCATGACTCCATGACATGAAGGATACTTTGCCCTTTCAACAGGCAGGACAGAGCAGGAGAATTTGGTCACAGAACCCCTGCAGAGCTCCCTGTGGAATCCTAGTTAAAAAACACTGTCCTACACTTCTGAGCTATCATAGCTCCTTACAAACCCCCTTCTTAACATTGCGGCAAGTGTAGTGTGATGTCATGTTATGAACTTGAAGTGTAGCTCACCAGAAAGTGTGGTGCTTTTGTTGGCAATGCATCACTTTTGTTGTGGGTTGTGAATTGTTCCACCCGTCACTGGCCAGCAGCCCATACTGCCTCACATGACAGGAAACAAGGATGAAATCTTGTATTGTACATTTAACAAAACTACTGAGGAAACTTGCCAATGACCAAGAAATGGCTTCTGTATAACCTGCTGCTGAAAGCAGCAAAATCAGTTAAGTCACTTGGAAGGAAGAAATAGGTTGGCAGGCCATCCTGGCGATCACATTATTCAACAGCCCCAATTCAGATGCCAAATTACATTATATATAGGGAAAACATCCAAAATTGTACTTCAGCCCAGAATTATCATGCCTAGGAGGTTACCAGGAAATTAATAATAATTGGGACACAATACTGGAATACTTCAAGTGTTCTTCACTCAAGCTTCATGTTCATGGAACAAAAGAATTCACTGGTGAGCATATTAATTTTCATGTCAAAACTATTCGTCCTGTGGGAAAATACAGTGCCAAATGTTATGCTTCTATCTCTTCTGTGGGGTATAAGCAGAATTTGATGGAATACCTACAGAAGTACCAAAAGCAATGAGAAAGTTATTTTGTGTTGTTATGGCTGTAGTCAAATAGTTATAATCACCTAACCCACTTCTAACACACCCATCTCTCTAATCCCACCAGAATAAATTAGTCTTCGTACAGATGTTTAACTACATGCAGGAGGAGGTTGTGCTGCTTCCAATCAGTGCTCCTATTTTAACAAGATATATTAGCATTGTTCTTCACATATATTCCAATGCTAACCAGTGCCTCCAAGGTGGGGTTTGTAAAACACCAGAATTAACCTCTCCCCCACCACAAGCCACAATTTTACTTCATGGATACTTGAAGTATTTCAAACCTTCAAATAAAAGCTACACACCCCTCTACCTCTGCAACTAAATTCTTCAAAAGAAAGGCCTACTTTTACGAGATAATGATCTGTTTAACAGACTTCTGAAAACTGCTACTTTAATTTTAAATAGCTAACTTTTGATATATTGCTAATTTTGTGTTATTTGTGTACTATACCAAGCATTTTTATGGAGAGGTAAGGCAGAAATGTTGGAACAAAAATAAATTTCCAGATACAGTACAAAGATGTGAGTGTGTATTAGCTATAGCAAGCAAGCAAGCAAGCAAACAGTATTTATATACCGCTTTTCAATACCAAGTTCACAAAGCGGTTTGCAGGCAAAAAAATAAAGGTAAATGGCTCCCTGTCCCAAAAGGGCTCACAATCTTAAAAAAATGCAGAATTCCAGCAGCAGCAGCCACTAGAAAAGCTACTGTGCTGGGGTGAAGAAGGAGTGTTACTCTCCCCCTGCTAAATATAAGAGGAACATCACTTGAAAAAGTGCCTCTTGCCCAGTTAGCAGGGGATAAAAATTAATTGAAAACTCATAAAAGTTCCTCTCCACGGAAATCTTTAGTAAAGGCGAAAGATTTATACGGTCTGAAGAGAAACCAGAGTATATACAGTAAATAACTTCTACATACATGAACTTCTACATGCATGAATAAAACATCCAAATAACTTTTTGTTAATGAAAAGCAGAAGGAAAAGGCCTGAAAATACTAGAACACTGTGTTGTAAAAATCCCTACGGGGGGTTAGAAAAAGCCTGCCTGTGTAAACTGTCTTGAATTAAAGTCAGAGGAGAAATCAGATGACAAAAGGTGGTATATAAGAACTAGTTATGATTATTAATAAATGTAACCAATCCTTCTGTACTGGTGTGTATTAGAAATTATTAGCAAGGTTATTTGCCTCACAATGAATTTCAGCCCTAAATGCCATGCAGACTGTTCTGTAGAATCACAGGCCTGCCTGTGGTACTTCAGCATGTAAGTAAACACCCACGAAAGGATGAATGGCCCTCTGTAAAAAGCAACGAACTCCCTCACACAGAAAACAAGCATGTCAGGAACAAGGCGAGACAAGCATCTTTTTGTCTGAATTGCTAGTTTTCTATGCGCCAGGAATTCTTTTTTGTATGGAGGGACCTTCAACCATGTGAATGCAACAATACATATTGCCTTTCATTTTTTCACCACCACCCCCGTCTCTTTCTTTTATAGAAACATAGCATTATTTCACTGCAAAGGAAGGAAAGGAAAAAATAATGAAAGAAATCCAGTAATTTCCCATTAGAAACTAGAGCTAACTTCCCCATGAGAAACTGGAGCTGACTAATTAAGTAGCAGCACATCACTACATCCCAACCATGCTGAATAGGAAGCAATAAAAGGGACAGAAGCGTCAATGAAGATGCTACCAATTAACATTAGAAGGAACCTTTACTGAACAGACCGTACTTGTGAGTGAACATTATAGAAGAATCCCGACTATGGAAAAGAGATAATACAGCATTCTCTTAAGCACCATTCAGAACCACTGTTTTGATTCCACTTCTAGAGGATTGTGGATCAGCAATGTCTCACTATTGCTGGTGAGCAACCCACGTTTCCGGGATCTATTACTTTACTATTAATATGCAACTTTACATAGTTAAAATATTACAAATTGCCAAGTATAGCACAGCTAAGATGAACTACCTCCTTTGTGCATCCTGCTCTGTCATGTCCCCAGTATTCCAACCCCAATCACGGGCAAAAACGCCATTCAATTCAAGTGGACTTGTGCCAGCATAGCATTACAAGGCAACAGGTGTGGCTTTGCCTGCTATCAAGGGATTACTTCTGGAATGAGGAAGACAAGTTTATCAAATCCTACCAGTCACAGCCTGGTAACTCATTGAAGAAAAGAATTCAGCCATTACAAATTCAATTATGCATTATTTAATCACTCTGAAGAGACTCCTTCAAAGTTATACTGTCAGAACTACTGCTTCTAAAGTTAAAGATCGACATGAAAAGCTATAGAACATATTTTTCACGCTTCAAGACAGAATGTACAGACTTCTTGCAGGGCAGCCTTCCTTTTCTGGCATTTTATTGGAGCTATAGAAAAAGCCTCATTTGTAAGGAGCCCAACAATTTATTAGCCCACAAAGATGTATATCACACATACTTATGTCGGCCTGAAAGCCCCTCCCTGCAAAATCCTCTTCCAATTTACAAAAGTTTATCTGCCTGGTTGCCTGGAAACTGTTCCTACTCAACAGAGGGGAACCTATCTACAGAAGCAACACCTACGCATGTCAGCTGAACCTTGCTAAGGAAAAGATTAGACTTCCCCTAGCATATGTAAAAGGAAAAAAATCCTATTTTCCCAGACACAAGCACATACTAAGCACCATTATTGTTTTAACTTTAAGTACTAACTTTAAAATGTGTTTTCTTTCCAAACAAAGAAGCCACTCTGTAAAATAATGGCCCTATATTTCATTTACGTCATGCCTGAAACCCTTGCAGAGGAGTGGTTTTATACATGTTTGTCTCCCAGGAAGACCTCTGTGCCACAGATCTAGGGGCAGCTCAGCAACCTCACAGTCTTCATTCATACTGTACAGGCATGCCCCGGAACCCACTGATTCGGTATCCACAGTTTCAGTTTTTCACGGATATCATGGATAGTGGGACTCCGCCTTCCAAGCATCATCTTCCTCCATCCAAATATGAAATTTGCAAGCCACCTGTATTTTTTGTAGTGGGATAAAGGGAGCTAAATTACATGAACCAGCCAGTACCGTCTACTCAGACTGGCAAGCTCCTGCTAACCATGAGTCTTTCCCAAGCTTGCTCCCAGAGATCCTTTAACCACAGATTGAACCTGGGTGGAGCATACCACTGAGCGATGAACACACCCAATACCATCGTAAGCTGCTTGAAACAGCACTACCGACTCTTCCTAGTTAATAAGAACATATCATAGTAATAAACCACATCACTAAAACCTCTATCAAGGCAGAGCACACTGTACAAATCCAACAACAGAGCTAGGTTTGAGATACCAAATGGTTTAAAAAAAATGAATGTTTTTCTCCAATCCTGCACAAATCCTACACAAGAGTTTGCTGCTATGCAAACTTACACATTTGTACAGTATTTTAATTACACATATTTACAGCACAAAATATTTATCTATTATATTTCTAACCGTTTATGGTATCTATATTTATCTACCCCCTGCAACAAACTTACTCTTTGCAGCTGGAAAAGAGGCGCTAATCTTAATTGATTCATGAAGAACCCTTTTTCCAACTCTCTATGCTACACTAAAGTATTACAACTGATTGGTTATGAGTCAAATTATTGATGCAATTTTATATTATCAGTTCATTGGTCACATTTTTTATGGCATAGTCCCCACATTGATTGCACATGCCTAATGCAACAATGGGCAAAAAATAAGTGCTTCAAAGTCACACTAAAAGTACTGCCCTAATTCACTGACACTACCAAGAAAGAAAGAAGCACACGAGAGAGTTGAACAGGAGGACGAAGTCCTCAAAATTATTTGTCAAGCTGTGCCCTCTATTATTTCAGACCTGCTCACCACAAAAATGAATGGACTGTGATGCATGCATCAGCTGGGAAGAATATCTGATATGTTTTTGATAGAAAACAAAATGTTTGGTGAGTTAGGAGAAAAAGAGAGTTAGGTGACTATACCGACAACTGCTTAACCGTAATGACTAAAATGTCTTTTCTGCAATACCATTTGGTATTTTCTTGAAAATGAATTGTTTGCAGGGAGTCAAGTTGTATTCTTCATTGCTATCAACCAAGGGCACAAGTCAGGCAATTGGCTTTTCCCCTCCTTTTAATTAAAAAGAGATTGCATTTGGACACCAGGGAGGGAAGCAGCTTGACATCTGACTCTAAAAGAAAAGGACCAAGCAGAGATTTTTAGATTTTTTTTTCCTCTTTCCCCCCTTCCCCTGGCAATGGATAATGTCTGATATAGCAGGGAATGTTTAACAAGTCTTAATATGGAGAGTATGTAACTGAAAGCCAGCTCTTATAAAGCTATGACTGATTTAGTGTTTCAGTTTCTTGAATAGATATGAAATGTTTTACTATCCACTATCCTTCCACATTTCTTTACTCCAAACCATTTTGGGGGCATGTTTGTTAAGTGTTCAATTTTCCTTTTCTACTTGTTCAAGGTGTTTTCCCCCACAAATGGCTTCATGGCTGCAAATATAAGACCACACCTTCCTTACAACATCAGAATTCCAGAGATTTAAACTTGACCTGTACAAACCTGTGACCAATCAGCCTGAATGCAGCCATACAGTTGATCCTACCAGGTATGTGGCATCTTTTGCCCTTTGTTCTCACACCTACCACTGTCATATTGTACTCCCAAAGAGGACATGAATTCTTAAGCTCCTGCTGAGCATCTGTGCACGGCTGATGGGCCATGTATGACTTGGCAGACAATAAGTTGGGAGGCCAAATTTAAATCATACCCAATTGGGCTGGGAGCTTTGGTTTTGATACTTACAGCTAAAAAGTTGGCTAGGCAGAGGAGCTGAAGTTTGACCACTTGACTGCATGAGCCACTGTGATGACACTGTAGCAACTGGAACTGAAAAAACAGAGTTCCAACCATGGCAATGAAAGCATATGCACATTTTTCACATGAACATTCAATGTGAACTGAAAAACCATGAGAAACACCACCATTGCTGCTACCGTAATAGCACTGCCCAGCCTTAGCAGGTACGCATCACTAAGTCCTTACTCATGGCAGGAAGGGAATCAGCATCCAGCATATAATTAATGTATGGAAAGGAATGGAACAGGATGTTGCGATGGCACCTTACCTAGATGCTTTTAGATTGTGTGCCATGTACTTAGCATGCGTACTGTTGCATGCTTATCCCCATATAACAAATGCGTGCAATGGTATCCTTGGATTTCAAGCATTACAGGCATGCTCCTGTAGCCTCTGAGGTTCTGTTCTGGACCCTTCCCCACCCCGTGGATACTAGGGACACCTTTTTAAAGATAGGAGAACATCAGTGGCTTTACTGCAACAAGGTAAAAAAGGAGATCTTTTTAATAGGCATCTCCATATCCATGGTATCCGTGGATACCAAGACATGACTGTATTTTGCAACAAGTGCAGCTGAGTAGTACAGCACTAGCCCAACATTTCCACATTCATGGTGCCATCAACAGCAGCAGCACAAACATCAAGACCAGAATTTAGACTGCACTGTTGCTTTGTAAAACAGCCTGTAGAGGACAAAAACACTGTATTATCATCAGGCTTTAGGTTATGAATAGAAGATCCTTAACATGGGAACCTGCATAAAACAAATCTCCTACCTGTCCAAAATCTGCAGAGTCATCATTCCAGTAAAACTGAAGGTGACTCCTCATTTTACACTGCAAACACGATGGTTGCATGTACACCAGCGTGCCTCACACGCAATACTACTGTATATGTACAATACTATATGAGCAGATAGCATACATCCATTTGTAAACACCATGCCTAGGAAAGATGGTTGGGACAAGCAAGTTCCAAAGTAAGTGGACATCATACACGCTGCATTTCTACATTACATGCAGAACTTCAGTTAAAAAGCAGTTGTGCCTGCTGAATATTTTTATTTATTTTGAAGAATTTATACCCCGCCTTTTCCATGCCGAAGCAAATGCCCAAGGCGGCTTACATGAGCAGGCTAGTCTAAACCACCATTTTTCAATGGGGTTTTTACAAATACAGTGTAGAGCTCTCCTTAAAGCCAAGGCAATGTATCCATCACCAAAGCACAAATACTGTCACTGAGGATGGTGATCTAACAGCAAGCTAGACCTTGCAGCACCCGGGAACAGACCATGTATGTGCCTCACAGAATGAAGCACCTTGCGCAGGTCCAACGTGGAAGACAGTCAACAAAAGGATTCTACCTGGAGCTCAACTCTGCAGCTATAAAACTCATAGTATAATCCTATGCATATGTACCCAAAAGTAAACCTCATTGCATTTAATGGGACTTACTTGCAGATAAGTTTGTATAAATAGCAACCTTAACATGATAAAACTCATAAAGAGGGCAACCATTTAACTTTCCTCCATTATGAAACTATCATAGGCAAGCTAAAAGGCTTGCAAGATAAAAATCACATGCAAGCTAATTGACTGTAAACAAAGGACAGCAGTTCAACTTACTTTCTTTAGCAAATGTCACATGACATTCAAAAAGGAGCTTGCTACAGACTGGTGCTCCCCTGTCAGTCCAAAGAATATCTTAGATAAAATAATCTCTTACTACTTTAACTACCTGTTTGTTTATAATGGCACAAATGCAGGCTTTTGGGTTACACAGAATTCCTCATTAAGCTGCTCAATAGTCATCACTATGCCCCCCAAATGTAATTTTATAACAATCAGAATCCTCATTTCAAAGTTTCAATGTGTACTCCAGCATATACATCAGTTCTCAACAAGTACAGGCTTTACCACAGCTTTCCCTGAAAGTATACCTTCCAATAAGCACAGGCTTCCACATTCAATGCAGGAGGTACACTGAATTGTCCCCAATGGGAAGACACTGCAAATGCCGACGACCCCGACGAACATCAAAACTCCTGCATGCACACAAAGTCTCTGATCCCAGGTTATTAAACAAGCTTTGCCTCTCCCTTTTACATTAATTCTATGTACATTTTTAAATGTTGCAGACTAAGGAGCAATACATTGCTAATAGCTAGTGTTCCAAGTCATCTCAAGCCGAATCCACCCAAGGATCCAGGATTCACCATCAGAGCATAGCATTAGTGTAACTGCATCTGTGTTAGGCAACTTCTTGATTTGGCTGCATCCTAAAATAGAAGTGTGAAACACACTGCTGTACAGTTTAGGGAAGACTATGAACTTGAGTCTAATCTTTTAATAAATTGTGTTGGGACCAAATGTTCATAGGGACAAACTACATGCAATCCTAAACACACAAAGTTATTTTCCAACGCTCTACTCTTCTTTTTTTATTAAAGTAAATGGTATGTATGGCAAAACTGTGGTGGGATAGAAAAGTTTAGAATAGAGGTTTTCAAACAGGGGTCACAACTGCTTTTCTTTATTCTAATGCTTGGTAAGCTTCTGCAGGGCTCCCCACACACCCTGGAGCCTTGTGCTGCAACAGGTAACGCAATCGCAACCCACTGCCCCAGGCAGCTACACAATCCTGGGGATTGCGGCACTGCCTTCAACCTGCCCTGGCACACACTGCGGTGCAAACTCTCATTGAGAGTTAAAAAAAATTGGTTTAGCATGATTTACATCGTAGTTCTTATCTGATCACACACATTTTTAAACAGGGAAAAACATTCCATTAGCTTTCCATGGAAGCTTTCCCTCTTCCCATTAAAAACAGAGCAGACCACAATTGGGAGTGAAAAGGTAGCAGGAGCAAAATACTAACCATTTGTCATTGTTCCCCCCACCCAAATGATATTGGCCTCTCATGTTTAGTTTAAAAACAAAGAAAGGTAAATTTACATACCCAAAGTCACAATTGCCTGGGAGTAAGCCCTATTGAACATATTGGGACTTACTTCCAAACAAATAGGATTCAGCGGCAAGTGTGTCTTAAAAAGATTGTTTCATCCAAAATTAAATGAGAAGGAACATGAAGGAGGTGCCAATAATACCACTTTCTCCTCCACTCGCCAAATTACTATGGTTTAGATCTAAAGAGGAGACCCTAAGGAAAGTCCAGCCAGTGAAAAGGCATAAAAATGCTGCGAAGATGGGAACAGGACCTTCTTAGCCATTGCCCTGAGATTATGAGGTGTGCTATCTTTTAAGATAATCAAGTGCACCTCTATACTGATTTAAAAAAACAACAACACTGCAAGGTACATTTTGTTTCTATTAATGTTAGGTTGCAGTGGCTTTTTGTAGAACTTCTACAAGTTCAAAATGGATTGATATGATTTTTTTTTTCCTGCAGTAAGCAGCCTTAGGCCTGATAAAGGCATAGTACAAAATTATCAAAAATTGCAATGTGCCCTCTATAAAGTCACTACAGAGCTACCAAGTACAGTATATTAGTCAGTACAATTTACATCAAAATTTGATCTGACCTGCTGATGACTACTTATGTACCACTTAAATTCACCAATGAGGCAATCTTAACAGGATTGGCAACACACCCACAAATAGCAACTCTTTGCTTGAACAGGTAGGGTGTAGGTGAAGCTTCTTCTTTGCTCCTAGACTTTGCTCCTAGAATTCCTGTTTAATGGCAAGCCTAGAAAAACTAGCAACATACCTTCCAATACATGCCAGTACATATGATGTGGCAACACAAGCATTCAATTCAGACAGTTTCTATCGGGGAGGGGGGGGCTTCAGAGACTTTTAACTAAACATATATTATATGAAAACAAATAACAATACAATCCACAAGTAAATAATATAATAGCCTCAGAAAGCCTGAATGTTTATATATATTTCCCCTTTAGCAGTGTACTTCATTAGGAAGTGCTTCACTGTATTTAATTTACCGTATTTCCCCAAGTATAAGGCGCACCAAAGTATAAGACGCACCTTAATTTTGGGGCCAGAAATTTGAAAAATTTCTGCCTGGCATACCCCTTGAATAAGACGCACCCAATTTTTAGCCCCCGGTTTTTTGGGGAAAAGGTGCGTCTTATACTTGGGGAAATACGGTAAATCTACTTCCCTAAACTGAGACTGAAAGTACAATCCTATGCATGTCTGCTCAAAATAAGCCCCTTTGAGTTCAATGAGAGTTACTCCTGGGTTATGGTGTGCAGGATCAGAGCCTGAGACTATTAAGGTGTCAAGATTTCTCTACAAGGGCAGAAAGTTAGGAGAGAATATCAGGTGCATCCACATATTTATAATGTTGCTTGCTTCATGCAGCCATAGCAGAACTCTAGTGGCACATCATTCACATGCATTCAGGCATATCCACACTGTACTACCTATCTACACTGTTGTAATTAAGAAGTCTAGGGCTACAATCCTATGCATGCTTTCACAGGAGTAAGTCCCATTTAACATAATGGGACTTATCTCTGAGCAGATATCCCCTGCTAACTGGGCAAGAGGCACTTTTTCAAGTGGTGCTCCTCTTATATTTAGCAGGGGGAGAGTAATTGTCCCTCTTCATCCCTGCGCAGTCTTTCTAGTGGCTGTTGCTGGTGGTCTGCCTTTTTTTTTTTAAGATTGTGAGCCCTTTGGGACAGGGAGCCCTTTAACTTCATTATTATTATTACTATTTGCCTGTAAATCGCTTTGTGAACTTTGTGTTGAAAAGCGGTATATACGTACCTGTTGGTTGATTGATTGATTTGCATCAATTGTGCTGTAGGTGAACTAAAAAAAACCAGGGTGTTGGGGTAGTAAGGGAAGGCACCCCAACAGCACAGTGCCCTTGCATCTCTATCAGAGACAGAAGCAAGAACAGACATAGTTCAGACAGACGTACAAATAATCTCAGCACTCCTCAAAACATGTTTTTAAATGGCTTCCCATTAGATTATTAGGATGACAGTACCCCTTTTAGGAGACTCATGAAAACTTATTAACTCATCCTAAAACCACAACAGAAATGAGTGTAAGATAAAAGATGCAAAAAGTTTCAAAGGAAACGAATGTTCACATCTGAATGTTTCTTAAAATGCTGAGTGAACAGTACAGTTATGTATCCTTCATGCAAACTAGCCAATTTGCCTGCTTGAAGAGAGACAGCCTCAGGATCATATCCTATCCAATTTTCCAGCACTGATGCAGACATGCCAAAAGGACACGCACTGCATCCTGCAGTAGAGGGGAAGTCACGGAGGCCTCCTCAAGATGAGGGAAAGTTTGTTCCCTTACCTTGGGGTTGCATTGCAGCTTCATCAGCACTGGAAAGTTGGATAGGATTGGGCCCTCAGTCGACCAATAACTAACAATCACAAAATACCTTGGCTTTAGAATCCACACTGGAAACCTTGTGTCGGAATGTTCTCCCACAGCAAAATGCCCTTGCACATGGAAGACAATCATATCAGGAAGAAGGCCAGGCCAAAAACATGGTCTATGACATGTTGATGGGTACAGAGTTTCTGATACAGGTAAGTATTCAAACATGCTATCCACCACTTGTATTCTCAACTGCAGTTCTTCTGAACATCTGAGTTGGCTCTAACAAGAAGGAATCTCTATAAAGGTGTACATGTGCCCTTCCCGGTAGCAGGCCTCAGCACACCTTCATTGCCAAGTTTAGTCCAATGGAAAGCACTACAAAACTTGGAAAGCACCACTGATAAGAGTCATTGTCCCACATTGTCCCTCACTACTGTGAGGGCACAGAAAGAGAAGGAAAAAATAGCTGTTATTTTTAATAACAGCTTATTGTTAATAAGCAAATAAGTTAATAACAGAACTTATTGTTAATAAGCAAATGACTCCCCCCAATGATATGAAGTCAAATACCAATAATCAATTATCCATTAAGTGTTGTCAGTGCAGTGTTAATTCTGTATGTTGGGTACATTATTCTCCCACCACCTAAAAAATTATATTAAAGTTGACCAACAACTATGAAGAGTGGGATTTTTTTCACACATCTAGAAAACATAATGAAGGACTTCACATTACTTTGACAGCTGTCTGAAGAGTATCAGTACATCAGAAAATCATCACAGTGTCCTGAAACAGGAGATCTGGAGAGGGTAAGGCCCAAGGCAAAAGGAGGCAGCTGTTAAGCAACCAAGCTATATTTGCTGTAATACAAAACTTTCTGCTCCAATGATAGTTCTGCATTAGACATTAGTTCTGCAAAGACACACAGGCCTTCATCTGAAGCATTCATGATAAAAATAACATGTGAACAGTTGCTATATACTCTAACATGTATTAGTCAATCTGGAAAATGAAAACCAAAATGAGCCATTATTTGGGAAAGTACCACATCTACGACTACGGCATAGTCATGGCAGCTGTTTGAAAACTTCTCCAATGTTGGCTGAGAGTACGTACTGAAAGAGTCATCTGTACCCCTGGTCATATACTGTACCCTCCAGCAGACTTTCATAAGATTGTGAGAGCACAATACAAGTGTGTCCCAGTATACACTGATTCAGTATCCATGGTTTCAGTTATCCACAGATACCATGGATACTGGGAAGCCTATTATAAAGATAGGGGAACAGTAAACAAATCTCTTTTTTTACCTTGTTGCAGCAAAATAAATAAAAATAAGATTGGCATTCTTCCTCTCCTGCCTTTCTTATGGGTTCCTGTGGAGGAGGGACAGCAGACATCTCTCCCCCCCCCCCCCGTTACCATGGCTATGTTGCTCCCTTCCACCAGCTTCACAGACCTCACCCATTATTACCATGGCAACAGCTCTCCTGCCAGCAGCCCTGATTTGCTTCTGCAGGTGGGGCCTCTGTTTCCTAGGAAAGGCTAGGCTTGGGCCTTGCCCATGTATAAATACTCACAAACATACCACTCATACTATTATGAAGGTTAGAGCGCATGTGACACTTTCCAAGGAATTCCACTGGAAGTGACCACCCTGAGGTGAGCAGCCTCTGCACTGACTGTGACCTCACTACTGACCTTGTGAACTGCAGCCATCATACTGCAAGTCATCTTGCCCTCCTTGTTTCAGGAAGCCAGGGGACAGAGAAACTCACAGTGGGATGGCTGCGAGGAGGCAGGTAATGGCACATCACTAGGTCAATGGCACAATCACAGGGATCAGTTCAATTGCCATGGGAAGACGTTTTTTTGGGCAGCATTTGTAACACAGGCAAATTAAATTCAACTAAGGCTCATGAGACTCGGCCAGTGCAATCAGTTCATGGTTCATTCATTTCATTTCTTCATAATATATTTAAGAGCACAGTCCTAACCTGGAGTAATGCCGGCACAGTTAGGCCAGCAAAGTTTGGCCGGCACAAGGGCCACTGTAAAGTCTGTTTGGACCACTCTCAAAGTCATAGAGGTCAGCACACATACGTGCACCATCCTCCCAGACTCAGAGTGATCCAAAGTGTGCTTTATGGTGGCCCTTGTGCCGGCCAAACTTGGCTGGCCTAACTCCAGGTTAGGAACACGCCCTAATTTAAGCAGCACACACTCCACAAACATTTGAAACCCAAGCTACAGGTACCAAAGTTATAATTACAAAGATTTACACCAGCTATGAAGTCAGGCCTTAATATTGAAAGGTTTTGTATTATCTCTGTCCCATCACAATACACAAACTCAGCCATGAGACAAAACCAGATCTCTAAATTGCTCCCGACTCTCGGGTATGGAAGTTTTAACTTGGCAACATGTCGAAATCCAAGCCTAGCTATCTATTGGAAGCGATGTAAGACTCCTCCCTACTTGAGCAGATTTTGAGAGATCAGACTTTAGTGGGGGCAGGGTGGGGGAGAGAGATGAGTTGCAAAGTGTAATGGACTTTCAGGAGCACACTTTCTTAAAGTTTCATTTTACACCCTGATTTAACCAAAGCCCATGGAACAGACAAAGTTCAATCAT
The DNA here is from genome assembly GCA_029204185.1 of Lerista edwardsae. Classification (NCBI taxonomy): domain Eukaryota; kingdom Metazoa; phylum Chordata; class Lepidosauria; order Squamata; family Scincidae; genus Lerista; species Lerista edwardsae. The sequence goes on from JAJKFI010000046.1 coordinate 10,704,373, forward strand.
ATATATGTCTACTTAGAAGTAAGACCTACTTACTGGGACTTACTCCCAGATAAGCATGTAAAGAACTGCAGCTAGAGAATAACTGAGGAAAGGAAGGAGACAGTCTTATTGTACACAATATAATCTTACCGTTTGACAACATTAACTACTGTCTAACAGAGCTATAAAATAAACGAGTGAGCAATTTGCCCTGGTCAAATCCAAGAATGCATAGAGTACACAAAGTAGTGCAAAAAATATTACCAGGAGAGCAAAATGAATTTTTGTTTTGCTTAACACTGGAGACAAGGCGTGTTGCTTTCACATCCCAGCCACTCCAGGGATGAAAAAACAAACCCAGTGGTTAATTTCTACAGAAAAATCAGTGAGAGGCTGAAACCTTCCTGGAAGCCCTGCCACAACCTAATCGAGATGTACTCAGGCTGAGTGGGGGTCCGAAGTGAGAACGACGCGCTCTGCACATGGGCAGAGACATCCTCTTCGTTGTACCTGCTGGCTGGCATTCACCACAGGCTTTGCGGAAAGCTCTTTCCAGCTGCCCGTCTTCCCTCGTTACCACCCAAGCAAGCATCGGCAGGCCCACCAGAAGCTTAGCCAGCAAGGTCGCTGCCCAGGCAACACACTTACAATCGGCCGCCCGCTCTTGCTGTCGCCAGGCGTTCCGCTCAGCCACGCCGGTACTGCTGCCCGAGGAGTCCCCCGCCGCCTGGGCTGGAAGGGGAGAGGAGGAGCCAGTGCGGCAGCATCTCCCTGCAACCTGGACCGGCTCCCTCGCTCGCACGCAACCACCCACGGGCTTGAGTCGATGCGGAAGTCCATGCAGGGCAGCTCGGGGGCGGCCAATTCCCGGGCTCGTCCTCGGCCCAGACGCCAGAGAAGCCCCGCGAGGGGGACTCGGAGCAAGCGAGCCCCCTTTCGGGATGTGCGGCTCGCTGGCGTCAGCATTGCAACGGGGCTCCCGCGTCGGGGCCTGTGCAAGGTGGAGAGCCCAGGAGGAACCTGCTGCTAGGCCCAGATGCAGCCGCAATCGAGAGATGGGGCTGTTTCCGCGCCAGCTCCGCCATAGGCCGTAGCGCTTCCCGCGCGTGTTTTTCTCGCCTACCCCGCTGGCAGGCGAGGTCGCTCCTCCTTTCCCGCCCTCCCCTTACCTCGCTACTCGGGACCTCCTAGTAAGTCCCCATGGAGGGGCTTTTGGCCGGCAGGCGAGCCTTCTCCCGTCCGCGCGCAGACCACAGCCGCTTGCAAAATAGTGGCGATGGGGCCCGGCGCGCTTCTTCGCTCTTTCCCTTCCCGTTTCCTTGTATTGAGGCGTGTCGCCACGAACCGGCAAGCAAGTCGAGTCCTGTAATGCCCCGTCTGCGGGGTGGGGGGAGACTCCTGCCAGCCCGTCCCTTCCTCCCTACGCACGTGTTAGCGCAGACTGAGCAACAGGGAGCGATCAGACGCGCTCGGGGACATTGGGAGGCTGTAAACAACTCTCCTGCCGAGAGGAGGGACCCCGAAACGGACAGAGAGCCTCGGGGGGTTGGAAAGGACGAGGCGCAGAGGTAAGGACTCCAAAAGAGACGGGGCTTCCGTCTAGCCCAGCCCGTGAAGGGGGTGGGGAGGTGTGTGAACAGGGTGGGTGTATTTGGCTTTCTGCTATACTTACACGCTTTTCTTTGCAAAAACTTAAGAAAAGAAGATGGCCAAGAAGAAAAGATAGTGGCTTCTGGGGAAAAGAAGTGGGAACACAGCTAAACGACCCCCACCCTCCCAGGAGCTATGCACATCAATGTATTTATTTATTGCCCACTCTATGTCAGAGGATTGGGGCAGGTAACTGAAATCAGGTGTACAATTGCACACCTATAAAACCCATTGAAATCGGGCTGGGGGGAAAGAGAATACAGATGCATAGGATTGCTCTGCTGCAATGTCAAGGAGAAACCAGCCTCAGCATTTTGACTCCTTTCCCAATACTTAATGTGCCCAAAGGGGCACCCAGTTCCATTTCTAATCTACTTTTCTTTATTTTAACTCTACCTTCCTTCCAAGGAAGCCTTCTTGCTGTTCCACAAAATAAAGTGGGTAAATGTCCACAAGGATAGAAAGTTTGGAAACTATTGCACTGTGATTGGTTGCAAACCCCCTGAAGAGCAAAAAAAAAGATGGACATTAACCCCATATCCCCCTCCCCCTTAAAATATCTTTTGAGGCCCTACTTTTGAATTCCTAGAGGCCAAACTGGCCCCCAAGTAGAGGCCCCAGAGCTCTGGCATGCCCTTCATTAATGTGGCCCCCTCGGTGTTATTCTTTCAAAGGAAAGTTAAAGGCTTTTAATTTCATTCTGCTTTTGATAGACAGTTTGAAGCTATGCTGATTTACTGTTAGATTCAGTTTGTTTTGGTTTTGTGCTTTTGTACACTATTTTAATAGAATATCTGCTGAAAATGTGGCATAGTATCTATAAGGGGGATCGCATTTTACTGTGTTAATCATTTTACCTTTGTATTTTTAATATTATTTTTTAAAAAACAGGCTTTATGGGGGGATGTACATGTTAGGTATACCATTGGTCACCACTTCTTTTTGCTCAGAACTAAAAAAACCAAAATTGAATATCCCCACATTTTGGGGATATTATAATTTAAATCTTATATCCATTTGTAAGCACTTCCACTTACAATGCAATCCTATGTCTGTTTGCTTAGAAGAAAGTCCTGTATTGAACGGGGCTGTTTTGGATTTCAGCCTTTGCACAGAATGCTGCTGAATCCCAAACACTGGAAACAAATAACCGGAAGCTGCCACTTTCATGTCCTGTTGGTAAACTTCTGACAGAGATTTGGCTGGCCACTGTCAGGAACTGAATGCTGCGCTAGATGGACTCTTGGTGTGGTCCCAAAGGCTGCTCTTCTATTCTGAGAAGTAAAGAGCTCAGTGTGACTGACTTCTGAGGACTTGAGTGTAACATTGCAGCTAAGTCCTCATTTTATAAACACACAAAATTATCTGTGTGTTGAAAAGGAGAGTATTTGGAAGAAGGGGTCCTCCATGCTTTTACAATTGGTTCAGGGCCAGGACACTTGCTTCTTTATATATGCTTTAGGTGGTTTTTTATTAATGCACATACTGTTTCCATTTTTTTCTTTGCAAACTCTCCAGAGCCACATGTGGAAGAGTACAAAAAAAAACCCAAACAGAGCGGTCTTCAGAGTGCAAGAAAAATTCAAGAGCAAGTCAAGTTCAAGAAATAACTGTCTCATAGTACCTCTTCCAAGAGCAGTGGGATGTTCAAGGCAGCCTTTAAAAGGCCAGTTCCCTTTAGAGGCAAAAGCCCTGGAGGCTTCTGATGTATTTCTTGCAATCTGTTGGGGTGTGGTTTTTTTTTAAGCAAATGTACAGGTTAAACAGGTATCCTGGGAGCTCAGCTGTAGGCAATCATAGACTGCGCCATTCCCGAGGCAATTTTAGGTCAGAAGTCCCTAAACCTAATTGGCTGTCTTCACAAGACAATTCAAAATGATGCTGTCAAAACTCTCCTAGCAGCTTCAGACTCAGACCAGGCAAACTTTTGCAGGCCTGGCCTCTTGAGGATGGGCCTGGGGCTTAAACAGGGGGAAAACCCAGCCTGTTAATTAAGCATTTATATAAATAGTTCTTTCCTTCAAGGTACATAGGAGTATTCCATTTTACAAGTCTGTTACCAGCGTAAAAAATCAGTGGGAGCAAAAGATGGGCCAAGGGTTACTCTAGTGGATTTCATAACTGAGCAAGCCTCCTGGGTCTAAGCCCAGCATGTGCGATCCACTACATCACACAGTCTCTGATGACACTAAGGGCCCAATCCTATGCAGCCCAGTGCCAGCGGTAAACCCTTACCACTGGCACTGGTGTCACAAAAGTGCTGCAAGTCACTTCTAACGCCAGCAGTAAGGGCTTACACTGCCGCTGGCCTTGCGCCAGGAGGACCCAAGTGGAACTGGCCAGCGATAAGTCTCCCTGCCGGTGATGGTGAGCAATCCCATGGTGAGCGGAGGAGGGCAGAACTGGTCCCACCCCTCCCCCACCCAGTGGTAGCCTCCCCCACCAGATCCTATCCTCCTTGTTAGGCCGCACAGCCCGACATGGAAGTCCTCAACTCTGCACCAGGAAAATAGCCAGCACAGACTTGAGGAAGCCCACTGGCAGCCCAGCTCCCTTCCCAAGGGGAAGGGGACAAACATCCCCTTCTCCCGAGGTGCCTCCTATGGCTGCTGCAGCACCCATAGGATGCAGCAATAGCTGTTTTGCTTCCTATGGGGGCCTGGCACCATTGAATTGGACTGCCTGGCTTCTGTCCCATGCACATATACCTGGAATTAGCCCCCTTGAACATAGTAGGAACTTATCTCTAGATTAAAACAAGTAGGATTGTGTAGCACATTGCTGCTGTTCATGAGAGCATCATTTGAAGGACCACCTTCCATACAATCCTACCTGTCTGCTCAGGTCATCCAAGAGGGCCCTTCTGTCTGTGCCACCACCAGTAGAGGTGGCACCTAGGAATAGGGCCTTCTCCGTGCTGGCTCCTCATTTATGGAATTCCCTTCCCTTGGAACTAAGAACTGCTCCCTTGCTGGAGACATTTCAGCATGGTCTTAAGACCTTATTTCAGAATATGTTTGAGTGAGACAGTGGGCTGGTGTTTTTTAATTGTTGGATGATCTTAGTGGTTTTGTTTTTTAATGTTTTAATCGGTTTTATGTTTTATGTTTTTTTAGTATCTGTGTATGATTTTAATATTGTTTTATTGAACTTACATAAGCCACCTTGAATCCCCTTCCGTCGGGATATACATTTTTTAAATAAATTACTAAAAATTATATAGCATTCATAAAGTTATGATAATGGATATTCTGGCAGTGATATTGACCCCGGCTAACTGGTCAAAGAGGCACCTTTTAAAATGGTGCCCTCTTATATTTAGCAAGGGGAGAGCAACTGTCCTTCTTTGCCCTCAGCATGGTGTCTTTTCCAGTGGCTGTTTTCTGGTGTCTCTTCTGTATTTTTTTAAAGATTGTGAGCCCTTTGGAGACAGGGAATCAATTTATTTCTATGTAAACCACTTTGTGAATGACTCTGTTAAAAAGTGGTATAGAAAAATATTCAGTAGTAGTAGTACAGGCTGTGGGCCTGTACTTCCCACTTTACCACAGCCTTGCCTCTAAGTGCATTAGGACAGCAGAGCCCAGAACTCTTATCCAGCCTTCGTGGAGGCTGCATAGACACCGCAGCATGATTAGGGTGCACCTGCACCCTTCTGCTGCTAGGGGCCTTGACTAGTTTCTTTGTCAGGATCAATGCAGCACCTATCTCCCCTCCCTCTCTTTTTATCTCCTTCCAGTCTCCATACCTCCCTCCCATCTCCCTCCAGTCTTCACCATGTCTCCTGTTCTCTCTTTCTGAAGCCAGCATCCATCCAGCCTCCACTCTGACCCCCTTCTTCCATAGTCTCCTCTCATCTCCCTCTACTGTCCACTATGTCTCCCTATCCCTAATTCAACACCTTTCTAGTCTGTCACTCTGACCTCTCTGTCTCTTCTCTCCCTCCAGAATCGTGCCCCAGTAGTGGCCAGTGACCAAACAAGGTGTTTTTTAATCTGTGCTTTGTAAATGGTGGTGAAAATAAAAAGCTCGGGGAGATGGTTGCTGAAGGAATCTTAATGTTGCTGGATTAATTGTATATTCTTAATTTTTAAAATGTGTTTGTGTGGTTGTAAGTGGTAGGAAAACAAATTCTGGAGGAAAAGTCCATCGTGGGCTATAGGCCATGATGGGTTCTGCAACCTCCTTACATTAGTAGGAGGCTACTTCAGAATGCCAGGTGCAGGTGAATGGCAACAGGATGCAGGCAGCAAATTCTGTTTTATTTACCTCATAGTTACATCAAGACGTTTACCTCAGAAATTTACCTCAGAATGCCAGATACAAAGGAGTGGCCACAAGATGCAGGCACCTTCTTGTCTCATGTGTTCCCTGAGGCACCTGGTGGGCCACTGTGAGACACAGGAAACTGGACTAGATGGGCCTTTGGCCTGATCCAGCAGGGCTCTTCTTATGTTCTTATGAGATGGATTGCTATTGGGTGAGTGGCAGAAGAATAATAGATTGCCAATATGTTGTTACAGCCTAAAAAAAATCCTGTTTGCATGTGTGTATATGTTTTGTAAATAGTGAGGGGGAGTTTAGATGGCCCCCAAACTCCTGCCTGTTGTCCACCAGAATATTCATTCTAGGTAAAGGCAAGCATTATCGGAGCAGTGCACAGCAAGTAGTTTTTGTGCTATGATCGCAGAGCCGAGGAGCCCCTTTTGCTGCCAATTGCCCCAGATGGCGCTGTGCTCCGATTTCCTGGGGAAGTGGCTCCCTGGCGCAAGGCTGTGCAATTAAATCACATGGCACAAAAATGTGTGCCTCTATGCCAGGGGTCTCCAAACCTTTTAGCCAGAGGGCCACATCAAATATCTGGCACAGTGTTGAGGGCCAGAAAAAAAATTTAAATTCAAATAAATACATTAGAGACAGAATGAATGAATGAATTGTTTTTAAATACTGTTTTAATATGGTTTAACTGCCTCATTGTTTTTAATATTTTTGTATGTTGTAAGCGGCCTTGGGTGCCCAAGGGGCAGATAGGTGGGGTATAAATCCAATAAGTAATAATAACAAAAAAGAAAGAATGAATGAATGAATGTGCTCAAATTTCCAGGATTCTTCTAAGCACCAATACCACAGAAATACAGCACACACTTCAATGGACTTCCATTCCCCCACCCCACAAGCAGCTTGCTTAAATGTGATGGAGTAAATATCTCTTAACAGCAGACCACAGGAAACACCCATAGCATGTTGAGGGCCGGGTAGTCCTCCTTGACCCTCAGAAAGCAGCCTAAGATCTTCAGAGAACTTGAACACATCTCTTCCAGGTCTTTGGTAAAACCAGGAAGTGATAATTTTTGGCCTTCTGAAGACATTCTGAGGGCTGAGGAGGCTGCACGCTGCCTCCCTGGCCCTTAGAATATGCTGCACACAACTAGAGCACAGCTTGGAGGCTGCAGCATATGCCAGCAAGATCAGGAGGACCAGAAGCTCATAGGGGACCAGAGGCTTGCCGCGGACTGGATAGAGGCTCTCGAGGATCGCATCTGGCCCCCAGGTCAAGGTGTGGAGACCCCTGCTCTATACAATGTTGATATTCCAGTGTGACCCTTGGGCCAAATAATATGTCCATATGTGGTACCTATAGTTATCTGAAGACAATGGTCTGGTTCCAACAATCATCTAAACCAGAGGTGTCAAATATAAGCACTGTGAGCCAGATATGGCTCACAGAAGCTCTTTATTCGGCCCATGTGATAATTACGCACTTTCAGCAGCGCCAAAACTCTGGGAAGGAAAGATGGAAGAAGGACTCAGCAGCAAAGAACGCTGTGGGGGAAGTAGCAGACCAAGAGGGAGGCAGATACATTAATGACCATATATTTTTCACCTTAGTATTGTATAGATAGGGGACGTGGTGGCGCTACGGGTTAAACCGGTGAGCTGTTGACCGGAAGGTTGGCAGTTCGAGACCATACAAAGGAGTGAGCTCCCATTGCTTGTCCCAGATCCTGCCAACCTAGCAGTTCGAAAGCATGTAAAAATGTGACTAGATAAGTAGGTACCACTTCGGTGGGAAGGCAACGGTGCACCTTGGCTGACTACGTGACCATGGAAGCTTGTCCTAGGACAAGCACCAGGTCTTTGGCTTAGAAACAGAGATGAGCAATGCCCCGTACAATCGGTCATAACTAGACCATTCAGTCGTGGGGAAACCTTTACCTTTATTGTATAGATATCCTATCTTTCCTTGCATCTCAGAAAAGTCCTTCTGGCTGAGCTGCATTTTGGAATGTGTTGTCTTCTGATATGACCTCCTGAATGACAGCATTTTACAGAGCAGGAACAAGCTTGTTCTCATTCTTTTCCACCCATCTTCTACTGAACTTGTTTTAAGCCTACTAGTACTTTTCTTGTTATCTGATTTGTATGATCTCTGGTACTTTTATTTTTCTTCTTGCTGTAATCTTTGACATTACGTATCATGTAATCTAATATTATTTGGAGGATTTATATTCCGCCTTTCCCATGCTGAAGCAAATGCCCAACGCGGCTATGAAAACAAGGATGCAATCCTAACCCTGAGTTAGACTAGGCAATTGGCCTGCCCAATACGCAGCCCAGGTTTGGGGCTGGCTGCATTGCAATGTGGGGAAAGGGGAATCGATTCCCCTTCTTTTGGGTAATGTGGCACCGGCCCGAATGGGGTTACTCAGATCTGCACAGCTGAAATTGGCAGTGCAAATCTGAGCAGCCCAGATTGGGGCTGATGGGAATTAGGATCTAGCCCAAGTCCCAGATCTTGGCTCCATCCCTTCCCTGGGCTGGGCAGCCCACAGGCCCACCAGTCCCCTGCCTTCTCCTGCCCCATTCTGCCTCCCCCACCCACCCTCCTCAACCCCCCATGCTGGCCAAGCTCAGCTGGCCTGACCTGGTCATCGCAGGGCCTGGTAATCAGCACAGGGAGGATAATCAGCCAACATGCGCTGGCCTCCCCTCCTCCAAGGTTGTCACAAACGTACTTTACAGTGTGTTTGCAACAACACTGGGCCAACACGAAGGACTTCTGCCAGCCCATTGAGCCCATTGGATTGTGCTACTAGAGCTCACCTTTTCTTTCTAATTGCCTAAAAAAGAACATTTCTTCTCTAACAGAGGCCAGCCTTTAGTAGAGAAAAAAGTAAGCGTAATGTACCTTTCAGAGAACGGAACAAAGAGAGAAAGCTATAGCCTTGTAAACATTGTCCGTTTTATGTAAGGCCTTTGTGATACCTGCATCTTGAAGTCAGTGTTACTAGAACAGTGTGCTCTAGTTGTCGCTTTTGTAATGCATGGGATTATTTCACAGTGCAAGAGTTGAACACCATGGTCAGTACTTTCACTTCAACCACATTGCGCAAAATGCAGAGTGAATTGGAAAAATGCAGAGCTCCCCCCCCCATTTTTTTCGAGGGGCTGGGTTTGTTCTTCTTCTGTTCTAACAAAAGAGGTACCTTTGAGATATTTCTCTGCTGGCAACTCTGAAACCATGCCCTGTTTAAAAGAGGGTGGCACCAGAGCAACATCCCGCCATACATTCCTATTGAGCTTTTTGAAAAATTGATTTTTGAGTGCAAGTCATTAAGCAACCACATTCTGTGGAGTGGTAATTTTGATAGGATTTCCCTCCCTTTCCAGCATTATACTCATTTTGTTTGTGATTCTTCTTCATCCCTGAATTCTAAAATGGGGTCTAACCAGCGCTCAAGGAGATGTTTTTGTATTAGAATAAAATCAGGAGAGAGAGCTCAAGTCCTACTGCCTTGTTGATAGCGCATTATGTAACTATGGGGCGCCTTCTGTTAAAACTGGCTTTATTGTTTTTGCATTCTTTTATTTTCCCTTGGCAGCCCAAGGACTACAGTACGTGCAACCACCGCCCAAGATTTTTAGAGCAGCCTTCTGCCCCCTTATCTGTCTCCCACAGCTACCTTTCATATTCCTACTTGGCAGAGGTGGTGGCAGCAATTCCACAGGTTCTTGTATCATCCCTACTCCTTGATCTGCTCTTGGCCAATGAACCAGGGCTTTGTAGGTCTTGCTCAGACAAAGAATTGTTTCAATTTCAAAAATGCATTTTAAGGCCCTTGCCGCTCTTTGTGTTTTTCACACTGGAAAGGCTTAGTTAAGAAGGAACAATGCCAACTTTTTAGAGGAGACTAATATGACACAAAACCTGTAACTTTGAGAGTTGTGTAGCAGAGGAAATGCTGCCCGCCCAGCTTTTCACAACCTTCTGTCATAAATTGCATCTGTCAAAATTCCTGCTTCATCTCAACTATTAAAGGCACGAGCAGCCAATCTTCCTTTGCATCTGGTCACTACCCATATTCCGAGTCACAGAATATAACATGTCCCAGCACATTTTTTTTTTTAGCACAAAAAATGCACAGTGTACCTAAAGGTAAAGGTTTCTCCACAGCCAAATGGTCTAGTCGTGACCGACTGTAGGGGGCATTTTCTCCATTTTGTGTGCTCATCTCCGTTTTGAAGCCTATAGAGCCGGCATTTTGTCCGAGGACAAGCTTCCGTGGTCATGAGGCCAGCATGACTATACGCCATAGCGCACGGAACGCCGTTACCTTCCCACCGAAGTGGTCCCTTTTTATCTACTTGCATTTAGGTGCTTTCGAACTGCTAAGTTGGCAGGAGGTGGGACAAGCAACGGGAACTCACTGTGTCGCACAGTCTTGAACTCCCAACCTTCTGGTCAGAAAGCCCAGTAGCAGCGGTTTAACCCACTGCGCCACCATATCCCTACAGTGTAACTAAAACAAATGCTTTATGTTTCTTGACAATTTTTTTTAATGACCTTTAGTTTTGCAGCCCAGTGCCGCTAAAGATAAAACAAAATAAGTGTCTTTTCACTGGATTTTCTATCCCAGTTTCTGAAAGATACAAAATCGTTTTTACCTGTAGGAATGTGGATAGTAACATAATTGTAAACCATGCTCAAGGTAGTTTTCCTTTAAGCTTTATTTTTAGCAATATATGCCTTTTTGCTCTCAATAGTATCTGTTACTATTTTTATTGTATATTCTCCTTACTAACCGGGGCAGGCTAAATTAACATTAAAGTGTACTACAAATAGGCAAGATACACCTCTAGCCTTCAGTCCCAAACATGTTGGTTTCAATAAAATTTGACTTCCTAATTTCCTTAGGACTTGGCACACACAACTACAATCTTGCGCATATTTAGTTGGAACTAAGTTGAACTGAAATCAAAAGGAGTTGCTTCTAAGTGTATCTGTATTTGGGGTGTTTGTGACCTTTACTGTTTCATAAGCCACTATGCTCTCACTGTGCTTCAAGGGACACCGTCAGAATAGGTAGGGCTTAAAAACTTTAAACCACACTGACAAGTTGTTCTACATGACAAATTTTACCATAAACAATTGTTTTGCTGGTTTCTATCTAAACTACACTTTGCTACAGGCTCTGCAGCATCTGTTTATTGTGTTTGTCTACCCAGATAGGTAGCTTGAAGAACCCAAAAGCCACACTGCCAGCTGTTAACACAAAATGGCTAAACCTATACAGGGGAGAAGTTATATTGTAGTTGATATTTGTGATATCCAGGAAACAGTGAATACGCTGTTCGAATGCAGGCATTGAATAAATCTAATTGTCACATAACATCTGTTTCATCTTGTTAAAAGATTTTATCTAGTACCTGGCTACTCCAACTTTGTAATATGTGTCAGGCTCAAGTGTCAAGGCAGGAAAATTAAACAAAAACAGGTAATTAAGCTAGACTTAAAAAAACCCTGGAACTCAGATATTGCTTCCAATAGCAGTAAAACCTAATTAGAAGTTTGCAAAAGACCCACAAAATAGTGGCATTGTTTAAGGAAGCATAGCTGTAAAAAGAAACCATAGCTGGATGAAACAGCAAGCATTTTTCAACGTTTTTCCCTTAGAACATAAGAAGAGCCCTGCTGGATCAGGCCAAAGGCCCATCTAGTCCAGCTTCCTCTTTCTCACAGTGGCCTACCAGATGCCTCAGGGAGCGCACAAGACAACAAGATGCCTGCAGCCTGTTGTCACTCCCCTGCATCTGGCATTCTGAAGTATCTACTACTAACGTAAGGAGGTTGCACAATCCATCATGGTCTCTAGCCCACAATGGAGTTTTCCTCCAGAAATCTTTCCAATCCCTTTTTAAAGGTACCTAGGCCAAATGCCATTACCACCTCCTGTGGCAAGGCCCTTGTTCCTACTTGCATTTTCCCTGCCTGTCTCTCAGGCCCTGCTTACCAGTAATTACCTGTTATACCCTATTGCAGGGGAGGCGGATTTAGGGTGCTCCTCACTGAGTCTTCTGCCACCTCCAGCCTGCTGTAGATGTGAGTGGCGCTGATCTGCTTCCCACAAACTTGAACCAGAAACGGATCATCTGCCTCCATACTTCTTAACCTGGAAGTGTGGAAACACCTGTTTTATTTATAGGGACAGTGTGAACGTTTGCATGATCTCTTTAAATAAAACCAGACATCCTACACTTCCAGGCTGATGAAAACCACACAAGGAGCACCGTGAGGGTTTTCTTCCCCCTCCAGAGTCTAGCAGAGGCGACTTCGCTCCAGGTCATGCCACCTGTGCTCCTGATGGTCTGCTCTCGACCTTCCTGGGCTCTGTTTCTTCCAGACCTTTTCTAGGCCACGCTGCCTCCTTTCTACATCCCCTTGCCCCAAGCCTCCAATTCCTTCTCTCAGCTCCAGGCCTGAAAAAACACACTTAAACAAAATGAATGAATGATTACTTAATATTAAATAGCATGTTGTCATACAAGTTGCATAAGAGGGAAGCACACAATAATAAAATCTGATGAAAGATCTAGCCAAGCATCCTGTGTCCTGTGATGGTCATCCGGATGCCTCTGGGAAGGATGCAAGCAGGGCACAAAGGGCTATTAATTTCATAATTCTTGTGTTTTTCAACGCACACTGGAATTGCTACTATTGGAACATCCAATCATAGAAGACTCAAAACAGTTTCCTTATTTTTAGCTTTTTGCAGGCGGAACAGGGTAGCCTAGCTCAAGGCTGACAACTTCCCAAACCTCAGGGACCACATGTTTAATCACCAAGGGCTCTGTTGATGAAAAGTGGTTATTAATCAAGTTGAAAAGTGTAATATTAAAACGTACTTCATTCCACGCTTCTTGGAAACGAATGGGACAAAGTAAAGTGCCCTATGCAGCTCATCACAACAAGGGTACCTGCTTAAGCACTCTTACCTTTCAGCCCTTCTGTTTCTTTGTTGTGCATCTCACCTTTTGCTCTCCCGGGTTCCATGCGGACATCTCCAGTTCCCTGTATCCTCTCCACTTCCGCTATTCAATTCTCTCTCAGCTTCCATTCACTACCTTCTCACTCACGTCTACATTCTAGCCACTGGGATGGTTTTAAGAACAGGTGCTGTGAAATTGCACAAAATAATGGATAGAAATAAACTATGTGAAATGAGGGGGTTCTCAAGCTATATTACATTACATTTTATGAGTGTATGAAAATAGTGGAATGGTACCTCTAGCATGAGAAATCATTCCGTCCACGCTCTAAGGCCTTGATCAGCTTGTTGATGCACGTTTTTCGAACATTCACACACGAGACCTATCTTAAATTGTACATCAAATACAAATGCTGGGATCCAAAAAGCGGCAGGCATGCCCCAGTATCCACTGATTCAGTGTCCATGGTTTCAGTTATCCTCAGATACCGCGGGTACTCGGACGCCTATTAAAAAGATAGGGAAACATTAAATGCTTTTTTTTACCTTGTTGGAGCAAAACCACTGATGTTCCCCTATCTTTGAAGAGCACCACAGTATCCACAGTTTCAGTATACACGGGGGGGGGGGTCCGGAACGGAATCCCAGTGGATACCGGGGCATGCCTGTACTTCAGGCATGCTCAGTTGCCATGTCTTTTTAACAGCAACTCCTCCATGCCATTTTAACAATTTTTTCTCTCAATTTTTTCATAGTTAAGTCTCTCTTAACTCTGGTTTTGACAGGGCCCAAGTTTGAGATTGGCTAATTCAGATATAAGATACCAAAGATGTGAATCAATTCTATGAATTGCAGAGCAAGGCTGCATCTGTGGCTGTATAACTTCAGCTTGCAACATGAGATTTGTAAATACAGTATGCTTCTCTTTTGACGATGTTCCTTGTATATGTAAAACAATGTCCAGCATATTGCCAAAATGTTCAATTAGTCTCAAGACATCAAAGACTTCAATACAGGCCAAAAAGAACTCAGAGGTGATACAGCCCCTAAGGAAAATGGTGAATGAAATTTTGGGTCTTCCCCTCCATAACTGTGACTTCCCCTACAGGCAGGAAAAAAGAATACAAAAGGACAGCAGAAATAATTCCTAAATAAAGTCCCTCCAATGTATCTCCTCGAAACATTCCTTCAATGGCACATCTCTCCAATCATCATCATCAAAATAATTATATAGCATTTTCCAACAAAACATAGCACACAAAGCAGTTTATATAGTTTCCTTGAGTACATGGAACCAGTTGTATTGTGTTGTATTAGGGGTTGGACTAGATGGCCTTGTAGGTCCCTTCCAACTCTATGATTCTTTGTATCCATGCTATAGTATTAAACCCTTGTATTTTTACCCCCATTGAAGCCCTTTCAATTGTGTTTCTTTCCATTCTCTGACTTTCATTTGTCATCTTAACACAATTTTCCAATAACTATCCAACTTGTATTACTAGGCTTGTAGGAGATTCGCTTCTGTTACTTCCCGTCATCCATCTGTTGTAATTTTTTTGCTCGTTATCTTCATGAAGGAAAAGCTACCAGGCCAGACTTCATTTAAGCAAGTAGCATAGCCCTTTTGTTGTAAAAGGAAATTAATACAACTTCAGTAAGGAGTTGAGCTGGGGGGGAAGCATCCTACTCCATTATAATGCAGCACAATCTGACGTTGTAATGCCTTATCTCACAAGAGGATGTCTGTTCGCCGTGTGATTTAGATATGACAAAAATCAGTCTGAATAAGATTTATTCTTATTAGATGACTCTTTACCCTGTGGTTTGGTATTACAGAAAGTGTCATATTCTTTAAGCAACCATTATGTACCATTTAAAAAAAATATGTTAAGTGTGCAGTATATAGTTTGTACAAAATAGAATCAGACTGTTTCTTTCCATTTATCCATCCTGTCATATTGACTCAGGGACCATGTCTACTTCAGCAGTGGGTACAATTCAAATAGATTATTGGAAAGGCAAAACCTTACTTATAGACAAATACAAAGAGTATTTAATTGCAATCCTTTTCAGTCCCCCACTTGATTTTTATTTTTGCTATCCACTTACCCAATGACTAGTTGTTGCTGCTGCTAAGAGCTGGCATTGGGCCTGGGGCAAGATGCCCGATTTATTTGTTTGTTTAAAAGATTTTTAACCCATCTTTTTCCCCAGTAAAGAGTACTAAAAGCATCTTACAAGTGAAATAAAAACAATTTTAAAACAATGTCTTAAAAACATTAAAATAGCAACATCGGTTAAAACACAGAAACCAGGGCACCAACATTGAAACCATTTCATTAAAAGATGCCAGCCAACCATTCACTCAAACGCCTTTTGAAATAAAAAAGTTTTAAGGCCCTGCCAAAAGGTCTCCAGTGAGGGAGCAGTGCTTAATTTCAAGGGGAGGGCATTCCATAACGGAGGAGCCACCACCGAGAAGGCTCTGTTCCTGGCCGCCACCCCCTTCACCTCTTCTGTTGGTGGCACAGTCAGAAAGGTCCCTCTGATTACGTAAGCAGACTGGTAGGGTTGTATGGAAGAAGACAGTCCCTCAAATACCCCAGACCCGAGCCATAAAGGGCTTTAAAAGTCAAGACTAGCACTTTGAATTCAATCCTGAAACAAATCGGCCGCCAGTGCAGTCACCAAAGCAGTGGCCCAACTGAGTCCAACCAACGATCTCCAGCAATCACACAGGCAGCTGCATTCTGCACTAACTGCAGTTTCCAGTCTGTCTTCAGAGGCAGCCCCACATAGAGCACATTGCAGTAATCTAATCTAGATGTCACTAGGGCATAGATCACTGTGGCCAGGTCTGTGTGACCCAGGTATGATCGCAGCTGGCAAATCAGCCAAAACTGAGCAAACGCTCCCCTGGCCATAGCCAACACCTGGGACTCAGCTGCGGGTCCAAGTGAACCCCCAACCTGCAGGCCTGCTCCTTCAGAGGGAGTGCAACCAGTGGTGTCATCCAAATGATTTAGGAACAGGTACTCACTTTTGATTGGCACTTGTCGGGGTCCGCCCACCGGAAGTGATGTCATGGCAGGAAGTGAGGTCATAGCCGGAAGTGATGTCATGACAGGAAGTGAGGTCATAGCTATATTTATCATTACTGTTTGAGTAAAACAAGCATTTACACTTAAAATTTCACAAATATACAATTTTAAAGCACACTTGCAATTCTGTTGCATCACTGTATTCTCATTCTGCAACATAAATTGTTGCCATGGATGTGATCATGTTTGTAATAACTTCAGCTTGTGGTTAGTGTTGATTTAACTTCTAGTGCTTTGCTTTTTAGAGATGTGTATATACATAGTTTGCTTCAACTGTTCCCTGGTTAAATAGCAGGCTAGACTGTACTAGATTGTGAGCCCTTTTGGGACAGGGAGCCATTTAACTTTAATGTTAAATGCAAGGAGCCGGCAAGGAGCAGGAGGGGGAACGGGCACCCACCGGGCCATGCGACCAAGTGGGCGCCCGACCGAGCACCGGGCCAGCCGGCAAGGAGCAGGACCTGCTCCTGGCTGGCCGGCCCAACGCTCAGTCGGGCGCCCACGTGGTCACGCTGCCCAGCAGGCGCCCGACTGAGCGCCGGGCTGGCCGGCAAGGAGCAGGAGGTGGAACGGGTGACCAAAAAAAGACCGCGTGGGGGCTGGGGCTGGGGGGAGGCTGCAAGAGGAACCAGGACGCTGGATCTGCGCGGCTGGAGGGAGCGGGAGCCCCAGGCAGCCTACCTTCTCACGCTTGCTGCCTTATTCCCGGGTCTCCCTTGCTGCTGCTGCTGCTGCCACCGCCACCTCCGGTCCTCTCACTCCGCTGCTGCCACCGCTGCTGCCGCCGCCGCCACCACGCTGCCTGCCTGCCTCCTCACAGAAAGTGCAGGCAACGGCTGCAGGCATGCAGTACACATGCGCAGCTGCTGAGCCAACCAGCCGACGGGGCCAGCTTCGAGTGGGCGGGGCCAGCTCAACTTGTAGGAACCAATACACACGTAATGGTGCGTAGTGGGTGCATGACATCACTGAATGCAACCCCATTCAGAGTAGGATGAATGATTGGACACACACCCTTTCTAAATTTTCCTACAAACCTACATTAAAAAAAATTTTAAAAAATTTTGCATGAGCAAGATCGAAACTAAATGAAAACATTTATCAGAATGTATTTTTTTTTTGTAATAAATTTTGGTACTATATAGTTTGTTTTGTCATGACCCAGGCCACCTGGAAGCCTGGGCCCCATGGGTTTTGCCCCCTTGCCCCCAGATCGCCTTAGGCCTGACGAACTAGTTACTCTGCATTTCTATAGCATTTTCCAGTGTTCAAAGCACCTCACATACTTTATCTGAATAGTCCTTGCTACAGCCCTAAAAGGTAGGATATTATTATTATCCCTATATTGGGGGGAAAGCTCAGTTATAGCACTTTCCCTAGAAGTGGTCTAATGGGCTCATAGTTGATATGAGATTTAAGCCAGATACTTCTTGCCTCAGTGCTCACTTCCTTAACTACTACAATACATCACTTTTATTGATATGAGACATTTCTACCCTGCCTTTCCCAAGCTGGAGGTGCCTTATAACGGTTACAAGTTAAAACAATAAAATCATGCACAGCACTACCCACAAAACCCCCATAGCTTTTCTGCTAATATTGTGGCAAATACAGAAGACCTTCAGGTGACTTTATCTTAAATCTAATACTGCATATACCATAGAGTCTGATCCCAATCCTCATTGAAAAACCTCAGATAACAGGAGTATCTGAACATATGTCTGTGGACAAAACACTTTATAGCCTTTGACAAACTAAAAGTTATTTGATTTGATTTCCTGTATAAAAATGTTATTCTGAATAATTGGAGCACTGTGATGGCTGTTTGGCATGTAACATCTAGCACAATGTGATTATCATGTTCCTAGCTTGGTGGGAAATTCAAAAATCATACAGAGCATAAAATTACTGAAATTTCTAATCTCCGCAGTCTCTCCATCCCATGGGTTTACAGATCGTCCAGGTCGTGTTTTATAGACGTAAATCTTGCATAGATATCACATACTTTAAAAAAAAATCATTTCTCAACCTACTAGTTTCTTAAATCCATTGTAGTCTCTCCCTTAATATGACCCACAACTCTCCTGGGTGCTGCATGTTCATCATTGTTTGGAACATGCTGCAACACCCTCTTCCAGATGTCTGGCAGGAAACGCATTGTATTATTGCAATGAGCAACTTAAAAAAATATTGTTGGGTAACAGCACAAACGTAACATCCAGATTTCTCAACAGCATTCTCATGAGGCAAAATGGACCACTGTGTGAGTTTGGATTTCCATGCTGACATCAGAAGAAAGCAATGTCTCTTTACAATTCCTACAATTAACTCATTCCTGGGATCCTAGAAATACAGTATTTCCAGATGGTCAAGGAACATGTTTGGTTTCCTGGGAGAAAACCCATTACTCACAAGGGCTCTCAAACCCAGCAAGGATGAATCATTCACAGGCCAGGATCCATAGCCAGGCTTCCAATGCAAAATTTTTGGAGCACCAACCCTGCCATGAGGCACAGGGAAGTGCTTGCACACATGAAAAGTGGTGTAGCGATAACTGTGCCCAATCCTTCCGCATGAGGGTTGTCAGGGGATAAGCAGTTGGCTGCGCCCCCTGCAATAATCATGGAAAAGAAGCTAGCATATTCCCTAAACTTTGTGAAAGACTAGAAGAAATGTGCATGTCACCTTAGAAATTTGGCTTTTGATTGTCATGTAGCCATATCCAGCCATAGCCAGAACTGACAAGTACAGTGTCATTTGATTAGGTCACACTGACAGCACTTTCTGCTAAATGATGGAACTTTCAGCTATGACATCACTTCCAGCGGGTCCCAACCTGAGTGCCATTCTAAAATGTGAATCCCGATCTAAAAGGTTTTAGAAACACTGGGCTAAGAGAATAAAAGAGAGCGAGTGTAGAACACTGGAAATAAAAAGGAACTTCTTGTGTTATATTCTCCTTTGAACCTGCTAGCTGTCACATGGGTTACATCAGGGAATCCCTGTACATCCTTCCTTCCTCAAGTGGTCACTGATCATGCAAAGAGGCTGTAGAACGGAGGATGCATCCAACATAGTGGCTTCATTTCTCTAGGTAATCTTCAGGTCCTTTTATAGCACACTAGTGTCCCTCAGGGCGCAATCCCAGGGTCAGGATGGGCCAGCACAAGTCTCCTGTGCTGGCCCAGGCATGTTGCAAACACGCCGGAAAGTGCATTTGTGATGATTCATGAGGAGAGGAGGCCAGCGTCTTAGAACCTGCCAGCACACAGATAAAGCCAGCCAGAGGTTGGGGAGGGCAAAGGGAAGGCAGAGGAGGGCAGGCCCATGGGCAGACCAGCCCAGACTGGAGAGGGGACCATGGTGTGCACTTGGGTTGCATCTTAACCTCTATCCTGGGCAGCCGGCTCCAATCCAGGCTGCTTGGATTTGCACCACTGATTTTGACAGCACAGATCCAAATAGCTCCATTTGGGAATCTGCCATGTTACCCAGGATAAGGGGAATCAATTCCCCTTGCCCTGGGTTGTGCTACAGCCAACCTCATGCTGGATATGGGGCAGGCCAGCTGGGTAAGGATTGTGCTGTCAGGAGCACAAAGTTTCAGGGCTGGCCCATCCATGAGGTTACCTTTATCCACTCAGCTGTCTCTGCTGCAGGGACAAGTGTTGTGTAGGCAGCAGGTGAGGCAGGACCGCTCCATTGGAGTTATTTGAAAAGTGCTGCCACCGCCACTGCCAGGGTGTGATCACGCAAACACTCACAACCTATGCGTTCAACTGCTGTTCAGAGTGCCTAGGCTGCAAGTGTTTGCATGATCATAGCTCCAGCAGCGGCGGTTTTCAAAGAACCCTGGCGGGACATCACTACCTCACCTTCCACTCACCCATTGCATGTCACTGCTTCACTGCTCTTCTTCCTGCTCTCTGAATTTAAAAAGAGGATGGGTAGAGTGTGGAAAAGAGGAGAGAAGAGCAGTGGGCCAGAGCATCCTCAACACTCTAGCCTGCCACTCTTCTCTCCTCCACGCTTCTTCTGCTCGATTCCTCTTCTTTTCACACTCAGAGAGCAGTGGGAGCAGCAGAAATAACAGCTGCACACGACAAGGAAGTAATGCTTGCTGCACCTCCTTGGGCACCAGGAGTCTTAGGCTGGCCTTGAAAACCACTGCTATAAAGAATCAGAGGCAAATTTACCCAGTGCACGCAATTAAAAGGCTGAATGACAGGAACTCTTGATTCTTCCACAGAATAAAAAGGACAATTCCACCTCTGAAGGCTTTGCTATCAATAGAAATGCTGCTGTAAAAGTCAAATATAAGGAGGCTTGGATAGTTACACAGATTTACACAGATTATAAAGCAGAAGTTTCCAGACAGTTAAATGATACTGCCTTTTTACAGGCCTCTAATTTATAATCCCACATGTGAAGGCAAAAACAGAAGCGTATTGAGAAATCAACACAGCATTCCAGTTACGATAGATCATTAAATAAGATATTTCATATTTGACTGGAGAATACCCAATTAAAATACTCTGCAGTACACTTTGTACAAATTCCAGGGAAATACACAATTATTTACAGTTATGTAGGTTTTTTAAGCATCAACTTGCTTTATGGATGTTCTTAAATTGTATCTCTTCTAAAATGCATGCACATGGTATATTTTAAGACTGCTAAAGATGTTCTGAAAAAAAATACATCCTCCAAATATGGCACAAAACAAATAAATAGTAAATGTGAAAATGTTCTAAATTTAAATGCTTTTCTCCTACAATTTACAAGACATTGTTCCTGAAATTATTATTCTGTTAATTCAGCTACTTGATATTTGTGGAGTGAAATACTGTATTGGTTATGTGTACAGGTGTTTCCCCCCCTTATCTGCAGGCTTTCCCCCCGCCCAGATTTGGAGTCCTTAGATATGGGGGAACCCTATCTCCGTGCATCCCCTTCACCCCTGCAACCATTAACTTTGTTTCTTTGTGCTGCTGCCAAAATATTTCTTACTTTTACTGAACACTATAAGCATGCAAGCTTATTTCTTAAAAAAAATTTCTTACTTTTACTGAACACTATAAGCATGCAAGCTTATAGCAGAAAGTACAGGCAGGTAGTCTGAACACTTGAAGCAGTGATTTTCAACCAGTGTGCCATGGCACATTGGTGCACTGTGGTTTGCAGGTGTGCCATGGGAGTTGGGGCGACATTGGGGGATATAAGCCCACCAGCAGCAGCATGGTGTGCCTTGTCAATGGAAAAAACACTACAGCAACTTGTCAGTGTGCCATGAGATTAAAAAGGTTGAAAATCACTGGCTTGAAGAGACTAATCAAATGTTAACAGGAAGGCTATTGCAAAGGGGCCACAGAGAACCACAGAGAATTAAATGCACCAAAATTGGATCCACGGATATAGGGGGACACCTGAATTAGTTGTTCGGACTGGTTTAATCAAGTCAAAAAGTTGAATATGATCAGTTCCATTATTTTTACAGACTTACACACACCCATCTAACACACACACACCACCAATGCAGTGGTAAGGGAACATTTGTTCTCTTGTCTGAAGATCAGCCTCCACTGCCATGATGGGTCTACTCAGTCCTGCACCAGGAAAGTAAATTGAAAAGGAGGAAAAATTATTGGCAGTGTGGCTTCCACCGATACTGCCCCCTTCCTGGCCTCAGCACATGCCTTTCCCCATCCTATTATCTACCTCTATTCCTCCCCATCTCTGGCCCATTCTGCCTACCTACCGCCCACCCCCATGCCAAATTACTAGTGCCAGAGCTTTTCTGGAGGCTTGTGGCACATGGCCACCCGCTGCTTGTAGCAGCAGCCTGACTGCACAGAATGGCAGGTCGCATTTTGAAACCACTGTAGATCTTGCTATGCTGTTGTGTGGCAGTAGAGTGGGCGCTTAGGGTTGGGCTGTAACTAAATGTGTAGCTTTACCTTTTAAGGCACAATTAACTATATTATTATGCAGTGCAACCCAGCACAAAGTCCATGAGTTTTACTGGATCCTGCTGGGGTATTTTGCATGCTGGAGGTCTCCTTGAGTTAAAGGGACATTTGTCCACTTGCCCCAAGGAAAGCCCCAGGCAGGCACAATGGGTTTACTCAGACCCATGCCAGCAAAATTAGTACTATGGAGTTAGTACTGCTTTTAGTTTAAAACTAGGAGATTTGAAAAAGTATTTGAATTGAACTTCCAATATGTTGACAGGAGCCTAATTAGGAATAATATGATGCTACTCTAACTATAATTGGCTACTGTAAAAATACCAGTGACACTATTTTGATTTTTGCTTTCTAATTATTTTTCGTGAATATTGAAATTTTATGATAAACTAATGCATTCACATTTGCTTATCATATCAATAGAGTCTAATTTTGTTGGCTTTTCTTATTGAATTATCTGATGACCATAACAAGCAGTTTTGATTTAGTGTCATTCATTTTTTTCATTTATTAAAGTTATTTGGTCTGAAGAGCAATATGTTTGTTTTCACTAATAATATTAAATAGGAATCAATTCTCATATCATCATTCATCTGGTTTTTCATATTGAATAGCCAGAACTCATTTAACTGAAGTGTAACAGATGTGAAATGAAGTTCTTGCTTAATTCTGTGTACATGTTTAAATGTGTACTGAACACAGAATGGCCCACTGGTGGTAATATTTGCTTTTGAATCAAAATTACAGTACCTTTGCATTTTTAGTAATTGCAAGCAATTAATAATGCAAGCAATCTTCCCAAATCACACATAATCTGAGAAGACCATGCACCACTCCTGCATTTGTCTGCATATTGGAGAGCAGAGCAACCATAATAGATTTGTGTGGCTTGGATTCTGGCCAAATGTCTCTCAAACAGGTAATCAATACTGAAAATCTGATACTAACCATCTGTTGGGTGACAAAAAATACCTGTCTGCCCTCTGCTGTACAGTATTTGTGTGTCTTTCAATTAGGACCTACACTGAGCCTGCACAATTTGTGACTCACCAAGCTGAATGATGGCCAACTGCCATGTGTACTTTCAGATATTGAGAGCCTCCCACGTTTATAGGCCCAAGCAGCCAGCAAAACCATATTCCTGATGAGCCACCATACAAGACCTGTTATTCATTCCCTCTTCCCAGGCAATAATAATAATAATAATAATACATGTATTTATATACCGCCTTTCTTAAAGTCACTAGATTTCTCTAATGATTACAACTCAAGGCGGTTTACATAGGCAGACTTTTTCACAAACCCGAAGGTTTTTACAATTTACAGAATGTTCTATCTTTCAAGAACCACATTCAAACAGATCTTTCTTTCTGGATTTAGCCTTCTTTCTTTAGCCACCCGTCTGTCGTCTGCTGGCTGATAAACGGCTTCCCTGCTCTCACCAGAGACGCAGCTGCGTTCAGCACACTCCTCCCACGGGCAGCTGAAACTCAGCTTTTAATCAGCCGCAGTTTGCAAGGTCTGCCGCTCACACAGACTTCCGGGAGTCTCGAGCTCACGACCTTGAGATCTTTAGTTGTTATCTTCGGGCAAACGGAGGCATTAACCCTCTCGGCTAAATCTTCTGCAATGACCTGGATCGGGCATGTCCATCATCTTAGCCATGAGGCAGCCCATCTCATCCATCTCACAATGATTGAGATCTAGTGGGTGATTCTACTCTTGTTTGTCCCATGGGGGGGGGGGGAGTTCAGGTCACATGACTTGGAGAAAGACATGGCATACACTCCTTGCAGCACAGAAAGTCTTCGAGTTGTTCTGACACATCCACGGCTCCTGCCAGGGGCTGCAGGTTCTTTTGGGTAGAGGAAGGAGTAAATACTTTTCAAGGCTTTTCCTACATAAATAACAGGACTTCATTACATTTTCACACATAAACCACTACAAACAATAACAGACATAGAACACAGGAGCACCTCTGAATCTCAGCGGTGTCTCCAGGCACCCCTACTTACAGCCAATCATCCTGCCCCAAGCAACACAGCCTCCAGCAGGATGTGGGAGAGTGGCTCAGGCGGCCCTCCAGACAACGCAGCCTGCTAGCATTCACACAAGGTCCAGGGGCAAAGTAAAGGCCCCAACGCCAGGTTTTATCGGCCAAAACACCAGCCGAATGGTCAGAAGTTAATTGGCCTGCCAACCCCACACAGACGCTTGTCAGCTACTCCATTAATGATTCCTTGCATGATGAGATTAGGAACAGCTGGGGCTCTTGCTTTGTGTCCTAATTCTCCTAGTTGTTTCTCTTGTGGGAAAAACAACTCCACAAGGACTTACAGAAACCAGGAGACACCCAGATGATATTTTGGGGCTGGCACCTGCCACTACAGGAGTGTTCGTAGTTAGATGCTCAAGAATGGTTTTATTGAGAAGAGGTAGAGAAAGAAAAGGAGGAGAGGTGAGGTTGGTAAAGTCCATCGCTAAGGACAGGCCCAGGACAATCTAGAACATTATCCCTCTCCTGATGTTAGCTTCTTGCAGTGGAGAGGAAAAGAGACTTTGCTCCTTAAAGCTCATCATTTAACAGGGAGCCCTGCTTTGCAATCCCACAGTCTTCCCATAGGAGCAATATAACGTATAGAGGCTAGATCAGGAACTCCCTTTAGCCTCTCCTGTGCTTGGATGCCTGCTGCTTCTCTTTCTTTTCTACCCATTCAGGGATCTCTTATTCGTTCATTCATTCATTCAATTTATACCCTGCCTTTCTTAAAGAAGGGCACCCAAGGCAGCTCACAAATTAAAATTACACATACAGTAAGTACATAAACTAAAGATACACAAATACACTTTAAAAGCCAGCCAGCAGCAAATTGCTGCCTTCCCCAGTGCCTTCCCTCACATTCCTTCCTCCGTCATCTTCTCTACTATACCTTTCTCTCCACATCTTCTTGTCCTCCTCCTCCTCACTGACTGCTTCACTCATCCATCTCTCCCCTTCCTCATTCCTTTAAACCTTCCGGTTCCCTATGCTTGCCCCAATCAGCGAGATGCTGACAGCATCTCATGAGATTTCCAGGTCTGGTGATATCATCACCAAGTCTCAAATGCCCTCCTGTCACACTGTATGGCTTCCTTCCACATCAGGTATCACAGCCACTAGAACACCAATCATCTCCTGGTTGTCACTTATCTGCCCACCTCATATCAAATGGAGCCGCAAGGCCATAGTGTCTCCCCTCGGATGACAACGATCCCAGACACCAGAACCTCATTGGCCTTGTTTGAAGTTCTGGTGGCTCATCTTCAAACGGCTTGGAGAATCAACACTGGAGTGAAGGATGCCTTGCCAATGTTTCTCCATGAATCTGTACGGAAAGAGGGAGCAGGATCTGACCAGTCATGAGACTGGTTGAACCCGTTGCCTCAAGTAGTGGGCTGCAGGAGGTGGCAATTAAATATAGTGGAGGGTGCTTTGCATCCTGTACCTGCCCGCTATCTCTCCCAGCCTGTCACTTCACCCAGCAGCTCCAACTAACTGCCCCGACCTGGTTTTGCCCAGAGATGAGGAAGGAGACAGGTGGGCTTGCCTTCTCTTGCAGAAAATATGACTGTGCCACTGCTTCATGTAGAGAAGATGCTACATGGATGGCTGTGACAGCTGGAGCACTGTCCATACACACACACCAATGGCAACAATCCCTGGTACTTGTCTGTAAGTTCTATTGTGAAGATTAGTTGGGAGCATGTATGAGGAACATGCTTTGTGTTCCCCTTTAATATACTGAATGTCTTCTCCTTTAATCTACAAAAATAGAATAGTTACAGATCATCACAACAGCTCTGAGACAGGGTAGTTTACATCAGAAGGCTATCGGAGTCCTGAGCTAACATTAATAACATGGAAAGGAATATTGTAGAATGTGGATGTCTTGATCACTGTGAATGAGCAACTGATGAATGCCAGGGATCTTAGCAAAAGAATCATGATGTTTGTTTCGTGCTGAAGTTGTTCTACTGATGGGAATTCAGCCTTCAGAGGGAAACCATGCCTCTACTTCTTAAAAATGTAGGATATGGAACCTGTGTTTCACAGTGCATGCATGAACAGCATGCATAAAATTAGTGAGAATTGGAGACAGAGGAGGAGATGACTAGAAGTTGGCTAGATGCAGCAACCCTTGGAGTGCAGATGCTATCTTGGGGGACCTTATGCATTAAACTCCATTCCATTCCCCTCTACTGTGAACTGCTTGTATGTTGATGAATTCAGCAAATATTACAAAGATACCGTATGTATTCAGTACTTTTTATTCAAGGGAAACAAAAACCCTGTAGGGTTGCTCCTGGATTTCACACTACTTGGGGCAGTGGGACAAGTACATAATAACAGGATAAACTGCAGTTCATCATTAGCACCATTAGCATCATTAGCACCAAATAATTTTCTGCCTTCTACAATTGATAATTTTCAAATCTCCAGTTTCAAACTGTTGGAAATAACTTCTTTAAATATAATCTCTCCTCATTCTGCATTCAAAGCAAATTTTAAAATATAATATTTTAATAGCAGTTCCAATAATTTAATTTTTAATCTCCAATTCCCTACACAAATTCCCCTTTTAAAATTAATATCCCGTATTACTCTCCCCACCATTTACAAGTCTATCTTTCATTATCCCTCGTGACCATCAGAATTCACATTTGTACAACAGAGATTTCACAAACTAAAGACTAGCACAAGCCTTTAAAAATTTTGAACATTTTTATTTGAAGAATCTGCAAGGTGTTGCCCGTACACTGAGATTTTGCACTGAACCCAGTTTTAGAACTTTACAATATATTTACTCCCACTACTACAAGAGCACAGCCATTAAATAATTGTTTGTGAATCATGAACTATATTACCTATCTACAGGCAAACTTGAAATTAAAGTTCCTTTTCTATCCTATCCTTCCCCACTACCCACTGATGCAGCCATGCCAAAAAGTCTTGCTCTGCAACTTGTGGGGAAAGGCAGGAGGTTAAGCCCCTCAACTTGCAATGGGTATCCTCAAACAACACCTCCTTAACTGGCCAAGTCCAAGGAGAGAAAGGGGGCATGCCGGTGCTATTGGAGGAGCTAGCATGCAACACAAGTTGCTCATGTGGGTGCTTCCCTCCCCCACCTCCATTATGCTCCCTCCCCCATGACATCACTTCCAATGCCATGATGTCACTTCTGTTTGGAAAAGGGCAGCAGCAGTTTACGATGTGGCTGCCTCCACCAGTTCGTTCTCCAGCACTTCCCAGCTGACTTTTGGCTTCTGCTGAGCCATTACAAACCTCCAAGCACAGCAAAGAGTGCTACAGAAATAGATAACAAAAGTTCCAGCATATCTTTTGTATAGCCCAGAACAAAAAATGATATACAGTATATAAAGAGGTATGGGGATGTGGTGGTGCTGAAGGTTAAACCACTGCTGCTGAGCTTGCTGACTGGAAGGTTGGCAGTTCGAGACCATGCGACAGAGTGAGCTCCCGTCACTTGTCCCAGCTCCTGCCAACCTAGCAGTTCGAAAGCATGTAAAAATGCAAGTGGATAAATAGGTACCACAGAAGGTAACAGCGTTCTGTGCACCTCGGCGTATAGTCATGCTGGCCACATGACCATGGAAACTTGTCCTCGGACAAATGCCGGCTCTTCGGCTTAGAAACGGAGATGAGCAATGCCCACTATACTACAGTTGGTCACAACTAGACCATTTGGTCATGGGGAAACCCTTACCTTTACCTTTATATAAAGAGGTATAGGGCCCAGTCCTATCCAGCTTTCCAAGGCTGGTACAGCTGTGATGCATCCTCAAAGTAAGGAAACAAATGTTCCCCTACCTTGAGAAGGTCTCCCTGACTGCACCCCCACTGCAGGATGCTGTGCACACCCTGTTAGCACAGCTACATCAATACTGTAAAGTTGGATAGGATTGGGCTCATAGATGTGATATGGTGTTTCATACAAATGTGACATATACTGCAACTGGTATTAAACTTGCCATCTGATGGTAGTTACCAATTTGTAATTAACTCTGGAGACAGAATAATCCATTTTAGGATAATTTGAAGTTTTAAGGAAAGATAAATGAAACAATGATTTCTGGAATATCAAACATTTTTCACCCATTGTAAATATTCAAAAATATAAAGGCACCTTGTTCAGAAGTTAGGTTTTTTAGACAAACAACTTCAGTCTGCCTTGCTATGTAGGACATAGGACTTCTGGTGTTCACAATTGCTGTCTTATAATCCACTCTTTAAAAAGTCAGAAACTTCCAATTCTTTTATCACTCTCCAGTTGAAAGTTAGAATAAACATCAGGTTGTTTCTGCAAGTGTAACTTACAATTTTCCTTTTTTCTTCTTTACTGAATGGGCATTATTATACTCCAAGTATTATTATCATCCATTTACCAGAATGACTTTTTCATGACTGGCTTTTGGGGCATCCAGATGAAAGCAATTTTTATATATGGGCAACATGGAAATATCTCCTTTCTGATATATTACAGCTGGCTTGCTAACCATTTGTGGAAATTTCAAGGATCCCTTTGCTTTTTGAATTTTGTAATCTGTTAAAGCAATTTGCTGGCTAGGTAACTGTTATCAACAGCAAAATAAAAAAATAAAATGGGAGCAGTAAGAGAACTTGAAAAGAGTGGCCTAAAGTACTGGACTCTTTCAATGTAGAGAGCAAGAGAGAAAGCTGGTACAGCACAGCAACTAAAAGACTTATGGCCCAATCCTATCCACAAGATACACTAGCACAGCATTTCTCAAACTATGAGTCGGGACCCAAGTGGGCCATGAACCAATTTCTGGTGGGTCCTACAAAGCCTCCAAAGAAAACACAGGTGATGGAAAGATCAGATAAATCATTGCCTCAAGCCCTGAGGTTATTCAAAAATCACATAGTTGCTAACTGCCCTGCAAACAGCTGAGCTCCTGCAGTTTGCAAGTTTGTGTTTGCAATATTGTATAGGGAGATAAATGTCTGACCATCTATTTTCTGGTATAGTTTTTTCCAAGCCTGTCAATGACAGGTAGTGGGGGCAGGTGAAGGCTGGGTCACATAACTAAGCTCCTAAAGCCTTGAGGCTATTCATTTGGGAGCTTGTTTGCAAATAAATAAATAAATAAATAAAATATTGCTTATACATAAATTCTTTCTAGATCACATTTTTAACTAAAGCTAGGTGGGTCCTGATGGTCATTTTTAAAAGTGGGCCCCAGTACCAAAAACTTTGGGAACCACTGAAATGATGACTAGAAGGTGTTTTAAAAGGGACTTGAAAAGTTATCCATTGTGTAAAATTCCCTATGTAATCTATTTCATCATGACGTATTGGACAGGGGGAGGTATGATGGACTATAATAATAATGATGGACAGTAAATCTGAGAACTAGCCAAGCCATACACAAGGGCAGTGGTGTGCCATGTGGAGGGGCCTGTGGGGGACACATGAGTAAGCGCGGCTGCAGAGCGGCGGCTGCAGCTCACTCACATGCCCACTGTAGCCGCAAAGGCAAGCAGCGAAATGGAGCATAGTGTGCCAGGGAGGTGTGCTTGGGGTGGCGCCAGGGTGGGTGGGAAGCTATCATCGGGGATGGCAAGCATCAACCTGACCGGGGCAGAGCCTCTGCTGGATCCACCACTGCAAAAGAGAATTTCAGTGGTTCGCAACCTTTTTAAATCAGGGCCCATTTTTTAGAATGGCACTCATGTCAGGACCCCACTGGAAGTGATGTTATAGCCAGAAGTGGCATCATGAAGCAGGAAGTAACATAATAACATGACACTTCTGGAATGCAAACTGGCATTCTTAGACTGCAGCAATTGCATAACCATGAAACGTGAAATTATAAAACATCCCTGACAGAACTCAAGATTTGGACAAAATATTATGTAAAAATACTGAACTAAAAACAATTTTTTAAAAAACCAAAACCCTCAACTGAAAATTCAAACTGTTAACACTCACAAGAGAAACACTGACCTCCTGATGGATTGCAGTAATTTCTTACCTAAATAAACCCAATGACTAATTTCTTAAAAGTGAGGCAAACCCTGGCAGTCTTGCCCCAGACACAAGTGTGTGGGGAGAAGGCCATATTCAGTTATCACACGTGCAGCTTCATTTTATGCAGGTTTACATGGAAGTAATAACCACGTAAACCTGTACAAACTATTTCCCTCATAACCGTGCCTAAAAAGAAATAATACGATGCAACCTGCAACCACTGAAGCCGGTATTACAGGAGTGTCTCTTTTTAAAAAAAAAAAAATGAATTAGAACTTATAAAATGTAATAAAAGCTGTTGCGCGGGTTTTCCCTGCGAAGAAAATGCACTCCGAACATCCTCAAAGGCCTTCAGAAGCCATCTTTTAGGGTGTAGTGCTGAACTCTTGACTTTTGCGAAGAGCTTCTCCGCCTCCCCGTTCCACCCCTTCCCTAATCTGACGACAATACAAAGCATGAGACGAAGCTGGACCCTACGTGGCGCCGGGGCTCTGTTAATTCTACGCTTGGGGGCCTTAGAAAAAAGTGAGGCGCAGGAACGAGGAGGGGCGCCGTGCGCGTGAGTGTGTGTGTGTTTGTGTGTGTGCGGGGTGGGGTGGGGTGGGGTCCGCCCTTGCAAGACTTTCGCTTCTGGCGGGAAAGCCAGTCCGGGGAAGCCTTGCTGCGGTGGGAGTGGCGCGAGCCTGCTTGCCCGCGGCAAGGGAGTGCGCGCTCACTCCTTCGCCTCCTCCCCCACTTCCTCCCGCCCGCCCCCAAACCATTGTTCCCTTTCCTGGCGACGCCGATGGAAATTTCGCCTTCCCCCCCCCCGCACCCCTTGCGCTCGAGCTGTCCGGGTTGGGCCGCGCTATTTATACAGCTTGGCGCTGCCGTCACGGAGCGCGGCTTCGCTGACGGGGGAGCTGACGCTCTTGGCTGCAGGAGCCGGGCTTGTAAGCGTCGCCGGGGCGGGCACAATGGGCGCTCTGTTGTGTGTAGGCAGAAGCGGGTCGGAGGGAGGGAGGGAGAGGAAAAGAAGATTTCCCCCAGTCGCTCACACACCCCAAATCTGTTCCGGAGAGCCTGCGCTGCTTCTGCGAGCGGCATCCGGATGCGGGAGCCCCCTGGAGGTGACCGCTTCGCCCCTCTCTGCACGGCGGGGCGCTTAGCCTGGGCGCGAGATGGGTAAGAAGAGAACGGAAACGCGAGACGGGCAGTGGCAGAAACGTCCCAGCTTGGCTGATACAGGCTAGAAACAGGTAATTGGGGGTGGGAGGAAGAGACTGTATGTGACCCTGCAGAGGAAGCTACAGGAAACCACCCCTTCTGGCAACAAAGCAAGAAACTTCTTCTAGTAGCGCCCCGATTCTTACAGGGAGGAGGGGCTTCTCTCCCTTGTCCCCACCCCTAAACATAGATCGAGGAAGCCCTTTCTCTGGTGGAGCAGGAGAAGCAGTTGTCGCACTGCAAGGACTTCTGAAAAAGCTCCTTGACGACCTGCAGCCTCATAGTTATCACTTTCTATAGCGTAATGCTGGTGTGTGTGTGTGTGTGTGTGTGTGTGTGTGTGTGTGTGTGTTTTCTTTCTGCCCTGTTTGTTTCCCAGATGCATGCATTTAAAAACTACTTTGTTCACCGATACTAGGCACCTTTCTTTTCCCAACCTGAATAAAGCATCTGCCTGAATTTTAATGTTTCTGAGAGTCTGAATGCAGATTTGGATTTTAACTGGGTTACAGCTACTTGTTTTGTTTTTCATTATTTAGTTCAATCTTGACAATAGTTTTCTGTACAGCTGGATTTCCACTGGGTGCAGATGTTGCTAATGGCAGCTTAAGCACGGATGGGCAGATAACATATGGAATGCAACATGTTGCCATATGGTCTGTTTAGCCTTTCACCTCCAAGAATATCAATCAAATATATTCTGGGAGGAAATTTAATGACTCTGAACAAGAAGATGAATTGCTTGGTACAATTTATTTTCCTTGACCTGAGACTTTAGAAGACAGCCAGAGGATCTTGCAGTCTGTATAGTCAGGATTGAACTAAAGTGCCAGAAGACATCAAATGCTGTAAACATCTTTTTGTTAGCTGGGATCTTGGGAATTGTCAGGTTTGTCACATTGTCTAGCCCCTCTATACGGAATAATTACATTAAATGTATCCATGAACATCTTCTTTCAGTGTTATTAACACCCCATTCTTGTTTTTGTGTGTCTGCAGTTTTCTGTGCTGGAAAGTTTTCCTCCTGGAAAGGGAGGAGAAGGAGAAAATGCATAGTACAGAACAGGAGCAAAGCTTAGAAAACTTAATTGATATTAGCAGTGCATTCCTGTTGAAATGGCTTTCATGAAATGGCTTTCATAGAATCATAGAGTTGGAAAGGACCTACAAGATCATCTAGTCCAACCCCATTTTCAGTTGTTGTTATGCATTAGTTTTTGTATCAATATGACAAAAAATGCTTATCTTGTTAATCTTACAGACTTTAATAGAGAAAATGGTTATTAACTGTCCTCCTTGAAGTATAAAAGGTATGTAAAGTAGTTTTGTGAGCAAGATTTGTTTTATTTTTTTAATCAAACATGTATACCTCTGTGTAATATATGTGGGGCCTGATCCAAAAATCCTTCCCGCAGGTGGGCACTGGATTAGCATCCTTAGAACTTGTTATGTCCTTATTTTTTATTGTCCTTGTCTGTTTCAGTTAATGTTCATTGAGATACGATGAGAACAAAAGTACTCTTCAATTACAAAAAAAGGTTCCAAAGTCCAAGGAAAATATTTATGCGTAGCTGTGCTCAGTCAGAAGCCAAGCTTATAAGCACCCTACTTTTAAAAGTTGCACATCTTTGTAGTTCTGTATTTGATATTTTATCTAAAAGAGAAAGAATAACAATATTTGAAGACAACAAAACACATTTGCATATTTCCTTCAACATGATTTCAAATATATACATTTCCTGTCTTAACACATATGGTGTATTGGGGGTGTGCATGATATGTAGCCTTATCACAGAATCAATGTGATAGTTCATTACATGGAGTAGGGTCAACATTTGTTCATCTTTGCTGGATAGTTTATTGTATGAAAGAAGATATGCATACTTGGTTTAATATATGTAACACAATCTGCAATTAATGTCAAGTTTGTCTGGAGTATTATAAATGCTGAATTCTGCTGATAAGGAAAATTGTTTCCTGTTCTTCCTAGGAAGAAAGGGATTCCCTTGCTTAGATTCACTTTCATACCCACCCATGCTTTTAATATGTAATCAGACATTCTTTCCAAGTACTTACCATTTAAGAATGTGACAGCCACACTTTTAATTTGAAATGGGTTTAATTCAGTGCCTACCAAATGAACTATGAGAAGAATTTCCTCAGTGCTAACAGATACAAAAATGGAGGTGGTCATGTTTGTCTCTAATTAAAAGAAATTTATATCTGATTTTCAAAGCACCTGCACACTTCGATGAACATTTTTCCAAATAATATATAGGTACCTAAGTGATCTGGAGTCTATAGGCCAAACTATAGTTGGAGATGCTGTCATGTGTAATGTTAAGCCAATGGCCCTTTTTTCATTGCAAAGCATTCTCAGTAGGGGATGTTCTATGGCAGAGAAGAGAAAGAGTTGAGGACCCCTTTCTCCTGCTCATTCCCACTGCAGAGCAGTTTCTCTTCAGGGTGCTTTACAATGGAGAAGACGCCATCAGGCTAGTATTAAACATGCCCACGGTTAAGTGAATGGATATGACAGGTAAGGTATGCTCAGGTTATTTGCACATAATTGTAATTTGCTCTAAATTTAGAACTCACTTTGGATAAAATTCTGCAACTTCACTGGAACCAATAAACTTCTGGTGTAAAGCTTTAATATATTTGTTCAATGTTAGAGAAATGTCATGTAGATAAGCAGTGCAGACTAATTTGCTTACTATTCATTTTTTAAATAATTTTATTGCAGGGATATTGCATGGATATTGTAACCATGTTACAAAAATACATGGTTGCAATCCTGTACACACTTTCCTAGGAGTAAGCCCCATTGAACACAGTGGGACTGACTTCTGAGTAGACATGCATAGAATTGTGCTGTTAAAACAAAAAAAATTTTTTGTTGTAACAAAATATAAGTATCAGTAAATAAACTGTTTAACAGTAATAGGCATATACTGGACTTTACTGCACAATCATAAAGCTCTTCAATAGTGAGAAGTTTTTCTTTAAATACGAGAGAGATTGGAATCCAGTATATGCTTGACTTCAGAATCCAAACTTCAGAATGCTTGACTTCTGTATTTTAAAAAACAGAAAACTATTATTTGTTTGAACCATCCTAACAAGTTGGAGAGAAGCGCTTTCAGTAAAATACCAAATGCATAATTATGTGTTTTGATATGGAACTTCTAAAACATAGCTTCCAGTGACCTAAAAGAGTTCACCATTCATGGTTTTTATCTGCTAAACTGTCAGTAGACAAAAATGGTGATGACACAATTGCATACTCCTTTCATCGTGAAGGGTAATAGAGCAAACCAGAAAGAACTTGAATACTTTGTATTGTGGATTCTAAGCGCATAGGTTTACCCGTAAGCATTACTCTAATTTCATTATAACCACAGCTGCTGTCTTTCTATTAATATTTCAGCATTTGCTTCTCATTTTGATATATTAGCTATTTTAATAAGTGATTGCATTTTTAAAAAATGTTAATGTTGAACTGCAGGATTTTTCCTAATAGAACAGAATATATTAGCATGTAGTTTTTACTTCTAAAGTTAAACCATCCTACAATATAATTCTGTGCAGAACTTGTAAAGTTACACATGAGCCAACCTCTTCTCCACATATAATTGTCAGGTTTTGAATTTTTTTGCATGGCCAAAATGTTTAAGTGCCCTTTGTACTTAATACTTTGAACAGATGGTTGACATTTTTAATTGTGTATTGTATTCATATATTTAGATACCAAAATGCAGAATTTTGCTACATCTATAAAATTGTTTGCATTTATTTAATGCAGGCTTCTTTTTGAATCATGCAGCCAGGAATGTTTGTTCTCCCTCTTTTTTTTTCACATCATTACTCTGATACTGCTTGATTAGCTCCCTCCCCAGTCATGATTGGTAATTAAAATAGGCATTAAAATTAGTCACTTAGCAATTTTGCTGTTCAATTGGCAATTAAATTACTTAATTGCAATTAAAGTCCTAATTTTAATTGGCAAAATGATAGATGTAGATTTAAGATAATATGTATAAATACTTTAATAAGTGTCTATATAAGGATTACTTAATTACTCAACTTCAAGTTTATGTTGTTAACTTCAGAACTTTAAAATGAGCAATGAAATTTTATATTACATCTATTCTAAAGATATGGTAATTAGGTGTGTTACTTATTGCTGTAAGGCCTCAGGTATAAGTTATTTCTGCAATGTACAAATATAGCATGGGATAATCCATATAAGTGTGACATAGGCAGGTCTTGCTTGGAAGCATCATTTAAATCAGTACTGCTTACTTATGTGTAAATGTGTCTAGGATGTAGGTGTTGGACATAATCCAGAAAAGTCCTCACTGGAATGAAAGATTGCATTACTGAAACATATAAAATGTTTCCCTGCCCCAAAAAGGAGGATTTAAAACACCAGTAAGTTGAGAGGCTCAACTACCTGCCTTTTTGTTGTTTGGTCTTGCTGTATTACTGAACCCTGACCATTTGCAGGAATCACAGTTAAACAAAATCTTGCCAACTAACCTCATCCTAGGAAGCCAGATGCTGAGGAGGGCAGGGTTGCTGTACCTTGTTGTGCAGAACAGGGAATTTTGGCAGTTGTATTTTGTTGTGCTGAGGCTAGAAGAGCTGCACCTATGGGAATTCTCTCTTCTATTTCTTAAAGGTACAGGAGCTCTATTCATTTGAATCTGTTCACCCAACATCCCTCTGGAAATCTGCTTGATAGTTTTTTTTTGTTGTTGTTTGGGGTGCCTTTTTTTTTTGAGAAAACATTTGGGAGAAAAGTCCATCCTAGATCAAGCCCATCCTAGACTTGCTGGCTGCAAAATAAAATAAAATACAGATTTTGGAAACAATAGTGCTCAAGAATTTTTTTTAATATTCAGATACTGCCTAGCCCTAGCAGTGTTTATTTAGCAAGCATTGTGTTAGTTATAAACTGCATGGTTTTTTAATAATCTCTTGGGGCAATTTAACTTGGAGTTCTGTAATGTCATCTAATGCAGTTATGGTTACCTGAGTCCCTTATAATCAATATTCATATCTACACTATGCAAAATTTTGAAGATTGTGCTTTCATTTTCAATGCTCTTTCAAAATCAGTTCAGATTTAATGTTAAATGGGAATTTACTGTTATGTTGAATTTTGCCAAATAAAGTGTGTTATAAATTACAAGTGGAAAGTCTCATATTCTGTACTGATTCATTTATGCTTGACATATAGATTCTCTTTAATTAGTATAATAAGTAGTCACGTTGTGTTCATTTTCACATATCCCAGATCTTAGAAATAAAACCTTACTAATGCCCCATTTGTAAACTCATTTACTTGGATGTTCCAGTGAAATTAATGGAACATACTATCAAATAAATGTGCTTAGATCTTTGTGTAAATCAATACAAAAACTAATTTGTTATTCAAATTTCAAGTAAATGTGTTTACCATTGGGATGCAAGGCTGCAGTTCTGAACACATGACATAGAAGTAAAGCCCATTATGTCAAAACTACTGAGACCAATCAGTATTTATAAGCACTTTACAAATAGAAAGTCCTTTATATTCTTCATTACATTCACCCTTAAAATGATCAGCAGAATGATCTGAGGGCAAATGATGCTATTTCAGTGTTATAGCTAAGCGGGTCTCATTTTGGATAATACTGCTCAGAAAAGACAGAAGCCACTTTGAGCCATGATGTAAGTGAAACAAGTAAACCTTGTGAAGTGAGAGGAAATCTATTCTGTTGAAATTAGTGAGACTCTTCTATGTGAATGTGCAAAGAATTAGCATGTAAATTCAGTGGCCAAGAAAATATTCTTCATTTCTAATCTTATAAATTGAAATGTCATAAACATGATAGAAAAACCTATTCTAAGAATAAGTAAAAAGGAATACTGTATATTTTAGTTTATTATCTCTTATTTCAGCGAGAGATATGAACTAATTCAAAAATCCCTGGAAAGCATCTAATAATTTTAGCTTCCCTACCTCTGAACCTTATAAATTCATGGCTTTAACTGATACATTTCCTATAATCCCCAAGCATGTGGGTATTTTTGAACAGATATCAAAAACAATGCTAGCACAAGAGACATGGGATTAGTCTAGAATTGCAGTGATAATTTGCTAGCAATATATGCAAACCTGTCAGCAAAACCATACTTAAATCCTGGATCTGATAATCACACTGATATATTTTTAATGTATTTTCCTTATTAGTTATTCAGTAAAATGTAGAAAAGGTGAAACATTGTTTAAACAAATAGTAAAACCGAAACCATGACATCTATTGTCAGCAGTGAGGTAAATATTATATATCCCATAATATTTTAATATTATTGGCTTTTTACTACGCACTTGTCAGAAAGAGCTGGCTTTTTAAATAATGCAGACCATTCAACTATTTATATAACATTTTTATACCTCATTCTCAATTGAAATTGTGATTAAATGCAGTTGCATCACAGGAAATACTACCACCCAAACACCAACCTTGGTTATGGAAATGTTAGATGTTCACCAACATATAAATGGGCTGTCCTACAAGTTTACCTAAAAAAAAAACACACACACACAAGCTTTACCCAAGTCTGTCTCAGATGTTATTAGGCCATTCAAATAGACCTTTTTATACTGATTGTTAAGCCGAGCCCCCTACCGCCAAGACTGCAGAAATGCAGGAACTAAGGGTTGTAATTGGTCAATAAGCTACAGTTTAATGACTTAAATCTGCCTTCACCTTGTATACAATATGGTTCTTAAAAAAAAAAAAAGAGGTACATTCTGTGTGGTCCCACCATAGGCAAGGCAAAAGCAGATTGTTGACTTCCAATAAAGAAAAGCTAAATGGCCATCATTGGAGAGAACTTAAGGGTTAGGGGGCAGCCTTGATTGAACTTTGGGTAATTGCAAATACACCTCTCTCTCTCTCTCTCTCTCTCTCTCTCTCTCTCTGTGTGTGTGTGTGTGTGTGTGTGTGTGTGTGTGTGTTGTTTAAATAAGGCAGCAAAGGGTAAAAAGTTATATAGATACTGCCATTGGACCTGTAACTGTCTTTTGTCTTTTTTTTTCAAGCAACTCTTAGACAACTAGAATTGGGTAGGTACAAAGCAATGCTTTCATCCTACGGAATCAACCTTTGAGAAAGACAAACTTCTCATATGTTTTTCAATGCCCATGAGATGCCAGCTTAAAGGAACCTATTGGGGTGGACAGAGAAGTGGAGTATGCAGACCCAAATTCAGCCTAAATCCCTGCTTAGCATAAAGTTCACTAGGTGACTGTGCCAATCACTCTCACAGCTTAACTGGTTGTTGTGAGGACAAATTTGATAACCTCTTGTTCTGTACAGGTATATGCTGTTCCCAGCTTCTTGGTGAGCAACTTGCACGCATACCATTTTTTGAAATAACCACAAACGAACGTGCGCCATTATCACTGCCTTTCTATTCAGAGAGGGGAGTACCCGTCGGACGCAAGGGAGCATGAACTGGAATCGGCAAAGCCGAGGGCGAGGGTTCGTGTGCCCATTTGTTACACGTGGGTTGAAGTGGGACGAGCAACATGCAAGGCGAAAAATTCAGTGTCTCCTCTCAAAACCCGGGTCAGGAAAAAGGTTTAAAAATAAACCCTTGGCTGGGCTGCTTTCGAGTTTCCGATTCGGGGAGCCTTAAAATAGCCCTGCCCACTCTCAGGCTGTTGCTCCTTCCCCCTTTTCTCCGCGCAATGGAGCAGCCACCGCCGGGGCAAGCTGCCTGGGCGCTGATTCTATTTCGGGCGCATCCCGGCCCTGTTGCGTCAATGGCCGCGTCCTCTTACGTCACGCGCCGCCCCGCCCCTCCTCCCCCCTCCCAACTCTCACTTTTTCCCTTTCGTTCATTTCAACCCACGGGCGGCGACTGACGCGGCTGCGCTCATGCTAATGAGCTCGCTCTTTCCCCTCCTCCCAGTCCGCCGGCTGCCTTGCGCCCGGGCCAGCCGCCGCCGCCGCCAGAGGAGGAGAACTTAAGGTGGCCGCTCAGGGTTCCCCCCCTCCGGGTTCCCCGCCTTTGTGAAACTCCTTCTTGCTATTTATAGAAGTCCTAAAAATAGCTCGAGGGGAAAGGAGGCTTTGCTCTGGGAAGAAATCCCACTGGCTCGAGTGTTCTTCACCTCTCCGAAACCAGGGAAGCGCGCCCGGGGTGGCTGGGTGGGTGGGTGTGGGTGCTTAATTACTACTTTAGTTTACAAACGGTGCGCAAATCCTTTTAACTCCAGGGTAGGCAATAAAAGGGGTGTGTGTGTGTGTGTGTGTGTGTGTGTGTGTGTGTGAACATTCTCGGCTCTGAGGCGCTCAATGAGATGGCAAGCCTCTACACTTCTACTTGAGAGTAAGCCCTGATGGGACTTTCGAGGCACGACACTACACTGGCGCCGGAATCTCGAATGAAGGCTCGACTCTCTCTTCCCTTACCCCTCCCCACGCGGTGTCCAGTCCTCCTCGCTCCATACAAAATCCGGGGCTCCAGACATCACCACTTCGGGTGCAAGATCCCGCTTCGGGTGCAAGATCAGTTCTGCAAGCGGGCGGTCACCGGTTTCAGGAAGAGGAGGAGACAGAAAAACTTTCTCCGCCTGGAATGCGGAGAGAGGCGCACAGGGCACCTGGGATTCACCCTGCTGGAGGATGGGAGCCGGGGGGGGGGGGCGGAGCTCTCGCAGCACAGCAGCCGGTTTGTCCGAGGAAGGGTCTCCTGTCATGCAGCATCCGCCGCGCGCTCTCCTACTTGGGTTGGCCTGCAACACCCACCCGGAGCGCCTCTTTCAGCGGATCAATGGGCAAGCACGCCCAGGACACAGAATGTCCCAGCTTGTATCCTCCACTGTGGCTACAATCCTATACACACTTTCCCCATTAAGCCCCATTAAGTCTGACACGACGTAGCGACTGAACAACAAGCCCCATTGAACACAATAGGACTTACTTTTGAGTAGACATGCATAGGATTGTGCTGACAAACACACGCACCCCATTCCAGCTCGCTGCAATCCTCCTCACTTGGATGCACACTGAATTCAGTGGACTTCCTTCCGGGTTAGCATGCATTAGATCGGGCTGTTGCCCTGATCCTGCTTCTTCTTCCCACCACCTCCAATGCAGCACGTTATTCCTCGCCCTGCCTTAGAACTCAAGTAGAATTTGTGCAAACGTGGCTTTGCTCCCTGAAAGACCTGGAGCGTGTCTAAAGAACGTATTTGTCCCACAGTGCTCGTCCTTTCCCACGTGTAAGAAGAGTGACAGACGCATGTCTCACAAGCATGCATTTTTCCTGTGTATCGTCGTCGATGCACCCACCCACTCTTCCTTGTCTCCAGAAGTGATACCTTCTGCGCTCAGGTTTTAAGCAGCTGGAGTGCAGGAAGGACTGGTGCTTCGGGATGTAAATCACACTAGGAATTGTGCAACTTGTTGAATGCCTTGTCTCTGAAGGATGAACTGGGTACGTCAGGACATTCCTGGTTCTTTATCTCTCTAGTACTCACTCCGGAGGTGCGGGGTGAGGGAGAGGATCCGGGATAAGGTAGCACCTGCTTGGGAGGAATGGGGGGGTCCCGATCTACTATAGATGAGACTTCAGATAGATCAGATGGGAGCTAGCCAGGTAGCTAGATAGGAAGGGAGGGTGGGAAGAACAATCTCCTGCATATTGACACAGAAGTAAATTCCATTGGGTAAGTGAAGGTAAGTCCCAATGGGACTTACTCCCAGGTAAGTAATATAGCATTGCAACCTTAGCTTTGAAAGTGGGCATGCCAGGACACATTTTCCCTGGAGAACGGAAATCTATGTTCGAGGACTATAAAATATGAGAGAGAGGGAGGGGGGAGAGAGAGATGGCTGAACGCGTATTATGGAGACTCTGGGCTCAATGGATGACAGCAGGGGGCGGGGAGAGGGATGGAGATTCGTCCTTTGTTTACAGTCTCGGACATCGGGGTGTACCAGGATAAGCGAGGCGGGGGAGAAGAGGAGGGCTCTGCCGCTCTTTTGGCGGAGCAGCGGCGCCAAGGTGAAGGCAGGCAGCGAGTTGTTTCCCACCTTAAAAGCGACACTCTTGGTGATGTCACGTCGGAAATTTACCAAAGCAAGAACTAGCCAACTGTACCGAGAGATCCAGCCCCTTGACTGGCTGATTGGGCGGGCAGCACTGACGTGCACTGACGCTTGGAGACTTGAGGTGCATGTTGGCTTGCAATACGGAGCCCACATAAACAAAGGCACATTGGAGGGAAGGGCCAGTCTGTCCGGCTTAGTCGCCTCGCGCTCCGCTCGTACTGTACTTCCTGGAGAGAGGGAGCGTGTGCGTGTGTGTCTCCGTGTGTGTGTGGCGCGCGTGCCTGCGTGTCTCCGTGTGCCTGCGTGTGCGTGTGCCTGAGAGGGAGAAGGAGACCGCGAGAGAACGAGCGGCGAGGGGCTGCCTGCCTGCTCTCCATTTCCCCGCCGATCCGCCTCTGGGAATCTGAGCTACCAACAGTTGAATGAATGAAAAAGACACCGCCTAACAAGTAAGTGGATCGCGCGGCGTCGCTGACTGCGGGCTGGAGGAGGGGGGAGGGGGGCTCTCGTGTACTTCCCCCGAAGAAAAGTGGGGAGAGGGCTGCGCGCCGGGGGAGAAAGTGCGGCGGCGAGTCGTGTACTCATTCCGCGTGCAGGACTGGCTTCGCCAACAGCACTTCCTAGAAGGGAATCGTCGCGGGGCCTCCAGGGCTGGCTTCTCCTTCCCCGCTGTATGCATTCTCGTTCCAGGCAGGAAAAGCAACTTTCCTTCCCTCTGCTCCGGGGTCGTGGCTCGCGATCTTGCGGGCGACCTTCTTCTTCTGCGTGGGGTTCGCCCAAGGGGGTCAGTCGCGGGAGAAAAGTTCTTGGGTGCGATGCGTTGCTCGGGCACGACTTTGATCTCAGCCCGCTCGCAGACTGAACGAGCGGCGCTGGCGGCCAGTCCGCGACCGCTTCGCCGCCTTTCATGTTTATTGCTGCCGGAGGTGGGGGGTGGTAAATTCTAGGATCACAGGAGGCTTTACAGCGGGGGATCCTACTGGCCCCCTAACGGAGCACGGACAGGGAGAAACAGAAAGGGAAAACCGCTGTCACCCCTCTGCCAAATTTCCTAGCGATTCAGGGTGGGAATTAGAAGTAAAGGGTGCGCAGTACATGTCCGAAGGGAACGCAAAGAGGACTGCGTGGGATGGGGGAGGACTGGATGCCTTCAGTTACTTCGCTGGGAAACTTCCCAAGGCTGGTTTCTTGCAGAGCTTGAGAAGCTCTCCGTGGGAATCAGAACTGGGGAAATTGCGGAGAAAGTCCCCGTGTAAACTTGAGTTGCGTTCATACAGAATGCGATCCGGAAGAGCAAAGGGGATCCCTGTCTCCATGAATTCAGATTCGCTGCTCTGTACCGCGCATCCTTTGGCGTCCTGCGCAACGGAGAGGGGGTGTCTCATCTGTGGCTTCTTTGGCCTTTAATGGCCCCCCTCCATTGTGCGCGCGCCTGCGTGTGCGTCTTTTTAATTGATTCTGTTTATGTTGTTATGCCCTGCTTCGAACTCGCGTTGGAACCTCGCAGAGTCTGGTGGCAGCTTCTTGAGAAAAGGGGGAGGGCATTGGAATGGTCTCTCGCTTTAATTGTATCT
Organism: Lerista edwardsae; assembly: GCA_029204185.1. NCBI lineage: Eukaryota > Metazoa > Chordata > Lepidosauria > Squamata > Scincidae > Lerista > Lerista edwardsae. The sequence continues at coordinate 10,747,285 of JAJKFI010000046.1, forward strand.
CATTAAACGGATGCCCGATCATACACACTTTTTTTTTTCATCTAACCTAACTGGATTTCAAAGAACTGACTTGCTTCCAAGTAAGCTCTGGAAACTAGGGGCATGATAAGTGTGTGTGTGTGTGTGTGTGTGTGTGTGTGTGAGAGAGAGAGAGAGAGAGAGAGAGAGAGAGAGAGAGAGAGAGAGAG
>JAJKFI010000046.1:10756890-10788451 GCA_029204185.1 Lerista edwardsae
ACACACACACACACACACACACACACACACACACACACACACACACAAGGTTGATGATTCAAGATCTAACCAAGAGAAAGTATGACGATTCGAAGAGGAGGACCACGGTCATTATTATAGGCACTTGCTATTTCAGTGGCTGTCTATATTCTATAAATAGTTATTTCAGACACTATGTAGTCTGCTAGATTTTATAAAGATTGGTAGTTCTCTAAGAAGCTTCGAACGTTTTTCTCAATTGTAAAATAGGTGGGCACACGTGTTACAAAAAACCAATCAGTTCCCTCGACCCCCCCTGCCCCCGCACATCCCTGAACCCTTCCGAAAGGGACTCAGATTCCCATATTTGTAAACACCGTCCGGCATTCCTTGTTTGTAAGTGTCGTATGTATTGTTGATGCTGATTAAAAGAAAACAGTTTATATCTTGATTATTTTGTTGTCTGAAGCAAAACCAGTCGTGCATGCAGAAGCTTTTGACTGTTTCCAGAGTGCTTATCTCATATACAGAAGTCCCTCAAAATTATTGAGCACTTTGACTTTTAAATTTGTATTTTATTTTTTTGGAAAAAAAATGTCTTAAAATTGTCGGTTAATATATTTACGTTTCAGTAAGAAAGGATTTTTTAAAATGCCACATTCTGTAGTATATTTTTCTTTGTATATTTCCAGTATGGCACATTTATTAAGTCACTGCCTTTCTCTCTCCCCTCCCCCCGCCCCCCCGTCCTCTATGGTGTACATGACAGTTAGACGCGGACATTTTCTCCCTAAAAACTCTTTCTTTGAGAAAGACGATTTTAATGTTTACAGCCAATAAATCCATGTAAACGAATAGAATCTCGTCTTCTTTCCGTCCGGTCGAACAGCAGTTTCCCCAGCATCCTGCAAGATAGGTAACAAAGACGCCTGCGGTTTTGTTATTTTGAAGTGGCCACTTAAAACAGAGGAGCTTGTGATTTCATTGGTAATGTTGGCAACAGAGCTTGTAGGCTGCTCCCAATGAGATCGAAGAAATCTTACAGGTTGGTCCCTTTTCCCAGCTTGAATTCGTGTGTGTGTGTGTGTGTGTGTGTGTGTGTGTGTGTGTGTGTTTTGTATCCCAGAATTGTCCACCTGTCATTGTAGGTCATGGACGTCTGGTTGTATACCTAGATATCGTTTTTTAAATATCCCATCAATAAAGTCAAAATACTGGACATTTGGTGAAATGGGGTCTGTAGTGTGTGTGTGTGTGCGTGTGTGTGTGTGTGTGTGTGTGTGTGTGTGTGTGTGTGTGTGTGAGAGAGAGAGAGAGAGAGAGAGAGAGAGAGAGAGAGAGAGAGAGAGAGAGAGAGAGAATTTACAGCCCGATCCTAAACTAAGTAAGCTTTACTGGAGTCAGAGGGACTTACTTCCAGATAAACACGGTTAGGATCAGGCGGTAATTTTCACGTATGTGTTTTGAATTCTGAGTGTGTGTGCGTGTGGTGGTGATGTTATTTTCTTATCCTAGGTAACATTTGGTGAAATGGAATATATGAATGGTGACACATGCACTTTGCTAAATCCATTTCAGCAAATATTTAGCTCCAGTCTAGACATGCTTACTCGGAAGTAAGTCCTGCAGAGTTCAATAGAAGTTACTCCCAAGCAACCGTGCCTAGGATTGCAGCCTGAATTTATTCGACTGTTAGGAGAGGAGATGATCTGCAGTAAATCCCATTGAAATCGGCAGGACTTACTGCCGAGTAAACACTCTTAGGATCAGCCTGATGGAAATCAATGGGAAATCTACTTCCAAGAATAATATTTAGGACCCAGGTCCTCACTAATTCATTCTGTTAAGCCTACATATTATCTTAGTTCCTATTCACCCATCTTTTAAATAAGTTATATAGCACCTTCAGTAAAATCCATTCTTCTTTTAAGAAAGGAGTATTAGTGCAGTAATCTTGTTTCTTCTCGGGGAAGCATTAAAAAATAAAATAAAATAAAATAAAATAAAATAGGGCGTCGAAGAAATAAGCCACGAATCTCATCTTTGAAAGGAAGTCATTTGCGCCCCTTCCCCCTCTTGTGCTTCTGGATCTATCGATCTGTCAATCAGTCAAATCAATGGGACTTGCGTCCCGGATGTATGTTGGGGGATTCGGTGGTGAGTTTTTGTAGATCCTAAAACGTGTAGCTGGGCGTGGGGGGGATCCGTCGTGGAAATACAGGTAAGTCTTTGAAGAGAGGATCTGGACCGAAAACTTGTGTAGCCTCACTCTTTGGGAAGGACCGACTTTGGAAGGGGAGTTTATGTGATTTCCAGAGAAAGGTATGAAGACCAGAGAATTCTTTCCTTGTTCTGCCTGTCTCAAATTCAGGCGGACAGCAGTGGCCCAAAGAAATACAGGGACGTCTGCCTTGGACCACACGTGTTTTCTCTCTCTTCTTTCTCCTCCCACACCCTCTCCGGAGTAAAACGATGGAGTGAGAAGCATCTTTTTTCCCCTTTTATGTTCTTGTGCCTTTTTTTTTTTTTTTTTTTGTGGAAAGTAGCTTTGCAGAGAACGTTAGGGAAGCAAATCCAGACCAGATCCGAACCGTAATCAAATGTATGCGGGTGTGAGCTGGAAACGGAGTTTGCCACCCAAGCAGAGCGCAAGGAGGTCGCAGCCTTCGTGGGTTCTCCCCAGGCACTCCTGCGCGCTCCGGTGTGCGGGGACAGCCTCAGCATCAATAGCCTTGATGTTCTTCCCTCATCTGCCGCGTGATTGGCTCAACTCGCGGCAGCCCGGATGGAATGTCACCCAGGCCATTTCTGCCCCGGGGTAATTCCGGCTCGGAGACTTCATGCATCCAAGAACGCCTGGGCTGAAATAAATTCGTTAGTCTTTAAGGGGGCTACAAGACTTGGTAGATTTCAGGAGGGCAACGTATGAATCCTGGTTCCATCCACAGGATAGGAATGGACGGGGCGTGGGGGGGGGGCAAAAAGCAGAGCCCTTGCTTCATTCATTGGTCCTGAGAGAAATCGCGCTCTTCCCTGGGCGCTGGAGAAGCGTTCCCAGAAATTTCTTTGTGTCACCCCCCACAACCCTCCCCCCCCCCCAGGCAGTCAGGACAAAAGTACTAAAGCTGCGGATTAAATTTTTAGTTTGTTCTTCTGACCGATTCTTGCAGGAAGGAATCCCCCCCCCGCGCCCCGCCCCAAAGCAGACAATCTAACTGCACGGATTTTAGGGAAGGGCGGAAATGCGGCCAAATGACTTCCTCAAAATCCCCCGAGTTTCTCCCAGGACCTGGAAATCTCACGAGCAACAGGCCTGGGGGAATTGTATTTTAATCCTCCTTGACAAGACAGTCCCTCCTCCGAAAGTAGTGTGCTGCGTTCAGAGAATGCCTCGCCTCTAGGGGAGGATACAGCCGCACAATTCTGCATGGGTACGTACGATCCGTAGGACAGGCACCGAAGCGAACTGAGGCTGCAGTGCTTAGGCGCACCGATCTGGGAGCGAACACAGCGAGACTTGCTTTTGAGTAAACCTGCCTAGGAGGATCTGTTAATATAAAGCGGAATGGGTTCTTCTTATTAATACCCTGGAACCACAGAGTGGCAGGGAGCCGATTTCCCTCTCCGATTTAATACCTGCGTTTAGGTGAAACGAGGCTTATTAGGCAGGAAGTGGGTTATTCCGGATTAACTAACGCGGAGTACAAGCGAACGCAGCGCATGTGGGGGGACGTGCCGAGATATTTCCCCCTGAACAGGGTCAAAAATGTTCAAAAATGTCCCACGTCCCAGAAGCCTTTGAGAGGAGGAATTGGAGCGGGCAGGTACGCGGTCCGTGTCTGGAGCAGCAGCGCGCTCCTTTGATGCGGGGCTTCGGGCTTGGAGACGCGTGGAGTTGGAGCGGATCTTCTCCTCTCCTCCGCTCCCCGCCAGCCTTCTGCAGGCCAGCGCTGAGCTACCCGCGCCTCTGGGATTTCGACGCTTCTCCTCCCTCGGCCGCAACTCGAGGGGAAGCTGCGGCTAAGTGAATAATTCCCTTTGTACTTGAGCGAGCTTCTGTCTCGGATCGGCCTGAAAGCCGGGACACAGCGAGGGGCTTTGCTTGTATTGATGGAAGTGATTTAAGGAGCCACTTGTGCGCGTCCCTCGACTGGTGAAAATAAACAGGTCGTTCTCCCAGACTCAGGCTTCCCCGCTAGGCGCCTTCTGCCCGCCCGCCAGCGAGGGGCAACGAAGGGATGAAGGCGGCCGCTTGGCGCCTGCGAGGTGAAGAAGGGGGCGGGGCGGGAAAGGGGTTGCTTTGCTCCGGAGTGGGACCACCCGGGGCAAGCGAGTTGGGGCATGGCAGGGGCAGATGGGGCCGCCCCCAACCTTCCGTAAAGACCCTCTAGCCTTCAAAAAGAGACGGGGGAGGCACAGCTAGGCTAAAACTGGGGTGTGGGGCCCATAAATGTCACCCCTTCTTTTTCCTCTCCATAATTCGAGCACTATCCGAATGGGGTCAATCCGGGGAAAGAAATTGGAGAAACTGACTGAATGGGATTACCCCGAAACGGGATTAATTCGGAGTACGCGATTTGGGAAAGTGACCTGAGTGAGACCACCCCGGGTGACACACTACGGGGAACTTCAGGCCAATTGACTCCCTACGAAGCGGGTTCAAGGAGGCGTGTAACCTGCCTGTGCGCTGCTCGAGTTAAGCGCCAACCAAGAGGCTGCGTGGCGCTTCTGTCGCTGCTTTCGTGGGTCGACGTGTCCCTTGGACCTGTGTCTGCTCGGGAGTCAGCACGCCTTGGGGCAGGACCACAGTGACCACCGGGCTGCACGCACCGTCTGGGCCTCAGGCCAACGGGAAGGGAATGACCTTTGGGGAGACCCCTCCCCACACACACTAGCCCCCAGACATGGATGCTGGGCTGTGCCGAGTGGCTGCTGGGGTACTCTCCCCCACAGCGGAGACACGATTTTTGCAGCGGTGGGGGGGGGCGATGCCCCGGCCCAGTCCATTGGCGCAGCCCGAGAAGGGGTGGCCGGGATGTCCTTAGCATCGAGGCGTGCCCTGCAAGGCTGGGACCAGCCCCCCCCCCTTCGGAGGGATCGGCCCGCCTGGAATTCCGCAGGCGTCCATTGTGCCTTGTTCCTCGCCCACCCTCGCGCTGTCTCTCTGGGTTTCTTTGCCAGAGAAAGAGACCAGTCCCTTTCGCAGTGCAACTCCGAGGCGTTCATACGGGTAAAGCGGAGCGGAAACGAGAGCCGGGAGAGATGTCGTCGATCGTCTCACGCCTTTGAAAGGGATTTGCACAGTGAAAACCCTGTCGAGGGTTTCATAGGGGACCGAGGTCTGGCGTTCCAGAATTTGCTTTTTCTACTTAAACTCTTATCTCGCCCAGACCGGGCGCCGATCGCTCTTGGTCATCCCAGCCTGCCAAGCCCGGCTCATGCGCCACATCCCTTCTTTGGGAGCCCAGCTGGGAGCGCTCGGGTTTGGAGGGAAGTGTATTTTTTTGGGTGGTGGTGGTTGTATTTTCGCAGCCGCGCCCTAAGTTGCGAAGTTGCGCAACTAGGTTGTGGCCTTCCCCTCTCTAGGAGCCACGTGGCCTGGCTGCCAACTGGACCCTTCAGCCGTCGGCCAACGCTGCTGTTCCAGCTCAGGAACAAGTACTGTACTTGCAATGCCACAATTAACCCATTAGAGAGTCTCTGCAGAAGGCGGTGGTTTCCATCCATCCATCCATCCATCCATCCATCCATCCATCCATCCATCCATCCATCCATCGGACTGGTCTTTCTCTAGATCTTTCCTGCTTCTCTTTTTCCTTAACTTTTTCCTTAACCTTTTCCGTAACTGGAAAGAAAAAGACATAATTCACCCATCCGCTCACCATCTCATCCTGCCAGAATTTTTTTTAAGTAATATGGCAGCAAATCCCTCCTTTTTTATGTAAAAGGAAAATCGACTGACCATCCCTCCCTCCCTCCATCCTACGGCCTAGAGTCCCCGCGTCCTGGGGGAAAGCAGCAACGTCGAGCCTTGAATGGGACCTTCCTAGAGGACTTCTGTTCTCAGAAATAATGTGTACAATCTTATTTGTACCAAAGTGCTAACTATTTCCTTCCCTTTCCTAACTCACCACCAGGATACATTAGGCGGAGACAGCGATTACGGCTGCCCAGGCTGAAATCCATAGTCCAGCCTGTGTCCCCACCTGACGCTCCCCCCTCCACGCCCCACAATAGGCCGGCGAAGTTGGGTTTAATTCCCATCGTATAGACGAGAAAGTAGTTGAAAGATCCCACGGCGAAGTCATTCGCTCTGAGATAACACTCGAGGGTTTGATCTTCGCAGTCCAGCCTCAGGCATCTTCTCACGCTTACACTGGCCCTTCTTGGCTGCCTCAGCACCTCTGAAGACCACTAGTTAAGGGAGGAGGGGTTGGTTTTTCGAATTCGAATTAAGAAGGGAAGGGCCTCGGAGGAGTTCTTCAGTCAGGAGGTGCACAATCGGAGCAACTCTTCCCCTGGGGCAGAGCCGTAACTAGACAAAAAAGCAAGGGGCAAGGGAGTACATGTGGCGCCCCTGGACAAAGGGGAGGGGCTTCCATGGAACCCGGAAGAGGCAGCAGGGACCTCAGAAAACTGCCTGGAGAGCACTCCACATTCAGTGCTTTTGCTGCACAACAATAGGGGAAACTATATGGGGCTTTTTTTTTTTTACTCTTGAACATTTTTAAAGTGGGTCTGCAGGAAAATTGCGCCCCCCCTTGGTGTAGCGCCCTGGGGACCCATGCTGCTTCTGCTTGGACTGTGGGGCACGTTCCCTTCGCCTCCCCGCCAAATGATGCGCTTTTTAAGGCCGTGGATCTCAATAGGAGAGAGTTGAGAGTTGGTCCTTAACTCTCCCACTGAAATAAAAGGATCTTAAAAGTGTTCTTCTTCGGCAGGATCCTACCCTGACAAATCTATTGGCACCGAAGGGGATCGTCGTGTTGTTGTTGTTTCCCCATCCAAACTAGCCACTGAGAGGAAAAGGCTTACACCCAGGTATGGCCGTCTTAGGCAAGCCTATGCCATTTTAGGCGCCACCTTAGGCGAGCTTATGGGTTGCGATCTTGGGTGATCCTACGAACGCTGCTCCAAAGTCCCATTGAAACTGAGTTGGAAACAGATACTGCTTTGGAATAGTCAGCAACATGGAGCTCAGCGGGACTGTTGCTCTGCAAGGCCCGCATGATCCTAAGCATTCGGACTCGGTGTTGGAACTGTTTCGTATCAGGCTCTCTCAGGCACACTGGCAGGGTCGAGAAAGCTTCGGCGTACCCGTCCGCGCCTGTGTTGGCCAAGCCGGTTCGCAACGAAACCAGGAACCTCGCTCGGCGGTCCTGAGACGCAGGGGGTGGCAACTCCGACGGGGCTCCGTCGCGTTGGGAGACGGACGGAGGCTTCTTGGTACGCAGGACTCCGCTATCCCCAGCTGTCGGTGCCCACCTGGGCGCTCTTGGAAAGATCCTTCTCCAGGCACATCCAGAGCAACCCGTGGCCCGAATGCCAGTCCGAAGGAGGCTCCCCGGCGATCGCCTGGCAAACAGCCGATCCTTTTTTGCTCTCCGTTCCTACAGCAGGAGCGCAGTGGCGTTTCTACAGGGATGGCAAAGCTCTAAGTTTTGCAAGAAGCCTTACCTTGCAGTGGAAATCACTCCTCTCCTGCACCGTTTTAGCCAATCCTCACAGGGAACAGCAACATCTTGGCGTTGCTTACTGGCTACAGCAGCAAGGGAGAGGAGGGATTTACATGACAGGGTAAGGCTTCCTGCAAAACTTAGAGCTTTGCCCTCCCTGTAGAAACGCCTCTGCAGGAGCGACCCGTAGGAAGGAAACTTCTCAAGTAATTGTGAGCGTGAGAGAGGCTCAGGCGCACTGGCCGTGTCAAGAGCGTGGATGGGATGCCTTTCGAGGGCATCTTGTCTGTGGCTTCATCTACTACTGCGAGCCTACGCACTCAGCTGTCCCATAAATTCCATTTTCTACCAATGGTGCGCTGGAGAGTGCACTTCTACCAATGTTACTCTAACGCATCATTGGTAGAACATGAGAGAGGACTTCTTTCCTAGTCACTGCGCATGACTGCAACCCGAGCGCGCACACCGGCACTTGCAAACAACAGAAGTACGATTGAAAAGAATGCCGAGGGGCTGACGTTGCACCCGCACACCCCAGGTATTCCCGCAGGAGAACTTTCTGTGGGATCGCAGCCATAACCTGGCACAGGTTTCTGAATGGCAAACCCGGCAATCCTAACACGCTTGCTTGGGCGGAAGCCACACTCAAAGTCGGTGGGACACACCAGCGACGTGTGATGAGGGTGTGTCTGGTGAGGCAGAATGGCCCTACGGCAGTTCTTTGAAAAGTGCTTCCACGACTGCCGCAGTGGCTGTGATCCTGCAAACACTTACAACACAGGGGCTTCAGGTGCTCAAAGTTGTAAGTGTTTGCGTGATCACAGCAGGGGCGGCACTTTTAAAAAAAAACCGGTAGGATGGTTCTGCCTCACCTGCCACACCCTCGCTGCACGTCGCTTGTGGGACCAAGTTCCGAGTTGAGGCACCCAGGATTCGGATCATATAATAGCCGGGAGGAGTAAGCAGCCCCTCTGCAACGACAGGCACGTGAAATTGGAAAGTGACGAACAGTATGTACCAGAAAAATGAGATGGGGGGTCTGCGGCTGTACCCCAACTAGGGAGGAAGAGCCACTGAAAACCAGTGGTCTTTACTTCCAAGTAAACGTGTTTCCTCCTGTACAGGGCTAATGAGGAAGAAGCCTCCCCTGCGGCTCAGTCGGAATTGTGTATATTGGAATGGATGTCACGATTCCAGGGAAAGTGAGTAGGAGGAAGACAACACTCTCCTTCATAGAATGGCATAGAATCAGCACAAGCATACGCATGTCTACTCGGAAGTAAACTCCAGTGAGTTCCATGGACCTTACTCCAGGGTAAGTGTAGATAGGATTGCTGTGTTGATAGTGTAGTGTGGACAGGACTGCAGCCTGCAATTCTACTGCGCTGCAACGTTTCCTGCAAGTCCAAGGAGCAGCTCTACTGAGGGCGCAATCCTAACCTGGATTTAGGCCGACACAGTTAGGCCAGCAGCAAAGTTTGGCAGGCACAAGGGCCACCGTGAAGCACGTTTGGACCACTCTCCGAGTCAGGGAGGATGACGCAGGTCTCTGTGTTGGCCTCTTTGACTCCCAGCGTGGGCCAAACACACTTTACAGTGCCCCTTCTGTCAGCCAAATTTTGCTAGCCCAACTGTGCCAGCCTAACTCGAGGTTAGGATTGCGCTCTGAGTCACCTTCTATTTCTAAGCACAGGGCAGACGTGCACGGTGCTAGTTTCCAGCTCTCTTCTGAGAGGTCTAAGAATTCTTTTTGGGGGGTGGGGGGGGTGGGGCGAAGAATCGAGGAAAAAAGTAGGACTTGGAACAGATTCATAGCAGAGCTGTCAACGCCCAGGTTCCATGCAGGCGCCTCTGGAAGTGTGAGCCACTCTGCTTGCTCCGTCGAGCTACCTTCTTCCCAGGTGTGCTTGCATCGGGTGCAGCATGGACTGTTTACTCGGAAGAAAGGTGTGTTCCCTGGGGTTTCCTCTGAAATGATTGTGCACAGAAGTGAATTCTGCAAACCGTCCAAGCAGCCCAGCTTAGCGAGTGTGTGTGTGCAGCAGGGAGAAATCAGGGTCGCGGTCTTACGCATGTTCACAGGCAGTCCCGAGGAAATGAACAAGACTTACTTCGGAGTAACCCAGTCATCGCTCGAGCTGTAGGGCTGCCAGCCTTTGTCTCCTTCCTCAGGAAAGCAGCGGGGCTTCCTGCCAAGTAACAGTGCGCGGCATCAGCTTGTACGGCTGGCACATCCACCTGGGAGGAAGTCCCGTCGAGTAGTGTAGGACGTGCTCGCGAGGACATACGCCTCGGCTCGAGCTGCGGGTCTGCAGCCGTCTCGTTATCGAGACCGATCCTTGTTCGCCTGCTTCGGCTTCGGGCACCAGGCTGGCAGATGGTGACTGCGCCGCTTTGTTTTGTTTCGTCAACTCCTGAGAGTCCATCGAGAAGTGCAGCGAGTTCTCCAGAAGTTGCTGCCTGTGAACTTGGAGGCAGCCCTGGGCGTGGGGAGGAGGAAGCAAAGAGGAACCGTCTATTTTGATTCCGCAGGGCACGATGGCTGCGGCCCCCGAGGCGATATCGAGCCCGGGAAGAGCAGCTCCCTCATCCCACGCCAGGCCACACACTTTCAAGAGCGCCCCATGACTGGGGCCCATTTCCTACTAGCGAACGTGGATAGGAGGACCCATAACAAGAGAGGAGGAGCATTTCCTCGAGGGAAAGTTTTTAACAGCTGTGCGGCAGGCTGAATTTCAACAGAGGTAGTAGTAGCCCTTCCAGCAGTGGAGAGCCCACCAGGGAGAAAGCTGTCATGCAAACGTCACAGACAGAGGCGTCTCTACAGGGATGGCAAAGCTCTAAGTTTTGCAAGAAGCCTTACCTTGCAGTGGAAATCACTCCTCTCCTGCACCGTTTTAGCCAATCTTGGCGTTGCTTACTGGCTACAGCAGCAAGGGAGAGGAGGGATTTACACGACAGGGTAAGGCTTCTTGCAACACTTAGAGCTTTGCCATCCCTGTAGAAACGCCTCTGCACAGACACAAGGACCATGCCAGGAGAGGGGGAAAAAACGTGCCGCCTGTTTGTCACGCTAACCACGCCCTGCCTAAAGGGCAACAAGCAGCTACTAGCGCATACTCCTCTAGGACTGATCCGGGCTTCGGACGTTGAAGACACATTTTAAGCAGCAATAATAGAATGCAATGGTAGATGGAGTAGGGTAGCTGGAACATGACAGCTACTCACTGCCAAAACTAGCGCTGCACAAGCATAGAGGTGGCGCGGTCCCTGCCCCAAGGGGTTTACATTCCGCATCGATGAGAGGCAACTGCTGACTAAGAAGGCGAGGAAACGGGATGGGAATCAGTGGTCGAGGGAGCCTTTTCCCATGATGAATAAGCTGTTTCTGACCACAGCCCAAGGAAGGTGCTGCTGGTGGGCCAGTTACAGCCCACGTCTACTTGGGAGTCTCCACGTCCTACTAATGGCAGTGACACTTACTTCCTCCCACATGACAAGACCGCTAACACAAGTTGTACGTCCAGGTTCTGGCATAATGGGAGTTCCAGCACGCCTGTCCCCGCCCTGTGGAAGCCAATGGAAGCCTTCTCTACCGAAGAACATGGTTTTCAGGTGTACCTATCCACGCACACCCTCAGCGATACACACGCGGGCAAGGGATCCTCGACTCTTGGTGCATTCCGCTCCACACCGTCCCCGTTGGAAGGCGTATCGCGGACGGAGCCGGCGTGTAGGGACCTATGGTAGGGACAGGGCAAGATTTCTCCCCCAGCATAAGGAAGGAAGAGCACTCGGAGGCAAGACGCCGAGCTTCGGCGTCCAGAAGGTGCTCTTTTAAACGCTTCCCCCACAAATCCTATCCAAAGCAATAGCAAAGGCAGGTAAGGAGCGCCCCCAGCACATCCTGCGCCGCCTGCACGTCTAACTTATACCAGCTTGAGACCCATTTGAACTCCTCCTGCAAGGAATTATGGGGAGTGTAGTTCAGTGGCGAGCTGAGAGGTCTCTGTTAGAGGTCCGTATAGTACGACCGGTAAGTTGTATACGCCCTCTGTACTTCCAGCAGCATTCACAGTTCCGGAGTTAAGCGCCGGGATTTCCGATTTAGAGGCGTGGCTGTGAAGCAGGCCTGAACCCTACTCTGGGCTAGAGGTAGGTAGAGACTATAGCTGCACTCTTATTCCGCACGGCTTCCCTGGGAGAAATTCCACTCAGCGCAGCAGGGCTTTCGTCTGCACGCATGCTTAGGATTGCACTTTGTTTTTCCTAGTGTGGTCTTAAAAATTCTTCTCAGTGCAGAACTAAGTTAAGACAGTGATTCCCAAACTCTGAGCTGTGGCTCCCCAGGGAGCTGCAAAAGCTGGCAAGGAAGTAATGGAATCCTTGCAAAACCTTGCTGTCTTATACAAAGCATAGGATTGTAGCCCTAACACGGAGCCCCTAGTAGAAAAAGTTTGGGAACACTGAGTTAAGGGATTGATTATATTTCTGTTTTAATCAGAACAACACTTCCAAAGAGCTTAATTCAGTGGTATTCAAACTTTTTAGACCAGGATGCACTTTTTAGAATGGCACTCATGTCAGGATTCGCTGGAAGTGATGCCATTAACCTGAAAGTGATGTTGTGGCAGGAAGTGACATAATCAAGCTGGAAGTGCTGTCATTGTAACATAATCAAGTGACACTCCTGAAATGCAAATAGGCATTCTTGGACAGCAGCAATTGTACAACCATGAAACATCCCTGACAGAAAGCAAGATTAGGACAAAATATTAGGTAAAGGCACTGAACTAAAAACAAAATTTAAAAAAACACCCCTCACTTGAAAATTCAAACTGTTAACACTCAGAAAAGGACTATAACAAGAGTAAGGGCGGCAGTTTCCAAGATGGCTGCTCCCAGCTTTCCACAACTCACCTGACATCAGGTTGCAACCCACCAAGTGGGTTCCGACCCATAGTTTGAATAATACTGGCTTAATATGTTGTAGCAAAAATGAGACAAACGTTTGTAGGGCCTCAGATGTATTTCAGCTAAGGTGGTGGTACTTCTGAAGAGATCCTTCTTCCATCCCATAGTCTTTTGATTCCCTCTTTTGGATTCCCCTCCCTCTTTCTCTGTCCCTGCACACATACATGTCCCTGTTTCTGTATCTCAAACTGAGGATAATACATGGTGATGAAGGGGACTGTAGTCTTTGAAAGCTTGTGCTGAAATAAATGTATTAATCTTGAAGATGCTGCAAGCATGTTGTTTTTTCAGCGTAAGGGGCAGTACCTCTTAGCACAGGGGTCACCAAACTACAGCTAGAGGGCCACATCCAGTCCACCACAAGATTTTATCTGGCCCTCAGCAACTTGTTTTTGTTTTTTTTGTCAGAGCATTTGACATTTTGACTCATATATCATTTCTCAGTTTAAGCACAGCATTGGTTTTTTTTTTGTAATTGTTGCATTTTTGTTCTGTATCATATCATGCCGATTACAAAAAAAGATCCAAGTAAAACATTTAAATTTCATTCATTTATTTATAAAGCTGATTTTTTTTTCAGTGCATTAAAATGTGTAAAATATAAGATGTGGACCTTATGTTGAAACTTTTGGAGACCCCTGATTAACGGCCCGTCTGGGGGTGTTAGAATGCTTCCGGAAGCCAGCAGAGCATTGCGTATGGCCTACCCTGCCCTTGAGAGTCCTCCAGAGGGCGGATGTCTGTGGCTCAGACAGTGGCTTAGTGGTGGGCGCTGCCCCGGGCTCCACCAGCAGGGCATCCTGGTGCATTTATCCGGCCCTGAGTGACTGGTAGAACTGCCACTGCCAGGTAAGCCTCCTTGAGGGAGTCCAGTAGGAAGGTGCCATGGTCCAGAAAGTTCTCACCTTGGTAGTGGCCCACCTCAGTTCTGAAGGCAGAGGGCACACAAAGGAGAGCTTTGGCAGTTGACTGTAGGGTGTGAACAAATACTTTAGAGAAGCGGTTCCCAAACTCTGGGTCTATGGCCACCAGTGGGTCACGACTCAATTTTTGATGGGTCACGAAACTGATAAGGCAGATCAGGCTATGTCAGTGGTTCCCAAACTGGGAACCCCCAGTGGGTTGTCAGCCAATTTCAGGTGGGTCGCAAAGCACCTAGAGCAGCCATATTGAAAATATGGGAAGATGGGATGCTGGGAAATGGGAGGGCTGCATGGTTGTTTTGCTTGTGTCAAGGTTGTAAATTCTTTCTGATTCACTTTGCTATTTGAAAATGGCTGAGAAATAATCCAACTTATTGCTGCATTCTCAGAAAAGGAACAGGCTTTGGCGTCACAATCACAGCTCTTAGCCATTACATCATTTCTGGTGGGTCCCAGACAGAGCCTGGGACTGAGCAAAAAATGACATTTTTTTGTCATTCTAAAAAAATGGGTCCTGGTGCTTGAAGGTTTGTGAACCACTGGGCTATATGCATTGAGGTTAAACAACCCATTACTTGGGGTCAACATTGCGGCCAATCACCATTATAGCCACAGAGGTTTGAGTGGGTGGTAAAATTACACTCCTTTTTTAGGTGGGTCCACTGCTTTTGAGAGCAGATCCCAAGGTGCATTGGGCTTATCCTGTATTTGCAGTTATTCTGAGAATTTGTCACTGGGAGAAAAACCTCACATTCTCACCATTCTCTGCAATGGTATCTTTCAGGCAGATATGCTGAAAGGACGAAAGTACTGTGCATTTCCTATTATCATAGGAGTGGGGTTAGTTTCAAATGCAAGTAGGTGCTTGCTTTCTCTGGGCTGATACATGGCAGTGAATATGGGTTTGCTTCTGAGTATCCACATATTGGGAGCTGCAACCAGTCCTGGCTCTCTGATGAGTGTGCCTCTATGATGCACGTTTGTCTCATTCACAGATGCACATTTTTTTGAGATATATCTAAAATGGTAAAGAGGCTTCCCCTGTGCTGTGAGTCCATCATTCATAGAACCTAAGAAGAGCGAAACAAAGGTCCACTGAGTCTAGCATCCTGCATCCCACAATGGCCAGCCTAGATGCCTCTGGGAAGGCCAGAAGCAGGGTGTGACTGGGTTAGAAATCATTATTTTAATATATAAGGCAGCGCTACAAATTCTGCACGTACCAAAGTGCTGGCTCTAACTAACCTTTGCAGCTGGTTGTGGTATGGTGTGAGATGATGGTATTCGGGAAGGTTTTGACAGGTTTGACATTTTATGTATGGTGTGCTTCTCAGTTTTTTTATTTCTTCCACCCACCCTTTTTCCTAAATAAAAGGTGACTGTTGCCAAGCTGGAGTAGAGGGTTATAGAAGCAGGGAGTTGCATTTCAGGAAGGTGAGCCAATTCTGAGATTCTCTTCCTTCTTTGGCAATCAGTGACTGATAGTATTTTTATGTACAGTAGTCTCATCTTGAAGTTATTAGCCAGATCATGAGTGTATCTCTTCTTGATGAGATCTGTGAAATTCTTTTACTTTTGTATGACACAACCATCAGAGCAACTTTTTGGCATGCCTAAGTTTGTCATGTTCAATGGCACAGCACTTTTTTTTTGTATGAATGCTAGATATTAAACTAGGTCCACATTTGGTAGTTGATCTTTGCTCAGTAGATTGCCAACACACTGATTGAAGGCTGGTGTGCCTGAAACCTCATTTTTTAAATTATTATTCTGTTTTTGTTCTATTTTTATTTTTATCTAAGATCAGAATACCAGAAATATTCTTATTTTTAAAAGTTATACAAACTATCTTTTTTTCTCTTTCCTCCCTTCCAACTACTGCATGACCAATTTGACCAAAATTGACTGTTTGTTAATTTTCATCCTAAGAAAGGAATTTCAGCCACATTTTTGAAGCGGGATTGCTTAAATTTAATTGGAAAGGGGTTTTAAAGCATGTTGGGAAAAAACCCTCTATGAGTTCGTGCATCTCTTCATATATGAAACACACTCACAAAGCTTCATTTCTTTTCAACTATTTTTTATAATTCTTCCCCTGCAACCTTAAGAATAATCTCTGGCTTGAAATGTTTATTTCTGATTGTCAGATCACTCTTTCCTGTGTGTGGCTATGAAAGAGGGCTGTGATGATGCTGTTTAAAAGTTCTATCTTTTCAATAGTGAAAACTGAACTGACAACTGAAAGAAACCTAAAAGATATTAAAATTATCTTGGGGCTTCTACACACACTGTGGAAGAAAAAGATTCATTTTTAAAGTTACAGAAATGCACAGAAAGCCTTGAGTAACAAGTAGTTCCTTAGTATGTGAATTTATATTTTAAGGAATGTGCTATACTCAATGGAATGTTGAACTTGGATAAAATGGGACAATTGCCATGCATTACTTTCTGAAATCCTTGTAGGAAAGGGGGTGTAGAATTCAAAACATGCATTTGTGTCCATTGTCGCATGTTAGATTTCTGATGTGTACATGTCATAAATCTAAAGCAGCGTCTTACTCGCCATTACTCGCCTTTCTTTCTACAAGCTGTGCCAAGCTCTGTCAGAGTTTTGGCAGACGTAGAATGTAATGTAATTGCATCAATATTTACTAGTTGCACCATTTCGGATTTTCAAAACTCTGCAGCAAGTCTCTGTAAAATCCAAGTTTCATCCGGTGATCTGTTACAGCTAGACACTAAGCATCATACAACTGGTGTGAATTTAAACCACTTAAATTATTATAATGTTTCAACCACGTTAATAAGAAAATATTCCTTCTGGTCCCTTTTGTTTTCCAGCTGGAAAACAGATACATTTTGTTCTGTGGTATAAAGGTCAACAGCATATTCTGGACCCAAAAACCGTGTGACGGTGAATTCCGGTTCTGAGGACCCTTAATCTAGATGTCTGAAGTGGAAACATGGAGTGCTCAGCTGCAAGAACCAGGGCACAATCGTAACCTGGAGTTAAGCCACCAGGCCACACGGGCATGCTGCATCCTCCCTGACCCCAAGAGTGGTCCAAGCACACTTTATGGTGCATTTGTGACACTTCTTGGCTGGCACAAAGGAGTTGTGCTGGCCTAGGTTAGGATTGCACCCTCAAGGGATGGTATGATTTCTTCAAATGATACATTTTGCAGAGAATACAGGTCAGCAGCAAAATTTACAACAGACATTGTGCTCCAGTATGATGATAGGGGCCAGGGGATGTGCACCTTTGAAATTTAAAAAGTGAAAAATGCTTGCACTGAAGTCACAGGAACTGGCTGGTTGGTGCCCATGACAATTGCATATGGACATCGGTGGAAGTGGTTCGAGAACTTCGTATCACCAGTGAATTGCACATTAAATGCTGACGTTTCTGCAGTGTGAGTATGCTCTGGAAGGTATGTGTCCATATCCCCTGCAAGTAAAGGTTTCCAGGGATACTTTCACTCTTAGAACAAAAGTTTGTTCAAGCCCTTTGATGGCAAACAGAAATACTGTGCAATTTTTCCTTGTGCCGAATCTCCCATCCAGCCTTGGCAAAAAGTCCTGCAAGTAATTCTGTAGCTGATGCCCCGCTAATCAGTTTATTTCTTTGACCCTGGTGTTGCTAATTCTCTAGGGTCATTTTTAAATGTTATTCTCTTTAAGGAATGTCCCTGACTTTGTAAGGTTTGACATTACTTTGTCCCAGATCTTTCTTCTGTTTTTATCTCTCTGTACTTGTTGTCAGCTGCCATGACAGCTCCTTACCTCCAGGTGGAAGGGCAGGTGAGTAGCTTTCTTTGGCAATGATGTCAAAGTGGCTTTGCTTCATGGAATTGCTGAGAATGAAGGTTCTATGAGGAGTTTAGTCTGCACTTTCTCCCTGGAGTCTGAAAACATCACTGCTGTGACATGGTTAGTTTTTGTGGCCTGAGGTTTGGGATCATACGTCCACCTCATTTTCAGTGAAATTTATGGCCTATTTGTTTTCAGGCTGAATAAGGTAGTCTTTATTCAGGATTGGCTTGTGAAAGTACCTTCCAAACACTGCTTTGCAAGTGCAGCACTTGTTAAAAGAGCCTGATTCTCCATATCCATGCCAGTTTGAAATGTCATCTTAGAAAGCAATCCTATGCGTATTTACTGGGAAGTAAATCCCATTGAGCTCAGTGTGGCTTAGTCCTAAGAAAGTATGTATATAGGATTGTATTGTTAGTGAGCTGCACACAAACAGCATTTTCTCCTCATTTTCCACCCTCTATCCCTCTTTGATTAGGGTACATCAAATTTGTTGCCCAATTCCTTCAGATGAAATGTAATTGAGAACATATAAATAGACTATAACAGGCAACAATAGATTCGCTTCCAAAAGTAACAGGGAAGCCCATTAAAATGTCACATGGCAAACTTTGGAGTTACCCAGAATTGTTCAGTTTGAATGTTATGCATTCACCAATCACCCCCCTTCCCTGCCAACCAGAGGCAGATCTAAGGGAGGGCAAAGCTCTAAATGTTGCAAGAAGCCTTACCCTGTCATGTAAATCCTTCCTCTCCCTTGTTGCTGTAGCCAGTAAGCAATGCCAAGATGTTGCTTTTCCCTGTGAGGATTGGCTAGAACAGTGCAGGAGAGGAGTGATTTCCACTGCAAGGTAAGGCTTCTTGCAAAACTTAGAGATTTGCCCTCCCTTAGATCTGCCTCTGCTGCCAACAAAAAGGGAATGAAAAGCTGGGTGTGATCCCCCCCTTTCCCTTCACTTTTTCCTTAATAACCAGCCTGATTAAGAATTCTGGATAATTTGAAAACTTGCTCATGTCATTGTTGGTTGCACATTTTTGTTAGTCCTAATAAAAGGTATTGCCCAGCTATTCACTACCTGCACATAACAGAGGCAATTATTTAAATATTGAAAAATCTGGATTTAAGCAATAGTATTTAGATGGTGTTATGGAAATATTTGTGCATGTGGATTAGAAACCAACGTTGCCCTTTAATTGGTGATTTTTCTGCTCTCAGGTACGGTTAGATTTCTGTCCTTGATGGTTCGGAGATCAAATATATGTATTGATTGCCATTGCAGGGTTCTAAAGAAACACTTGCCTTATAAAAGTACTTAATCACATTTCTTTGATGATACCTAAGCTGCTTTGGGAATTTTTTTGTTGTTGTGAAGTGGTGTATAAACAATAATAAAAAAATTATCAGTTTCACTAGGATTACCTTTGATCACAGAAACTGTGTTGTGAACCTTTTCTTGCTGATAGCTGTAGAATTTGTTCTGTGCCATCATTTCAGCCCCGACAATCTGTGCCAAAGTGCCCATTGTCAGAAATGTAGCATGGTATTGATGTGGAATTATTGACTACATTATGGGTGTTTTTTTTTGGGGGGGGGTTGTTCTCACTGAAACCTATGACTTTACATAAGGAGATAAGAAGAGCCCTGCTGGATCAGGCCAAAGGCCCATCTAGTCCAGCTTCCTGTATCTCACAGTGCCCCACCAGATCCCACAGGGCGCACATGAGACAACAAGATGCCTGCACTCTGTTGCCACTCCCTTGCATCTGGCATTCTGAAGCAGCCTACTACTAACATAAGGAGGTTGCACAACCCATCATAGCCTATAGCCAACGTTGGACTTTTCCTCTAGAAATCTGTCCACCCCCTTTTAAAGGCACCTAGGCCAGATGCCATCACCACCTCCTGTGGCAAGGAGTTCCACAGATTAATAACCCACTGGGTAAAAAAAGTATTTCCTTTTATCTGTTCTAACTCTTCCAACACTCAATTTTAGTGGATGTCCCCTGGTTCTGGTGATGTGAGAGAGGGAAACGAATATCTCTCTACTGACTATCCATCCCATGCATACTTTTGTATGACTTTGGAGGTTGAGGCTATTTTTTGTGGGTGTGAGTGCAGTGCTGAGCAATGCTGTAATCCACATTAGCTGATTTTCTTTATACCTTACTAAGTGACTAGGCACAAGTTGAGTGCTGTGAGTGATAATGAAACATGTGTTTGGTTTTAGACTTAAAATAGCACAAGAAGAAAATGCCTTTAAAAAGAAAAGAAAAGCCACATAATTACCAAGTAGAAAAACTCACAAAAAATTAACCACTCGGGGCTGACTGTCCTGTTGAAATGAGTGTGAACTCTGTGTTGGGTGAGGGCTTGAGCTCAGTAATGTATTTCAAGCTGAGATCAGATATGACAATGGAAAACGTTTGCTTTGCTAACTTATAAGCAGGCCATGAAAATTGACAGGGTTTTTTTTTCTTTTCAAAAGCAAAAGCATTAATGGAAGAAATTGCTAGGAAAAAAAAAAAGAACACCCCAACAACCAACCCTAACCTTCTTATTCTGTCACCTACTGTTAATTTAAAAGGTTTGTTTTCAAAAGCCCTCTAGGATCATAAACAAAAATCAATTTTGGTCTGCTTCTGGTTCCCACTGGATATCAGTCCACATTTAAAAAAAAAAAAAGAAGAAGACACAAAACACACCAAACTTATCCCACATGATTTGGCACAGTTAGGCCTAACTGGCAACTTTTCCTGAGCAGAGGGATGTCACTGGAAGAGCAGATGTGCTTGATGCCTGCTTTGCTATGTGTTAGCACAGCTGTGCGGGTATGTGTATGTAGCCTTGTACAACTGGCTGTCCAGCTCTGTTCAACAGCTGGCAACTAGGTTTTGAAAATCTGCAGAAGCAATCGACGCCAAACTTCCATAATACAGTCCGTTGAAAAGTAGAAAAATGGAGCCGTGGTTATTGTGCTTTTCCCTGCATGTGATATTTACATAGAGACCTGCCATTCAGTGGTGATCTTTTGGACATCCTTACAACGCAAGCCTATGTGCTTACTCAGACGCAGGGCTCCCTGGGGCTTATTTTCAGGTCCGTGTCTGAGATTGCAGCCTTGGTGGGTTCTTGATAGAACTTTGTTCTGTTAACAGCTGAAAGATAAGTATGAATATTTAATAAGAATAGCTATTCCAAGATGCTCATTGACTACATAATAAGTACCATTATAATTGGAATATTTGTATACTGCTGTTTCACAGAAAACGCTCACAAAGCAGTTCATAGAGGGATTAGGAGGCGTTTCCTTGTCCTGAAAAGGTGCAATCTAAACAAAAAATGACCCAGCAACAGCCCCTAGAAAAGATTCCTTGCTGGGGTGAAGGGGGACACACAAAGTTGCTCTTCTTTTGCTAAATAAGGGAGCCGTCCTTTTAAAAAGTGCCTCTTTGTCCTGTTAGCAGGTCTTGTAATGCAAGTTGGTAGAAACAAAATTTGCAATGCATCATTATGTGCAATCCCCCCCTAGTGTACCTTAGCACGGAATCTCTCTCTCCCTCTTGCTCAGATTTCAAAAACCATTTTTCTTTTGAGTGAAATGTAGATTGTGCTAGATCAGAGGTTCCCAAACTGTGGGTCGGGACTCACCAGTAGGTCGTGAGCCAATTTCAGGTGGGTCACAAAGCACCTAGAGCAGCCATATTGAAAATACTGGAAGATGGGATGCTGGAAAGTGGGAGGGCCGTGTAGCTGTTTCACTTGTGTCATGCATAGGCTTTTTTCTTTTTGATTCACTTTGCTATTGGAAAATGGCTGAGAAATAACCCAACTTATTGCTGCAGGCTCAGGAAAGCAGCAGGCTCTGGTTGTCGCAATGATGGCACTTCCGGCCATGACATCACTTCTGATTATCCCGGACAGATTGTCATTCAAAAAGTGTGTCCTGGCGCTAAAAGGTTTGAGAACCACTGTGCTAGATGGTCCCTTAGTTTTGCACTTGATTTCTTTAAAACATCTATACCTAACCTCTCTAAGCATTTGAGATGGCTTAAGACATTGAACAATCAAACGATGACAGGATAGGTGGCTGAAGGTGTACTTGGATTGCTTTCTTGGCCGAATCTGGACTGCTGGTGGGGGGGGGGAGGGTGGTGGCCAGTCAGTCACTTCTGGCTTGGTTCAGAGAAAATGGAGAGGGCTAGAGGCCTCTGCTCATCAAATTAATTCAATAATTGGAGCTAAATGCCCTCGGTATAGATCTGCAATAGTTGTCCACTGCAGTTCAGACAGTGTTCCTTCCTCCACCTGAAGAAAGGTAAACATGCATGCATAAAATGTGCTCATCTTTTAACTGGTTGTATTGATTGCCCACAGGCTCTTCTGAAATTAATAGCAGGTGAATGTTATGGTAGAATGATAGCTTTCTTTTCAATTGCTTTGCTGTGTTCTAATTTGAGGGGGTGGGTCTGCATCATGACAGTAGTTAGTCTTGTGTGTCAAAGGCTTTTTCCACAATGGTGTTTTGCCTAATGGTACTTTTGTTGTGATTTGCAGGCTAATGGGAGTCGAAGATAGAAAGGACCTGGCTGATTACTGAGTCAGCGCCGTGCAGATGCAAACCACAGCCTCCTGTAGAAAAGGGTACAGCAGCTCTTATTAAACTGATGTCATATTTGATCTTGGTTGAATGATGGCTAGTCACAAGTGTTCCTTGGATGATGTAGTATGAGTAGGGGTGTGTGTGTGTGTGTGAGTGAGAGCGCAATCCTAACTTGGAGTTAGGCCGGCACAGTTAGGCCAGCAAAGTTGGGTCAGCTCCACAGTGACCCTGTTCTGCCACAACAGGTACTGCAGCTTGTCACAGCCTGGCATTTTGTCTCCCATCCAAAAATAGACCATAGATTCTCCTGCTTAGCTTCAGGCAGTACCAGCAGCTCAACCATCAGTCCACACCTCCTGCCTAATAGAAGCATTATTGCTTCTAGGTAAAGTGTATTATTGAGCACAAGCTATAGTGAAGGTGCAGAATGAAACAGCGATGTGTTGCTTGTGGTTATGGTTGTCATGAGCTTGGGTTATGGGAAGCCATGGCACACTGGTATGCTGTGAATGTTCCGCAGGTGCGCTGCGGGAGTTTGGGGGAATGTCATTTGTTAATAGGGCCATTGGGGGATGTGATTCCCCCACCAGCAGCATGGTGTGCCTTGTCAATTGTCAAAACACTGATGGTGTGCCCTGACAATTTTAATGACTTGATCAGTGTGCCGTGAGATGAAAAAGGTTGAAAATTGCTGGTCTGACCTTTGGCTGCGAGTGGACCCAGACTTGGGATCAAAGCTGAAAGCAGGAGTTAGGCCTGGTTTATTCCAAGGGCAAAAGAGAATGACAGAGCCCAGGTATGGAAGCAAAACCTCATCAGCGAGGCTGGATAATCCAAGTGTAGAGTTGCCAGCTGTGATGGTTCTTGAACTAATATAAGGCCTTTCTGGGAACTAGACGGAAACTTTATTCCCTTTACCAACAATCCCTTTCTCCCACGCAGTCATTTTAGCTTTGACTTTCACCACATATTGTCATATTGGTTTTTAATTTTTGTTTTTAAAGCTTGCTTTTATTTTGTCATGTGCTTTGGGAGTGGAAGAGTGGGTTAGGAATAGTTTTTAGAACCCATGTTATTGTTCTTCCCATTTAGCTCTTGATTGTATAGTTTGAGGGCGTAACCCTAACCGACTTTCCAGCCCTGGCGTAGCCGTGGCGATGGGGCGTGTGCTGCATTCTCCAGTTGAGGGGCAGTCTTGGAGGCCCTCTCAAGGTAAGGGAATGTTTGTTCCCTGACCTCATTGCTGCAGTGCCCTTACCCCAGTGCTGGAAAGTTGGTTAAGATTGCGTCCTGAGTCGTTTTAATAGAAAATGCACACTCATATAAATAACACATGAGCCAGCTCAGAATTGTAAACCAGGATTTCATATCATAGTGCAAGGGCACTATGCAAGATGGGCACTATGCAAGGGCACTATGCAAGGCACATAGTGCAAGATGTGCGTATATGTCACACCACGCAAGTCTTGCTCTGCTTGCAGCCAGGACCAGCAGATCTACTCTGTCCTTCCAAGATCATTTCATTGGTCCATTGATCTGGGAGTGTGCGTGTATGTGTGTGCGGGAAAAGTGCACCACAGTTACTAAGCAACCACTTGGGCCCAGTCAGATGGCCTGCTGGGTTGCATTTGATGTCTTGTTCCCATAAGCAGAAAAGAAGGAAGTCATGAGAGTGTTATACCCCTTGGGAGGAGAGAATGACATTTGGGGCATTTTCCCGCTTAGTTTGAGGATCCTGCTTTTGCAAGTATACAAGCAAATGCAAACAGGGGAGCAGACTTAGATAAAACTAGGCTGTGATGAGCTGTCCTGCATATTATTTTGAATATTTTCTATTCCTATGGCATTTTCTCTTAGGATGTAATCCTAACCAACTTTCCAGCACCAAGGTAAGGGCAATGCTGCTCTGAGGTCAGGAAACAAACATTTCAGGACCTCGAGGAGGCCTCAGTGACTGCCCCTCCCCCATTGCAGGATGCAGCACAGGCCCCATTGGCATAGCTATGTCAGTGCTGGAATGTTGGTTAGGAATGTTCCACTAGTAGTTTAAGTTTAAAAAAACAACAACAAACTGAACCAAATATGTATGTATATTACTGGTCCTATAGCCTAACCCCTCTTTTTAGCTCATGACAACTTCTTTCCGCATTTTCTTTCCGCATATCTCCTCTGCAAAAAACAGTTGTGAAGTCATATGATACAGTATGGAAGTGTATTCCTGAGTATGTACAGAGTGGTTTTCTCTAACAGGGCAGATGATTTTGTCAAGCAGCTTTGCACCCCAGCACGTCTCCAAAAATAACGACGGGACTTTCCTTTCCTGACAGTGTTCTTCTGAAAACATGATCAGCGCAAGGTCCCAGCTTTTGAGTGTACAGTACTTCTGTTTCACTCGTAGCCCTTCTACCAGCCTTCCGTGGCTGCTCACATTCATTTGCTTGTCTTATTTTTTTTTTTAAGGGAAAAGGGTGGGTGGAAGAGGGCTCATACGACAGATGCTGGGGCGGAGAGGAGAACAAGATTTCTGCACTGAGGACTGCTTGTCCGGCAAGGAAAGGGTTTCTTCCACTGTGAACACATCTCCCCCCCCCACTTTTAGTGAGTATGCTTATGCAGTTTCCAGCATGCCCTTTACCTGCCAAACTGTATTTGATCTAAGCTTCCTTCCTCGGGGGCCTACAATCAGCTTTAAAAAAACCAGATATGAAATGGGGCCTGAGGAGCCCCAAACCCGGCAGCCGGGGTTCAGAAAGCATTTCTAAGGCCAAGCGGCTGCACCTCCCGAGGCCCTCGGTGTTTACCTACTGTTGCAACGGTGTCTGCGGCGCATATTAATATGCCTATTAGAAATGGAAGCCCATTTAATTTTGGGGTCGGGCAGAGAAAAAAAAAAAGAACATTTCTTCCTCTCCTCTTTCTCTCTCCGCCCCCTCCCCCTTCATTGCTCTACCTGGACAGTAACTAGCTGAACATTTACAACTCTGAATGATATAATGCAATTAAGACTCTCTATAACACTCTAATTTGCATATCTCATTATATAGAGTGACACCATTAGAAGACATGTGTTGAAGCTTTCAAAATGATTATGATATGTGAAGGTATTAGGGGCCATGAATATGGCTGGCTGCAAAGCAGTGCGCTTACCGTGCCAGCACGACGCTGGATTCTCGCAAGCGCCGCCTCGCTTGCTCGGTGTTTTTAATGGGAAATAATAGATCCTGGAGGGCTAAAGTCAATCAGCTCTTATTCAGATGAAACTCCCATTGACTTGAGCGAGGCTAGAGGATTTAACTCCAAGACAGAATGCTAATTAGCCACCGGATTTGGTCTTGGAATAAGAACAGAGCTTGAGATTTGCTGCTGATCATAAACTTTGGGGTATTGCAGGTGTTCTCTCTTCTCTTGCTTTGGTTGTCGGTTTGATCGAGTGCATTTAAAATAATCTGTTCTTTTCCTTCTTCTGCTTGGATCACATGGGGGGGGGGTTGTGCAATACACTGGCTCATGGGTAAGGATGTCCAAGTTATGGGCAGCCGTGTCAGGATTTTCTTGCTGGTGCAGTACATCCTTTGTGTTTTTCACGCAGGTGCGATAGTGCTGGGCCATGTTCTTGCGCACAGACCTCCAGAATGGTACCAGAACACATGTTGGGGACTTTGTGTACATAAACAAGATGGAAACCTTGTGAAATACATAGAAAGGAAATGACGCTCAAATGCTTTCCTGGGCATTTGATGTGCTCTTTGAATGGGCTGTTTCCACATGTAAGAAAAACGTACACCATAAACAGCCACAGGGAATATGTGGCCCTTTTCAAAATGGTAGCAGATTACCAAAACCTTGCCCACATCAATCCGCCCATACATTCATTGTGATGTTGAACATATGAAACTGCCGTTCCCAGTGGTGTCATTCAAATGATTTAGGAACAGGAACTCACTTTTGATTGGCACTTTTTGGGAACCCGGAACCAGCCACGGAGCCCGTTAGGATCCGGAACGCCCGTTCTGGTCTGTTCCCCCTGAATGACATCACTGGCCGTTCCCCAGGTCAGACCATTTTGCCATCAAACTCAGTATTGTCTGCGTCTAAACACCGTTAGGCCATATCCAAATGCCCGTCCCAAGCCCGCACAGCCCCGATTCGGATTGCGCAGTGTGCTCGGGCTTGCACCCTCTATATAGCGGGCGCAGATCTGAATAGCCGATGGAGGTGGCTGGTGCCTATGCTGGGGCAAGGGGATGACCGTGCCCTTGCCCCATGGAGGCTCCAGCCTGTTCCCAACCTGCGCTGGCTACAGCCGGCCTGCCTGTTCCCACGCAGGTTACGATGGCACCCTCAGTGTGGTGTGTTGGTTAAGGAGTGTTAGACGAGGACTGGTGAGACCTGAGTTCAAATCCCTACTCGGTAATCTTAAACTGAGAAAGCCTGACAGTCCCAACTATCTGCACAATGTCATTGTGAGGCTAAAAGGGGGACAGGGACAGAGAACCTTGCACCTGCTCTAACCTTCTAGGAGGGAGGGTGGGATAAAAATGTAATATAACGGGGAGGTGGAAAAATACAGTTTGAAAACTGTGGGGGACAACAGCTGCTTAAGTCAGTCTGCAAAATCAGCACTGAGTAACAGAGTTCTGATTTGTTTTGAATCATAAGCTGTAGAAGAGTTAAAACAGATCTCTGAATATGTATGTTGTTTAGATTTCTTTTTTTTTAAATCCTGTGTCCCAGTAAGAATCCCTTCTTCCCCAGATGCCAAGCCATGGTTGCAAAGAAGGAACGCACCCACAACTTCCTTCTTAATCATTGTATAGGTGTGCTCTGGTATCCACGGTTTCCGCTATCCACGGATACCATGGTATGCCTATTAAGAAGATACGGGAGATTAAACGAATCTCTTTTTTTATCTTTTTGCAGCAAAACCACTGATGTTCCCCTATCTTTAAAAGGCATCTTTTAAAATATCTACAGTTTGAAGTATCTGTGGGGAGAGGGAGTGTTCCGAAACAGAACTCCAGCGGATACCGGGACATACCTGTAGAGTGAATAAGGAGACACGAGAGTGTTTAATGACACACAGACATGGCTATTTGTGGGATCCATTTCCCAAGAGTTCTTCTTGCCACAAGATCTCTTCTTAACCTGATTTGGGTGGACACACCTTTCCAGATGTGTCTTCCTGTGTCTCGTATATTGAGCTGAAGCCAAAAAAGGAGCTTATCAATATGCGTTAAACAGCTTTGTACCCGCACCGAGCCCGGATACACCATAGTTCCCTGGTTGAAAGAACACGCTTAATTCAGCTACTCCATAAAAGATAATCTCTTTCCAGGGAGGATTAAGGCTCTCAGAATAAGAGAGCTGTATGAACCATGTAAGGATATACTTACAATTATAAGTAAGATGATAATTACCATGGTAATTTGGTTTCTTCATGGATGAGATTTCTTCAAACAGACTCGGAAATATCTCTTTCCTGCTTCTGCAACCCTCTGCTGAGTTTGACTCGCAGACAAAAGCTTCAGATCAATCACTTTAAGGGAATCTATGGTGCTCAGAAGGAAGCTCTTCAATGCATTATTTTTATTTTTTATTCTAATTATTGCACATAAATCAAAAGCTTGCCTTGGGTTTGTCCTCCCCCCCCCTTCTCTTTTGGTACAAAATAATTCATTTCTTATCGTGAAAGAAACGTCCTCTGGAAAACACATGGGCTGCAGTTGACTTTTTTGGTTCAAATGCAGTGTTGGTGATGAGGCTGGAAGTGCCCCTGAACCACATAGCCATTCTCCTTTACATCAGGCACAGATCTGCTTCCTGGTTATTTCATGTGAACAATTAAAACAAGCAGGCAAGTGATTGCATTTGGTGGTATTTCCCACCTCCCCCTGTTGTGCTATGCTCACCTCTGCCAGATCCACAGACACAACCATAATCATGGGATATATCCCAAACAAAATGTGCAATATCTGGACTCCTTTGCAGGCTGGAATGTTTATTTCTAAAGATGCTGCAGTCCTTGTTGAAGACCAAGGAGGCCTCCTCATTATATACGCATGATGCACTTTGCGTCCTGTAGTGTCACTTGTAAAACTCTTTGCTCAGGGCTAGGAAGGAGGATTGGAAAAGGGCATTTTCTTTGAATTGTCCTTAGGCTTTTTTTTTAAATTTTGTTTCTTGAAGTTGTCCGGTTTTGCCCAGCTGGCGGGCTCAGATTATCCTTCTTGACATTTAAAAAAAAATCAGTTTAAATCTCATAGGAGATTGTACAACAAAGTGTCTAGAACAGGGGTTCTCAAACCTTTTACGCCAGGACCCACTTTTTAGAATGATAATCTGTCTGGGACCCACCAGAAGTGATGTCATGGCCAGAACTGCCATCATTGTGACACCAGAGCCTGCTGCTTTCCTAAGAATGCAGCAATAAGTTGAGTTATTTCTCAGCCACATTCCAACAGCAAAGATAATCAGAAAGAAAAAAAAGCCTATTTACAACCTTGACACAAGCAAAACAATCACACAGCCCTCCCCATTTCCAGCTTCCCATATTTTCAATATGGCTGCTCTAGGTGCTTTGCGACCCACCTGAGATTGATTCCTGACCCACAGTTTGGGAACCACTGGTCTAGAAAACCTTACAAACATAATGAACAACAAAAAGTATGAGGAAGTTGCCTTGTCTTATTTTTATTTAGGCAAATGATAACTAAACCTCCATGTAAAATTACCTGGATAGAGTCTTCTGTGAGGTGTGGTTTGGCTGCATATTACATTTCCTATCTTGTATTACTTATCCTGTTGATTCCTTTTTTGCTGTACTGTATTCATCAATATTGTGGTTCATAAAATTAATACAGTTCTAGCACTGGTGTGGTGAAGGACTTCTATTTCATACAGAACTATGAAATAGACAGAAATGTTTTTTTTTCCTGCAGTAGCTATGTCGTGTGTTTCAAATGTTGTCTTCATGCCCCAGGGCAGCTTTCCCCCCTGTACCTCAAGACACACAAACACCATGCAGGTGGGACAAGAGGACTGTATGTGGCCATCACATCCCTCAGCTGAGCTGACCTCTGCTTGTTCCAGCCTAGGCCTGCTTCACATATCCACCTGGGGCATAATGTGCAGGGCTGCCTATTCACATCATTCCAATGTGCATTACCATGAAAATGCGCAATTGTTGTTCAGCAGGATTACGAGGTATGTGCTGTAGGTTTTCAAGGCTGTTCATACTGGATAGTATAGGTGTAAGGAGCCCTTGCCCATGATGTTCAATGTACATAGGTAAACTGGGACTGGGCAGAGAATCCCATAATCTATGAAATAAAGGTTTGCAAAATTTGTTTTAATACGATGATAATTTGCTTGCCATTCCATTCTTTAGGACTGATATTTCTACGAGGCTTATTTGAGGGTGATTTAGCTAGTATGTTTCAGGCAGACCAGAACTTTTGTCCAAACTTTTCAGCAGGAGGGCCACATCGTGTATTTTACACATTTCTGTGGACCGAAAAAATATCAATTTTATGTAGGGTGGAGGTGAACAATGCACAGCACACTGTCTCTGGCCAATCCATTGTGAAACACAGTTTGTTACGATTTATTTTGTTGTTGTTCAGTCGCTAAGTCATGCCCGACTCTTCGCGACCCCATGGACCACCACACACCAGGCCTCCCTGTCCTCCGCTAGCTTCCAGAGTTCGCCCAATTTCATGTTCATCGCTTTGGTGACACTGTCTAACCATCTCATCCTCTGCCGCCCCCTTCTCCTTTTGCCTTCAATCTTTCCCAGCATGAGGGTCTTTTCTAAAGAGTCTTCTCTTCTCGGTGCAAAAATGACACCATTTCCTCACTGTCGCGTTTTACAGTGTCGTTGAAAAGTCAACATGCGGAAACCCAATTTGTTTAATAACAGTGAATAATTATGGTTTGAGGGTCTTAAAGCATATAGCCCAGGTGATTGAGATGAGGGTTAACCAGGCTGACACCATTCTGGTCCTATGGAAAGGAGTGCAGCAGGCAGAACTGCATGTGTTAACTGTCCAACCCCATGTTTGGGAAAAAACATTTTAGGGCCAGATAGAGTCTTTTGGAGGGCCTGATGTGGCCCCTAGGCCATTGTTTGTAGACCCCTGGACTAGAACCAGGAGGCCAACCTGGCCAGCAAATGGAGAGGTGTGTCAGCCTAATTGAAGCAATATTGTCAGGTTGTACCCTATGCATCCTTAGGGAACATTAATGTCCGTATAGGGAAACTGTATGTCCGCTTGCTATGTCAAATGGTGAGGGATTCCAAATGGTCCTTTCAAGTGGCTCTTAGAAATCTTTGCTGCCTGTTTTGTCTTCTTTTTCTAGTGTGGTGCTGAGCTAGTGTGAAACAATGTAGCATTGCATCCCTGTACTCTCTCTCTTTGGTTAGCTTATTGGGGGGGGGGGGGAATAGCCTTGCAGGTAAGATAATACAAAGCATTGCCAAGTAGCATTTTGGCTTTGTTTTAAGCAAAATGTTAAAAGAGGAGCTAATCTGAGACAGAGGTTTAAAGCTACGTGTACGGGGTGGTGTGAAAGATCAAATGTGACTGATTAGATAAATGATGGCTGAAATTGTGTCGGCAGAAAGATAACCTGTGGCGTATGATGCTTGCCAAAACAGACAGCGCAGATCAGATGGAGTGTTAGAAGGATTATAAATGATTATACTGATGTTCTTCCACTTACATGAGGGCCTGATCCTTGTAGAACAATGGATAGCCTACCCATGCATGAAAATTGCATGCGCGCGCACACACACACAGAGCTTATGATCCCATAATCAGAATGTTCTTATATACATCCTGGTTCTTGTCTTCCTTAAAAATTCTGCATTCAGGGCAGTTTAATGCTACCAGTATCTAGATTTCAGCTGGACAGAATCAAGCTCTTCTTTCTCATGTTGAAACTTCTGGGGCTTAAAACACGCTTACCATTGGCTAGACTAATTGTACAATATTTCTGCTTTTTAAAAATTTAAATGTCCCTAAAAGCTCCAAATTTGAAAGCTGCTGATCTTGCAAAATAGAATAGGTCTACGTGAGCTCTGTACACGGTTGAGAATAGGTGGTATTTTATACTGCACTTTGGAGCATTCAGGTGTTAGTAATTCTTTCACCCCCATACGGCAGGTGGGGAGGAAGGGCCTGAATTGATTGAAGTTGTGCAAAGTATCTGAAACTGCTGCCACTACATCCAAGTGGGAGTGAATTTGCGCCGCAGTGTGTGGACATGCTGTTAGTGATGTGATGCCTCCCATTTGATTTCTGAAGAACAGCATGGCTGGAAAAAAATGGGTTTGTGATTGGTGAGCTATCATATCCAACTAGCACTTGGCTGCCCAGCTAGCTCTAATTAGAGACTCCTTGAGACATTTGCAATTTGACCCTTGGGACTAAGCACCTGATGGCTTCTTTGATTAAGTTTGGAATCTTTAACGTTGCCTTAAATCACATTAATTCTTCCTGCAGTTGTGAGTTGGCAGGTGTAGAGCAGCTAATCCTAATGATTTGGCGCTCTCTCTCTCTCTCTCTCTCTCTCTCTCTCTCTCTCTCTCTCTCTC
>JAJKFI010000046.1:10788461-10943004 GCA_029204185.1 Lerista edwardsae
CTCTCTCTCTCTCTCTCTCTCTCTCTCTCTCTCTCTCTCTCTCTCTCTCTCTCGGTGTGGAGGACATGAGGAAGCTTGCACTAGAATTCTCCGTTCTGGGTCTCTCTTAAGAAAAATCTGCTAGATGATGGTATAGGACAACAGGATCTGCACCTGGTCCTTCACATTTATCAGTGTGAACTGATTGCATCGGTTTAATCCTATTTCGCTGTGCTACTGTATTTTATGGCAAGTTTGTCATTCTAAGTCACTATTCAGTGACAGAGACTTATATTGTCTTCTTGTCCTTCTGTGCATGTAGATTCAAGGCAAAGCACTTGCATGTTTAGTATTTAAGGCATTGTTCAAACGTTGTGGTAAAATGGAGACCCGGGGGAGCCCTTCCTTTAGGCAGGTCAGATGGCATTTTGGGGGGACGACGATGACAACGACAGGCAATTTAATTATTGATCTCTACCGTTCTGAAAGTTTCCTTTTGGTGATTTTTTTTTTTTTGGCCCCATGTAGCAAAATGCTTGGAGGTGGAGAGAGAAGCAAAGCTACATCTTAGAAGTAACAAACAGTCAAAGTTCCTTGGTGATTAGTTGATTTTTACCTTTTAGTCTGGAAGTGGCAACTTCAGCGAAACTGATGAGGACACAATCCACCCAAGGTGAAACACTCAAACTGAGTGTAGGTGGGGTTTAAAATCAAGTGTGTGCTTAGCTTTCCCCAAATGAAATCAATGTGACTGCTGAACTTTGGCTAGATCAGTGGTATTCAAACTTTTTAGATTGGGACCCACTTTTTAGAACGGCACTCATGTCAGGACCCACCAGAAGTGATGTCAGTAACTTGGAAGTGATGATGTGGCAGGAAGTGACATCATCAAGCAGGGAGTGCTGTCTTTGTAACATAAAAAAATGACACTCCTGAAATGCAAATGGGCATTCTAGGACTGCCGTAACTCCACAACGATGAAACATTCCTGACAGAAAGCAAGATTAGGACAAAATATGATGTAAAAACACTGAACTAAAAACAAAATTAAAAAAAACCCTCACTTGAAAATTCAAACTGTTAAATTTCCAAGATGGCTGCTCCCAGCTTTCTGCGACCCACCTGACATCAGGTCGTGACCCACCAAGTGGGTCCTGACTCACAATTTGAATAACGCTGGGCTAGATGATTCTCTGTGCATTAGCATCCATCCCTCAAGCCTCTTGAGAAGCTGCTGTTTTGCAAACAATTCTATGTCAAACAGGCCTTTGAGGGCATTGGAGGTAGCCAGACTATTGTCCATTAGCAGAGTGCCCCAGCAACATTGGAATGGTGGTGGTAGTATTTAAATAAGCTGCAAGTAATGTCACTCAAGTAAGACCCAGCAGGAGTCCTTGAGAACTTCTCTGCCTCATTTCACAGCCCAGACATCCTGGTGCATGCACTTTTTCTGCAGGAGAAGAATCGCGTTTTCAAAATGTTGCAGTTGTAATGTTGGGCAGATCTGATGAGCTTGCAGCAGAAAGGCAGACACTCAAGAAGGTGTATAGATAGAAACTACAGCTGTTTTATTGCTGGTGGAAAAAAAATAGGGAGGAGGAACTTCTGTCATTGCCTTAATTCTCTGTCCATGGTACTGATTCGTCATATTCGCTTGCTTTTCTGCTGCATCCAAATGGATGCCGACAATGTAACTTTGACAAAAGGACATCGCTGAACAAGAATGACAGTTGCTCACTGTCATTCTGAATAAAATTCATCCTTCCCAGTTTGCTAAGTTAAACCTGTTGTGTCAGCCAGTCAATCAGAAAATATCTCAAGTGTAAGAGGCTGTAAAATATACTGGGTTTTGGAGTGATCCAAGTCCAAATCGGCTGAAATTGTGTTAATCCATGTTACTCTTTTTTTGTGACTATGCAAGTCCAATGGTGGTTCTTATTTTATGTAAAAAATATCCAGAATAGATACCTTCCTCCTTAACATTAAAGAAGGAAACTATTGTTGGCCTATTTTTTTTCTTTCCAGCCACACATAGCATTTTTCTTCCTGTTGCCCCTTGTGCCCTTTCTACGCTGTTGTTCTGTACAGTGTTCATTGGGCAACCGTGGGCAACAATATACCTGGAAGAACATCTGTTTCAGTACCCATTACAACCACAGCATACCAAATAACAGCATAGTGACAACAACATCCATCACATTGAATTATACAGCCATCAGCCATTTGGCATAAAAATCAAGGCATGGTAATACAGTGTTAAATGTCACCTGCTTTGAAAATAAACATTTTAGCTTTGTTGTTTTTAATAGACCAAGGCAAGTTTGGATGTTCCTATCTGTTCAGCCTGACATCTTGCTGGGAGACGCCTTTAGCATTTTGTGGGCTAAACTGTTGGATGTACTTTTTAGACTGCATTGCTAGGCATATGTAATTGGACATAGCTTCCATTGACTTCAGTGGAATTTGTATTCAAGCAAATGTGTTTATGTCTATAATGAAATAAAGACACTCCTTCCTTTAAAATATCAGGATAGAATGCTTAATTTGATGGGCAACGTCTTTTTATGTCCTGTGCCAGAATTGCTGGGTTCTAGTTGTGTGGACATTGGAAGAGTTCTTCACATATTGCTTATGTCCACACTGGCAGTGTGCTTCACATGAAACTATATGCACATTTACATTCCACTTATATCCAGTGATGTACCAAGGTCATTTGGCACCAGGGGCCCATACATTTTTGGTGTCCACCTCATGACAAAATTATTTCTAGTAATATTCATTACTTGGGGTGTGTGTTTTTTGGTGATAAATTCCA
This sequence comes from Lerista edwardsae, assembly GCA_029204185.1. Lineage (NCBI taxonomy): Eukaryota > Metazoa > Chordata > Lepidosauria > Squamata > Scincidae > Lerista > Lerista edwardsae. Next base: position 10,791,256 of record JAJKFI010000046.1, read on the forward strand.
AAATTTCTTGATTAAAATAGCAAATTGCAGGATTATGTGTTGTTATTCTACATTCTCAATCCAAGTTCTCATTTATATTAATTTTAAATGCTTTAAAAGTGTATTAGGTAGATGATACAGGTGATATAGTATCAGCAGATGCAGCCACAGTATTATTTCTAATTGGAAAATTAGTCTATTTTAATTTTTGGAAAATATCTTAAACACCAAAATGTGGTGTTTTGTGTTTTTATTCAGATATTTTAATCACCAAAAGGCAGTTGTTAACTTCTTTCAAAACTGAACAATCCCTCCTTTCCTTTCTAGGCATTAGACTACTTAATGGAGGACTGTGGTGTCTGGACACTGTGGTGTTTCAGTGCTCAGAGTTTTCAGAGCATGGTGCCCAGAGAACATAAAGTGCAGTGCATTAAACATGCAAAATGTTAGGGACTGCAATAGAGGCAGGCAGGGGAGCTTTTAAGTGCCCAATCCTATCCAGCTTTCCAGGGCCAATGTAACTGCAACGCGGCTCTGAGGAAAGGGAACAATGTTCCCTTGCTTTAAGGAGGCCTCAGTGACTGCTCCCCTCCAGGATGCAGCACATATCCCATTGGCACAGCCAGGGGTGTAGCTAAAGAATTGCCAGGGGGTGCAATTGCACCTGGCAATAAGCTTTAGGGGGGCAACAAGCTGAGCTTCACATCTGTGGCCAAAATTGTGAAAACCTTGGTATGTATGAATAATACCATCACATTATATAAAATTGGAAAGATAATTTAATACAGAACGCAAAACAACCCAGAGTGTAATATTTTTACTCTATCAAAAGTTATGGCCAAAATTGGAACTATGAAGAGCTTGAAGTTCTGCTTAAATGATCACTTTCTCCAACTTCAGTGGATTTTAAAACCAAATAGTTCTGGATGTGTTCAGGCTCCCACCTTGAGAGGAATTGGGTGCTTTCATTGTCAAAATGAACAATGGCCATTTGTGTGAACAAATTGGTGACTATTATAGCTTATGAACGAACTAATTACAGTAATGGTAGCTCAGCGGTACAGTGCAGGAAACGATCACTCTTATAGCATCACTGTATACACTTCAATGGCCTGTGAAATACAGCTGTTTGGAAGAACGTGTCCAACTACTGCATTGGGATAAATGCTTTTTAAAAACAATCCTACAAATCCTACAGTTTGTATATAAAGCTGATTTATTTTTTAAAAAACGGTTGGAGAATGAACTTCCTTCCCATTTTGGAAAAAAAGAAAAGCAACGTTATTTGCAACATAGAAAACGTGGTCAGTAGGAAAGAGATTTGGGAGTTATTGCTGAAAAATCCTTAAAGCTTTCCATCCAATATGCAACCACGGCAATGAAAACAAACAGAGGTAGCCGAGTGATTGCTACAGGAATAGATTATGAATCAAGAAGGTAATGAAAAAATATAGGACTAGTTGATGGAATGTGCAGGTAAAGGCTCCTGTAAAGTAATAATGTTCTGGTATCCATACACTATGGTGGTGGCTGAAGAAAAGTAATCAAATGCCAATATTACATTGAGCCTAAAATATTTCATGCACCGGAATTACAAAGGTGGGGTGTCTCCTCGTAATAAGTGTGCGCAGTGCAGTGTTGGCTTCTTCGGGCAGTGGCGTGACTTGTTTCAGGTGACTTAATGAAGCTGTCAAAAGGAACATCGGATCCTGCTTCGAAAAGTTCTGCCCACCACCAGCAGGGAAACGGTGGCTGTGCGTTGTCCGTGTTCCATTCAAATGAAACAGTGGGGAGTGCATCTTCAAAGGCTGTTTCGTTTCATTTCTCTTTTGGCTCCAGCGGGTGAAATGATGGAAGGTCTTATTTTAGAGCTCATGATGAACCTATTGCTCTTGAACCTACTCTTGACTACGCAGGCAGACACCGTACCTGAAGCTGAAATAGTCTTGGGCCTGACCCACACATTCTATGGTGTGGCACGCGTGCCAGGTTCTTGCAGATGCCCCCTGTGTTGTTGTTGCAATGGAATATGAAATGTTTTAGTAAAGAACCTCTTTGGCTGAGGTTAGATCCTGTGGGAACTTCCCATGTGAATGTGTCTGTTGCATAATCTGTCCTTTCCACAGTGCATGCATTTCTAAGATGTGGTTTTGGTGAAGTGGAAGGCACAGCCCCAAACTGCACATTCAACCCTAATGCATTTGAGAGCTATCCTTTGAAAGGACAAAGCAAAATGTCACGGCTGGAAGATCTCTGGTGTGTGGGGCAGGGGACATTAACTCTTGTGCTATTTTCCCTGCAGAAAATTCCCTCCAAAATGTCTAATCCCCCCCCCTTTAGCTACGAAGAGAGAACTTTCTCTTCTCTATACATTCTGGTCCACTGCTGATTTCTGCTTAATGAGGTGTTTTGGGTTTTAAAACACACTTCTGTATACTGTGGTTACGTTTGGCCTTTGAGTAACATAGGAATTGGGCTTTAGTCAAATACTAATGAACACTGTAATGAGGACCCAGTACCATTCTAGTCCTTCAGACAGGATGGATGTTGGAATTCATGCTCTCACTCTTTTTCTGACTTGCATGCCTGCACATACGCACGGGCGTACTCATGCTCATGCAAACACACAGTTGTGAATAGCCTCTAGGGTCGTATTTGTGAAGAGATGCGTTGAAACATTATATGGGCACCAAAAGAGGAGGAAACAAAATTAAAGATGTAAAGACCGGGAATGGGGCTATACCTGTGCATGTAGATGGTCCTTGGTTCAGTTCCCGTTTGGGTTGCTGTTGCATTCCTGGATTGTCAGCCAAGAACCGCTCTGATGACGTCATGTTGCAAAGGTACTGAAATTCGGCACAATCTTCAGGCAAGTGGAGTCCCAACTAGGAGTCTTACAAGCACATGTCCTGAACAACACAGCCTGCGACTCCTCTCCACTCTTGTGGGGCCACCTCAGATTTTATTTATTTATTTATTTATTACAATATAGCGCCTTTCTCATAGACTCTACGTGGTTTACATAGGCAGGCTGATCATAAACCTGTTTTTTAGAAAATAAATGGGGTTTTACAAGTTTTATTCTAGGAGAGAAACTCATTACATAGAGTTCTCCGTTTCACCAGATGTTTCCCTTCCTAGTGCTGTCATTGTTGTGGCTGCACAGCTCTTGCCTTCCAAGTTGCCACAGGCAGCCTCGAACAGGTTTCCAAGATGTTATCCATGTCTTGCCAGCTGACACCTCCACAGTTCTTGCTCCACCACATTCCTTCATGGAGCTCCATCCGTGGCATTCCAGTCTCCCATCCAAAGTGAGACTAAGGCTGACCCTGCTTAGCTTCTTCAGGCAAGGCGGCAGCTCTACCACCAGATCACACCACCTGCCTTCTGCATCAAGTGAAGGAAATACGCACACAAAACCAAGAAGCAACTGAATGCGTGAAAGAATTGAGAAGCTTATCTCAGGCTGCAATCCTATGCACACTTTCCTCGGAGTAAGTCCCATTGAACACAATAGTACTGTACACAATACACAATGTATAGGATTGCACTGTCCGTTTGTGAAAATCTTCCACTTTCTGGATTCTGGGAAATTGAAAGTAAGAAGAAAGTAAGAAGACACGCTAGCTCTGATCTAATAGATAGAATAACGGCTAATTTTAGCTATCTGTGGGACTATGGTGGTGGGTATGGTGGTGAAATAATATCGAACTCTTCAATTATCTTATGAAGTGTAACTGAATATCCAAATGTAGTGGATATCCCTTAATAACATTATACAGTGGTTTCTTTTCAGAGCCTTTTCTTTAGGGAAGAAGAGAAAAAGAAGAGTTTCCTCCATTTCTGCATGATTTTTATAGCAACATTCATGGTTTTTGTTTTCAACTTTTTTCCCAACCAGGAAAAACAACAACAACTAATATATACTTACAGTACAATCCTAGGCATGCCTACTCAGAAGTAAGTCTCATTGTGGTCAACGGGGCTTACTCCCAGGCAATACTACTGCCAGGAAAGTGTGAGTTGTGGTCACCTAGAACAATGCTCCTATCTGCTACACCATCTCCAACACTGGATCTCTTAGCATTTCTTAATTTCACAAACACACCAAATAGTATGATGTTTATATACATTGTACATAAGAATATTTCATGTTCTTGGCTAAAGATAAGGTGTGCTAAAAAAAAAAAAAACAAGCAGTGAACATATTTCAATCCCATCCATTTTCCCCCAGGCCCTCCTTTCTCCAGAAAAAATCCATTCCAATATTTCTGGAAATGATGCATCCCCTAGAAGTGATTAGAAGAGGGGTCTCCAGACTTTTCAGTACAAGGGCCATATCGTATATGTTACAGATTTTCGAAGGCTGAAGATTTTAGCAGTTTATGTTATGAATGAATGAAATTTAAATGAATGAATACGTTTTACTTGGATCCTTATTCTGTAATCAGCATGACATGATTCAGAACAAAAGAGAAATGTGACATTAATAAAGGAACAGTACTGTGTTTAAACTAAGAGCTCAATCCTAAACTGCACTGGATTAGTGAGGCTGGCAGGCCTGCGCCAAATCCAGCACAGCTTCAGTGCACTGGGGAGCAGTGATGTCATGCAGGGGGTACGCGGGGGTACGCGAGTACCGGATTCTAGGATTACAGCTGGCCCCGCCCATTCGCCCGCCCACTCGTCAACTCCGCCCTCTGCAACGTTTGAATTTCCTGCATGTTTGAGTAGCCTGCATGTTCTCAGAGCCAGGCAGGCAGGCAGGCAGCAAGCGGAGCCTTTCCTTTCCTTGCCACTGAAAAATGAGTTGCTCTGGGGTTTTAACATGATGCCAGGCCTCCTTAACATGTTCTGGGGGTGCTGTGGAATACTGTTGCAACTGTTGGGTCAGTTTAAAATCATCTGAGGCCTCAAAAAGGGCTTTTTTCATGTCCCTTCCTGCCACGACATCACTTCTGGCTTATGACGTCACTTCCGGTGGGCGGGTCCCGACACGTGCCAATCAAAAGTGAGTACCTGTTATTAAATCATTTAGATGACACCACTGCAGGTGAGCCTCCCGGGCGGGGGCAAGGGCACGTCTGTGCCTTTGCCCTAGAGGAAGCTCCAGCCTCCTCTGTGGTTTCCTTGGATCTGTGCCTGCTAAGCAGACTCAGAGCCGAGGGGGCTATGTGGCCCGAATCAGTGCTGTATGGCTGGGGACGGAGGCTTGGATGTGGCCTACCTGCCGCATCCCATCTCCACCCCTCTCCCTGGGCCAGTTCCTCCCTCCTTCCTGCCTTCCCCATGCCCAGAACCACTCTTGCACCAGCCGACTTCAAATATTTTAATTGCTGTGGGATGAATTTTGTCAATGGGACGTAGTTTAGAGACCCCTGGACTAGAGTGCTGTAAGTCAATGTTATAGCCATTCCCATGTTGTTTCTTCAAGGAGTGGCCCAAACATACTTTATGGTGTCCCGTATACCAGCCAAACTTTGCTGGCCTAACTGTGCCGGCCTAACTCCAGGTTAGGATTGCGCTCTCAATGTGAGCACCTGTACAAGGCTCTAGTGAGTCTTATGGACTTTTATGGGAGTGGAAAGTACATGGATTATTTAAGAGGCACAATCCAGTAAAAACTCTGTCAGTAGGTCCCATTGAAATCAATGGAACTAAAGTTCACAGTTCAATAGTAAAGTCCATTGGGATCTCCAGTCTGATCCGAACTATGTTTACTCAGAAGTAAGTCCTATTGATTTTGATGGGGCTGACTTTCAAGAATGTGTGGAGAAGCTCTTGCCTCAAATCGAAGAAGCAATGAACCTTTCTAATCCTGAAGATTTCCTTCGAACATGGAATAAGTTTTCCAGCTCACAGAGAGCTAACAAAACACTTCCTTTAAGTGTGTGATTTTTGTTGTTATTGTTTTAGTTTCTGAACTGCATTATGATGGGCATGACTAACATCTAATTCTTGAACAAGTATGCATGCGGCAGCCTTCATTGTGACACAATTGTCTGGACTGGGTCAGATGAGTCTTCTCCCAGCCCCCAAAGCTCCAAAGACAAGGGACAGCCCCTTTTCAATTTCCTTTATGTGGTTCAAGAGTATGCATTCTCCGACTTCTTATTGGCTTTGTGGGTAATTTGCATGCAAGGGATCACCCTTGATCATGGTAATGCTAAAACACAAATAACTTGCATTTCAAAAGAATATTTTGGGTCTCATTTGTAATTCTCCATTGCAAATTATAACAATTCAATAGTTCTGCTTTGGTATGTGTATCGCATAGCAAAACCAAGAGATGCCTGCACCCTCTAGTCATGTTAATTGACTGCTCTTCAAAGGTGGAATTATAGCATTTTCTCTACTTATTTACAAGGAGCATTTCCACATCTGAACTTAAATATTTGCTTCTTTTAGTCCATTTTCTCAGAACATGTATTTTAGAAGATTAGAGCATATTTTATAAATGGCAGAGTAATAGGAGGTTTCAACGTGTTTTGTTTTATTATTCTAACTTGATTATTCCTTTTATACTATTCTATAAAGTGCTATTTATGTTGATGGTGCTATATGAATAATATTTTTAAAAAATCATAATTAACACCCAACATTAACAAGTCTTCCATGACGTATTGAGCATTTCGGGCTCTTTCAAGTGATCAGACTCTGGCTTACGAATGTTCCTGGGACCCAGGGAGAATATAAGCAGAGGCTTGCCTGATCTATCCAAAAGCCCACCCTGTCAATCCTTGTTTCCCATAGTGGTTAGCCAGATGCTTCTGGGAAGTTTACAGCCAGGTCAGGAGGCTTTAGCTTTGCCCTGCTATTTCTCCCCAGTAACTGACATGCTGCCTTGAAATCTGACTAGCCATCACAAATAATAGCCATGGATAAGAACATAAGAACATAAGAAGAGCCCTGCTGGATCAGGCCAAAGGCCCATCAAGTCCAGCTTCCTGTATCTCACAGCGGCCCACCAGATGCCCCAGGGAGGCATGAGACAACAAGATGCTTGCATCCTGTTGCCACTCCCCTGCACCCGGTACCAGTAGCCCACCATAGAACCATCCTCCAAGAATTTCTCTATTCCTTTAGATCAGGGGTCGTCAAACTTTTCAGCATGAGGGCCACATCATCTATATGGGCATTTAAATGGTGAACCCGGTATCTGTGGGGGACTCTGGAACAGAAGCACAGCAGTACTGAGGTTGCTGTATGTATTCATTCAGCAGGTTGCTGTGGGGTAGGCTGAATAAAAATCTTCCAGAGAGCCAACTTGGCCCTCGGGCCAGTACAGGGTTTGGAGACCCCTGCTTTAGATGGAGGCATTAAGCTAGAGGCCATCAGCATGACATATGGCTTTACCTTCCACCCTTTAATTAGAGGCATTTTTTCCATTGGTGTTGCTCCTCTAGAAATTGTCTCTATTCACCCCTGTGCGGTGTCTTTTCTAGTGGCTATTGCTGGTGGTGTTCTGCATTTTTTTAAGACTGTGATCTGGTTTTGGGACAGGGAGCCATTTTACTTAATAATAATAATAATAATAATAATAATAAGCCTGTAAACCACTTTGTATGGAAAAGCGGTATATAAATACAATTGGTTGATTGACTGGGGAAATGCTTTCTTTTGCTTGCCTTCCTTTTGCTGCAAAGAGGGTGAGAAAAGCTCTTTCCTTCCACTTCTTTAACACCATGCATAGTTTGTAAACCTCTGTCATGTCCCCTCTTCCAGCGCTCATCTTTTTTTACCTTCTTAATTAAAAAGCCCCACATGCTTTAGCCTTTCCTCCTAGGGAAGATGCTCCAACCCCCGATCATTTGGGTTGCCCTTTTCTGCACCTGATGCTCTGTTTGTCGAGGAGCTTGGATTTCCCGACAGAAGCCTCCTCTGCCTTGTAAAGGTTGCACAGAAGGGAGGATTCTAGCAGATGTGGCAATTCCCATTGTGACAGGCAGTTGCTCTTGGATGGCTGAATCTGCATTTGCCAAAAGGCTCTCTGAGAACTGTGAAAGGTGCAAAAGCCCTGCTTGGTGTTTATGTCAACATGCTGACCTCAGTGGAGCTAGATTTCTGCCCAGAACATAATAGGTCTGATCACCTCGACATTATTAAATGCAACAGTGGTACTTACTAGGCCAGGACCCAATTTTTTTAATGGCACTCGTATCGGGACCCACTACAAATGATGTCATTAACCCGGAAGTGATGTCATGGCAGGAAGTGATATCACGGAGGACGTGCTGCCATTGTGAGGCAATGAAATAACACTCTTGAATGCGAACTGGCATTCTTGGACTGCAGCAATTGCACAACCAGGAAACATCCCTGACAGAAAGCAAGATTAGGACAATTATGTAGAAACACTAAATTAAAAAAACTAAAAAACCCTCACCTGAAAATTCAAAGTGTTGCCCTTCATAAAAGGAATATAGCAAGAGTAAGGCCTGAAGCTTCCAAGATGGTTGCTCCTAACTTTCCGCAACCAACTTGACACCAAGAGGTGTCCTAACCCACAGTTTGAGAAACAATGAATTACAATATTGTTTTCATCTTTTATGGAGGTGAACAGGACACTTGCAGCAGGTCAGTTAATTTTCAGTTACATTTCTAGCACAATCTGAGACCTGCTAACCAGTGAACACCTTTTCCCATCTGCATGTCCCTAGGTGGGATGTTTCAAAGATGGGGAACACGGGGACTGTTAAGACAAAAAAGTGTAGCTACTTTCTAGGAAATGAAATCTATGGAATATTGACAATCTTCACGAGCTGCTCAGGTCAAACAGTAACAATTGATGTCAAAGAACAGTTTTTTCCCCACGTGCTATTGGGCTACTGAATAGCTGATTATGTTGATGTTTTGGTTTTGATTTAAGTTTAGAGTTAGTGGGGGCTTGTTAATGGAATGGTATTATTTATTAGTTTAAGATATATGTGAGAGCTTTTGGGCCGAAGTAAAATTCCATGTATGGTGAAATTCCATGCATGGCCAATAAAAATTTGATTCTAAAAATTCTATTCTAAAAAATGTTTTCCAGATGGTTGTCCTCAACTTTAGTGATCACAGCACTGCTGTTTAATGTGCTTTGCTGCCAGGAAATGGTTAAAGATCCATCTGCACAAGAGACTTTGGTAAATGGCCAATATGGAATTACGTTAAGAGGGACAACTAAAGATTGTTGGAAAGATGTGACAACTCTTGGTGCTTTCCAGATGCACTATTTTAGTAAAGAACGGCAGAGCACTACTAACTATTGCAACAGGACATCTTTTACAATTTTTTTTTGTAAATTAATACACTTTAAATTTGGTGTGGTTCAATTTGGAAGCATAGTGCACGGGCAAGAGAGTCTTATGACCCTGCAGTGTCTGGAAGCACATGTCAAACATTGCCCTCTGGTGGCACATGTGAGCAGGAACAGCTTACAAGCTGTGAGGAAGCAACATTCTGGAAATTCTTCATAAGTAGAATAAATTAGGGCACTAGTCCTGCTGATCAATGGCCCGTTGCATCACAGAAGATGTGCTTATCGTGCGTTGTACAGTTTCTCCTCACCCTGTTCCTGAATGCCTGGTGACTCACCACTGAATGTATGGAATGACCTCTTTTTGAAAGGGTTATAGTCACGAGGTAAGGCTTGAACTCCCTTGCTAGTAATTTGCTCTGTGATGGTTGCTGTGTGCCTGATGCATTCTTCAAGTGAAGAACATGCAAGTCTGAGCTTGCCTGAAACAACTAGGTAGAGAGGCCTCTTGTTATGCTTGCTATATGCCCCCCCCCCCCCCCAAAAAAATCAAAATTTAGGCGTGAGAACGTTGGGTCAAAGATCTGGGATTTGCCTATATTGTTCTCACTGAAGTTCTATATTTGTTGATGCTGCACTAAATACTAATTGCAGTATAGGAATCTGGGACCCTTTTCTGGCTACTTTACATTACACGCATTACAACCCTCTGCACTGTTATCCAGAAATAAATCCCTCTGTTCAATGGGACTTACTCCAAGATAACTATCTAGGAGTACAACTATAAGCCAAATGACAGAACTTGCTGCTTCAGTCTCCTTGGACAAAATGCTGTATGATAAGAAAAGGAAGCCAATAAAACTTCAATTTGTTCCAAACACATTTTGCTGATATAGAAACGCTGCCTATCACTCTTCCCCGCCCCCACGAAATAAATTGCATTAGTCTTGATGGTATAATTGTTAATTGTTTAATAGTTTCCAGTTTCAGGGAAGTTTTAGTTAATTAGATGAGTATTAGTTAATTTTTGAATGGCATACTCATTTGCAAAATAGCTTAAGGTGTTTCCTTATAGCTAGTGGTGTGTGGTGATATTTTTCCCAAAATTTCTTGATTAAAATATCAAATTGTGGTGTTACGTGTTTTTATTCTACATTCTCATTCACATTTTTATTAATGTTTTATTAATTTTAAATGCCTTAAAAGTGTACTAGGTAGGTGATACAGGTGATACAGTTTCAGCAGATGCATTCACAGTATTATTTCTGACAGGAAAATTAGTCTATTTTAATTTCTGGAAAATATCTTGAACACTCAAATGCAGTGTTTTGTGTTTTTATTCAGGCATTTTAACCACCAAAAGGTGGTTGTTAACACCCAAAAAGTGGTTTTCAACAACCCCCCCACTCCTAGTTAGAATACTCACAGCCCAATCCTAACCAATTTTCCAGCATGGGAACCAACATGAGGAGGTCTCTGTGACTGCTTCCCAACTGCAGCACACGCCCCCTTGGCCCAGCTGGGATTGTCTTTGTTAACAGGGTTGCTGGTGAATTTTTCCTGCAACAGTCATGCCTCTCTTGCCTGGTTTGAAGCAGGCCTGAGCCATGTGAACTGTGGAGTGATATTGCAGGGAATTGTATTCTTGGGAAACCAGGGAGTGATGGCAGCAGGGCCTTCGCTGCAGTCCGGAGGCTCAAAAGCACAGGGAGGCAAGAATGAGCTGGGCAGAAGCAGGAAGGAAGAGCAGTGGCACAGACTGGGAGAACAGAGACAACAGAAAGGAAAAGCTGGGGAGGGACAGGAGAAACCTTGGTAGATAGCCAAGGACAGGAAGGAATAGAAATGAATAGGAATTAGGGCAGAAGATTTAGTCTAGAGGGTTAATGCCTCCGTTTGCCTGAAGATTAGAGCTGAAGATCCAAAGGTTGCCAGCTCGGGACTACCGGAAGTCTCTGTGAGCAGCAGACCTTGCAAACTGCGGCTGATTAAAAGCTGAGTTCCAGCTGCCTCGTGGGAGGAGGAGTGTGCTGGTCAGCTGCATCTCTGGGGGAGCAGGGAAGCCTCTTATCAGCCAGCAGAAGACAGACGGGTGGCTAAGAAAGAAGACTAAATCCAGAAAGATCCATCTGTATGAGTGTTGTTCTTGAAAGATAGAACGTTTCTGTATAATTGTAAAGACCTTCGGGTTTGTGAATAAAGTCTGCCTATGTAAACCGCCTTGAGTTACAGTCATTAGAGTAATCTAGTGATCTTAAGAAAGGCGGTAGATAAATACGAGCATTATTATTATTATTTCTAGCCAGTGAATAGGAAGGAGCTTATAGAAGGCACCCCAGAGAACTAAGGCTTTACGCAGGTAGTCTGAGCAGACAGATTGTGCAAGAGAAAAGATTACCGGTTCAGGATGGGGAGCCCTCACACATAGTTATAAAGAAGCAAGAGCCTCTGAACATGTACAGGGGAATTGTAGAAAAACGATTCCATAATATGCAAAATGGAATGGAAGAGTGATTTTTTTCCCCCCACCACCAAAGCCATCTTATGTTCCTCTGGGATTAGTTAGCAGTGATGGTGAACCTCTCGGGCTTGGTGTGTCAAAAACTCAGAAAATGCCTAACTTGACTCTGCTGGCATGTCAACCCCTCCCCCCAGCAAAATAGAAACAGTTCTTTACAAATTCATTTAAAAAAAAAATGCAGTCCAAACTGGTGTGGTGCTCTGTATCATATAAACATCAAATTATTTCATTATAAAAATGAAATACTAGTAAAGCAAACTCAGTTTTTGTCAGGTGTTGATGAACGCTGGCGTGTCACCCAAAATGTGGCGTGCCGCCTTTGACACGCGTGTCATAGGTCTGCCATCACTGGATTAGGGGGCAGTGCTTCCAGGTCACAGGGTGTGGTGGGCAGTGCCCTTTTAGAGAGATTAAACCCAGGGAATGCCCTGTATTGAAGACTGACGGGTGTTAAATTCGACATCTCCCCTGATCCTGCAAGAGTAGTTGACAGCTCTAGCGGACAAGCTTTTCAGGTTGTGCTGTGAACAGTTTGAAGTTGCAGCCCTGAAAGCCTTGCCTCAAAGGAGTGTGGCCATTCAGTTTTTGTGGGGAAATCCCATTACAGTATTCCAGTCCTCAAATCACAGCATTCCCTGCTGGTGCTCTCCTTGCTAGCAGGAATGCTGGCTGTTTGAGTGGAATTTGCCCTTATTGGTACAGGTGTTCGTTTTCAGTGAGTAAGATAGGATCACAGCCTAAGGGTTCAGTTTGATCCAGCTTTCCAGCACTGATGCAGCCCTGCAGCAAGGGAGCAAATATTGCTTTACCTTGAGGCGGCTTCTGTGATTGCCCCCTCACACAGCGTGCTCGCCATTGGCTGCATCGTGCTGGAAGGTTGGATAGAATTGGGCCATAAGTCTTACTGAACACAACGGCTTACCTCTGAGTAAAATAAGTAACACTGTTTTCAACAATAAGCCTACCCATTATTAAAAAAAGAAGCAGCTTATACTATTTGAGTATCAGAATGCTCAGAGCCTTAAAAAGAAAAAAAGAAGTAGATTCCAGCCTTGCCCCCATAGCAACACTTGCTACCATTTTGCAAGCCTTTTTTTGGGGATTTGTAAGAAGAATGATTTGTAGAATGCTGAGAGCTTCCCCACTTCCATGTTCTAATATGCAACTCCCTGACGACCTGTCAATTTCACTTCCTTGTGTTTTCAGAGGAAGGGAAATTGACAAGTCCATATTATGCCCTGGGGGCTTGGATTTTGTAAGAGGGGAAAATGTCCTTCAGTGTGCTTTGCAGGGTCTTCTGGGTAAGTCCTAAAGTTGGATAGTGAATTTAATGTGCATACCTTAGGTTGAGATAGTTTAAACAGTTCTTCCATGGGGGGGGGGTGTGTCCACACTACCTCTCTATCTGCCTTATTTGATTGTTTTTATATTGCTACCAAATAAAATTTGATACCAAATAATTTTATATTGTGATCAAATAAAAGCCATTAATAAAGAAAATAGATCGCTTGTGCTACATGAGAACTGCAATACATTCACATGTCATGACTCCGATCCTTACTTTACATGTAACAAAAAAACCCAGAATTTCATAGATCAGTTTCCAATGGTGGCAAACCTTCAAAAGACCAGATTTATGGTTTAGTCTTCACCAGGAAGGCATCATAGCTTGGAACAGATTTGATATTCCATGTGACTAAACTAGTGCTTTTCACTGATGAAAAGCACATCAGTGCTTGTACATCGTAGTAGTACATCATAATAGGGCAGAACGGTGCTTGGCCATGTTTGATTTCATTTTATGTATCCAGGTACATTAGTATGCTTCTTCTCCACTTCCTAAGACATCATCACGTAGCTCACATCTGGTTAAAACCCCAATTTCCTCCTCTGAAGCAGTTGTCTATTGGGAGAGAGGCACAGTTACTTAAAGGGCACAGCAGATGGAGAAGGTGATGGGGGACTCTGCCTTGCTGGCTTTCTTTCTCCTTCTCATAGGTGTGTGTGTGTGTGTGAAATGCTGTCCCCGCAGCAGGGACCACATGGCACTGCTCTGTCTGGCCCGAGCCTGCTAAAAGTGGTGGAGGCTGGAGTGTTGGTATGCCAGAGGTCAGGTGCAGCTGCATGGCAACCTGGACCCGCTTCCACAGAGGCGCAGAGTGGAGAAGAAACCAGGAGGCTGTGACTGGAGGAGCTTCCTTCTCCTCCTCCTCCTCCTCCTCCTCCTCACTGAAGGAACAACAGTGTTCTGAAGAGTTTCCAGCCTTGGAGACTGTGGTCCTCGCCCAGGCTAGGGCTAGGCTTCTGGAGGATTTCACTGTTGCATGCTTCTATTATGATGCATTATGCAAGCACTTAAGTGGCTGGTCACAATCCACCAAAATGTCATATGCTTGAGCCCTTTGATGCTTGCTGTCATCTCTTGACAGCCCACTTTTCTGCCAAGATTGATGATTGATGCGATCAAAATTTGTGATGTCTGTGGGCTGGTCTCCTTGTGCTGCAGGTTGAAATGCACAGTCTCATGACTACACACTGGAGCTTTTCCTGTGTTTAACAGTTGTGCGTGTGATATGTGGTTGGAGCGTTTAGATGATCCTCCTCCTTGTTGCTTGCCGTGCTGCTTCCCATCAGTGACTTCGGAGATGATGGGAGTAGGGGGAGATCCTCTTTGCCCACAGTGGCCTTTGTTTAATTCTTCCTCCTAGTGTAGCCAAATTGGAGAGATAGTTGAGGATGGGCACAGGATGTAAAAGAGAGGTGATTACAGTTCATTGCAGTTTCCATGAACTTGGGGGGGGGGCAACCACTGTGAGCATTTAATTTCCAATATGTCTCTCGCATCCACTTTCATGATTGAACAAAGCACGTTTACAAGGCTGCGTGCCCCTGTCTAACGGCTTGAGCTTAAGCAGGACTACTCAAAAGTAAGCCCCATTATGTTCAATACTCCCAGGAAAGTGCATATAGGAATGGAACCTCTGCCTCCTGATGGAGAATACACACAAGCACAAGTTCTACATGTTTCAGAGCACAATCCTAACCTGGAATTAAAAAGGTAAAGGTAAAGGTTTCCCCACCGAATGGTCTAGTCGTGACTGACTGTGGGGGGAGGTGCTCCTCTCCGTTTCAAAGCCTGTAAAGCCGGCGTTTTGTCCGAGGACAAGCCTCCGTGGTCATGTGGCCGGCATGACTATACCCCATAGCGCACGGAACGCCATTACCTTCCCACCGAAATGGTCCCTATTTACTCGCATTTAGGTGCTTTTGAACTGCTAGGTTGGCAGGAGCTGGGACAAGCAACGGGAGCTCACTCCGTCGCGCAGTCTTGAACTCCCAACCTTCCAGTTGGAAAGCCCAGCAGCAGCGGTTTAACCCGCTGCGCCACCAGATCCCTTCTGGAGTTAACCTGGAGTTAACCTGGAGTTAGGCCGGCACAATTAGGCCAGCACAGTTTGGCTGGCACAAGGGCCTCCATGAAGCAGGTTTCGACCACTCTCGGAGGCACAGAGGATGGTGCATGTCTGTGTGCTGGGCTTTCTGACTCCGAGAGTGGTGCAAACAAGGTGTCCCTTGTGCCTGTCAAACTTTGCTGGCCTAACTGTGCTGGCCTAACTCCAGATTAGGATTATGCTTTCAAAGTAACACCCACACCCAAGTGTGTGTGTGAACTTCCTTTTTTGTATCGCCTGTTTGCACCAAGAGACATGAGATGTCCAAGGTGATAAGGATGGACATTATCACTCAGGCTTCAGGAAGAGGATTGCAGTTTTAGTTCTCCCTTATGTGTGAGCAGTTTGAAGTTGCAGCCCTGAAAAACTTGCCTCAAAGGAGTGTGGCCATTCAATTTTTGTGGGGAAATCCCATTACAGTATTCCTGTCCTTTGCATGTGACCTTATGTGAAGGTCCTTTGCATATAGCAATGTAGCACCACCGGGAGAAATGTTAAGTCGAATCTGTTTCCCAATTTGCTAATTTATAAAATGCTCAGAGAAGTGTCGTTGTGGAAGGAGCCTCCCAAAATGGTCTCTCCCACCTGAAGTCTGAAATGGATAAATCCAGAATTCTACCATCTTGTATTGTTTGTGTGCCTGTTTTAGGACTCCCCCACTTTCCTCAGGGTGAGCAGTTTTAGTCTGATTGAAAATGGGATTTTTCTTCATTCCTCATTTCTGTCTACAGGCATGTGTCTTCCTTCCTCAGAACTTAGGGGCTGTGGAAACCTGAGATTTTTTGGTGTGAAAATTCAACCCCCCCCCAAGTCTAGTCATCGAGATGTTTTGTGGACTAATATTACACTTGCAACTTTTTCTGAAGTTTCCCCCTGCTGTGTGACATCATATGAATGGTCCTCAAGCCGTAAATGGGAGTTTGTCATCTCCTGACCCTTGCAATTGCTCATGTTTGGGGCTAGCAAAACATGTGACACGGACAATTTTTTTGTAAGACTTTGACCTTGAAAAGAGGCTGGTCCGTTTTAGTGGCTTGTCCCACATCGTTTGAGGAAGTTGTTGCTCTAAGCAGGGGATGTCAGACATAAGGACCACCCCTCAGATACGGCCAGGGCTAGCCTTAAGCCAGTGTGACCAGTGTCATCACTTTGGGGTGCCCTGTACGAGCACAGCGAGCATATGGCCTGCTGCTGCAGCCGTGATTTCTATGGGAAGTAAGTCAGTGGGGAGAGCAGAGCAGCTTTACCTTGGACCCTCCCCCTGCTTCTGAACTGCCCAAAATGGGCCTCCTGGAAGCAGTTGGCAGTGATGTCAACATGTCACCACCAACTATTTCCAGGTGCTGTACATGGCACCACAAGTGTTTTCTTGGTGAGAGGGGTGCCCCACAGGAATGCCCTACATTGGACCTGGCCACTCCTGGAGCCAGCCCTGGATACGGCCCATGTGAATTGCCTCGCTCAGTGCCATCCTTTCAGCAGAGCTGCTTCAGAAGGCAAGGAACACTATGGGCAAGGAGCAAACCAAGAGGGGTGAGAGAGGGAGGGAGACACTGCCAAGGTTCTGGAAGAGCCCAATTATCCCATGGGCCACCCTTTCAGCAGGGCTGCTTCAGCCAAGTTGCACCTCACTCAGAGCACCTCTCAGCTGCTGAGCTGTGAAGTAATACCTTGGCAGAAGTGCTGCTGCTGAGAGGGTGGCCTCCAAAATTGGACTCTCCCAGCATGATAATTGGGTTCTCCTATAGCTTGAAAATGTGATCCAGATTTGCATATTTTCTCGTCTATCATTTGCACTATTGAGATCCTACTTGAGAACAAAGTGTTTTATTTCTGGCCACCATCTGCTTAACGACATCACATCCTGCTTAATGAAGTCACTTCCAGCCCTCAGCAGACATCATGAATGCTATTCAGCCTGCTGTATAAAATGAGTTTGACATCCCTGCTCTAAGCAAAGAGGACACAGAGGCAGATTGCTCCTTGTCAGCTGGGTAGAACGTCGGTGATGAGAGGCAAAAGTTATGAGGACAAAATTGTGTGTGTGTGTGTGGGGGGGGTAAAGCTACTATAACCCACTCTATAGACTGCCCATCCGATAGAGCGGGAAATCAATACATAAAACAACTTGTGCTGGTAAGGTGGAATGCCTCAACCCTGATGTTAAATTGGGAAAGACCTTTGCCTAAGGCCTTAATTATCTGCTACAAGTCAGGTAGCCAAAGTTGGACTACGTAGATTAATTGTTTGAGTCAGGCAGCGTAATATGTTCAGTCTTCTATAATCGGCTACCATGAGCAGGTACTGCTAGCATTTGCGGCAATATTGAGTGTTTGGTCAGTAATGAGCAAAACAGTACAAGTGAGGTGAATCTGTGCCAGAAGAGCCTGCCTAGACCAAGGGGTTCAGTTGAGCATCCTGCATCTCACAATGGCCAACTGGGAAGCCTACAAACTGGGCACGGAGGCAGCAACCTTCCACTGTGATTTGCAATCTCCCTCCAGCAATTAGTTTTGAGTGCCATGTTGCCTCTGAAGTTGGAGATTCAGTTTAGCTGACTCAATAGCACAGCTTAGGGGAACTGGGGGGGAGGCTATTTTCTTAGATGCCATGCCTGGGCGGTGTCAAGGGGTGCCTTTCTGAGACCTGGGGAGGCTGTGTGCGGCCTCCCCAGCCTTGGAAGTCCTGTTAGAGACCTTAGAAACACACTTCCTGTTTGTGCCAAAAACCGGAAGTGCATTTCTAAGGCCTTCTGAGGGTGGTGTAAAAAAAACTTTCTGTCCCCAGGTGCCAGATGGCATAGGTGTGTCATTGATGGCACAATCCTAACCAACTTTCTAGCACTGGGGGTAAGGGCAATTCAGCTCCGAGATAAGGGAACAAACATTCCCTTACTTTGAAGATGCCTCTGTGACTATTATTCCACTGCAGGATGCAGAATATGCCCCATTGGCAGGTTTATGTCAGTGCTGGAAAGGGTTAGGATTGTGCCCTGAGCTGATTAACGGTTGTTCATAGACCACTTCTCCTTATGTTTTTCCCTTTTTAGAGGTCACCTCAACTTAATTGTTATCCTCACAGCCTTGGAGTAGTGAATTATATTAACTTTTATCAACTTGGATCATGTGCAACATTTCTGGAGATTGCTGTATAAATTCGAACAACAGCATATTTCTTTCAAATGGGGTATTAGCTGCAAACAAGATGGAAATTTTTTGCCCCCTTCTAAAGACCAAGTACTCTCAGGTAAATCTCATGCAAAATATCCTTCCAGATGGCGATCCTTCAGGAAGCGTACCCCGATCAAGATTAAACGTTGGACCAGGATGGCTAGGGAGACGGCTACAAATTTCGACAGTTACTCTAGAAACTTCGATTTGTACCCACCTTACGTGACCTATCCAAACAACATTCCCCTCAGGCAAGATTCTGATGGTTTGGAAAAGTTCCCTACCATGGAAGCAGCGAAGGCAGCTCATCCACTGCCTCAAACAGCATCCACCCAACGCCCTACTAAATGGGTCACTAAGAACTCTGAGTGGCATTCCTCCAAGTTCTCCACTACTGCTGCTCCCCCGGTAGCTTCGATTGATGATGATCCACTGGAGGCTAGCTCCTGTGACATCCTCAAGTACTATGAGGGCGAGACTGCTGGCATTAGATCTAGGCAACTGTATGGCTTTTACGAAAACAGGATGCAGCGGAGGGGAAACTGTGGTCCCGTTGCTAATTCCATAGCCCCAGGGCTGTTTCTGGATGACCCCGGATCCTTATTATTTCCACCTTCTAATCCTGCAGACAGGCTCGAGAAGTTGCCGGCATTTGCTCCTTGGAGGGGAGAGGATCTATGTCCAACTGGAAATCCATTGGAATCCCCCCCACCAGAGGTTGAGCCGAGGATAACAGCGTCCACAGAAGTTGTGCCTGCAGTTTCCTTGACTCCCACTGAGGAGCTGATAATACTGCATGGCACCAAGGGTTCCATTTCAGTGCTACCTCCTGCTACAGCATCCTACTTTCCGAATGATTCCTTCTCGCCATCTCTTCCTGTGATAGAGGATTTGCCTCCAAGAGATACAGACAGGATGAAGAAGCGGTCTCCACTTATTTGCTTGAATGGGGCTCCCCACGATACACCGATTGTGGCTCCTGTTGGAGGGTCGCAAGCTACATCCTTACCTACGTACAACAATTGACTCAGCGTCCGAACTTCTTCGGATGACCATCTATTCCTTTCAGATTCTGTAAACCAGTCCAACCCTCATATTCTGGTTAATTCCCATATCAACATTGTTTCTTGGAACCTGGCTGGCTGGAGGAATAAGTGCCATATGCCTGGTTTTATTGAGTCCCTGCAGGCTTATGATATTATAATGCTTCAAGAGACATGGGTCGATGAACCAATCAATGTTAGGAATTTTCGTACATTTCATCTTCCGGCCTTTAGGTTAAATAAGAAGGGGCGCTTACAAGTAAAGCCGGTTTGGCCATTTTGGTCCGCGATACACTTCATGCCGACTCAATTGAAATAGTTCAGGATGTTTTTGGTATAATTGTGTTGAAGCTCAAAGTTTCCCAGCGCTCTATGCTTCTAATTAACTCTTATCTTTCCCCTTCCTGTAACCAAATTCAACGCAAGGTTGTCTGGGAATCTTTTACTGACTTCTGTTTGGCTTTAGCCAACAAGTATCCTTGTTTACCCATTCTGGTGGGCGCAGACCTTAATGCCAGAATAGGTGACAACCTGGAGCCCCTTTCCAGTTTGATAGGGGATGACCGGGTTAGTGATCTTGTTCCAAACAATTTTCTTTCGAGAAGTTCCAAAGATAAAACCTGCAACGAAGCTGGCCAGTGGCTTTATAAATTTTGTCTCCAGACCAATTTGTTCTGGCTTAATGGCCTGACAAAATTCCAAGAGTCAGCCGAATTCACCTTTATTTCTTCTCGTGGCTGTAGTGTAATAGATTATGTTTTAATTTCCCCTTCTCTATTTCCCTTTGTGTCCCAGTTCTTTATTGGCAATTTTAACTTGAGCGATCATCTTCCTTTGTGCCTTACCCTCAATATGAACCCATGTGTACCCAATACGTATTCCCAGGTTGGTAATCTCAAAACTTGGAGACGATTACCCAAGTGGGACGACAATCTCCTCCATAAAATCCACCTTATCTTGGATACTACCTCGGGCCAGGAATGTCTTAATACAATTATGTCTAATCCTGATCCAGGTTTGGTAACGACAGCTTATGGAATCTTAATTCACATTGTTGTTGGAGGTTTATCACAACCTTCCGACAAGTCCGTTGACAGTGTCCATTCTACGGACATGAGGTGGTTTGATTCTGATTGTTTGCGTGCTAAGGCCCAGGTGAGGGACTGTTTTGCCAGATTTAGAGAGTCTGATTCTAGAACTTCACGCTGTGCCTTTTTAGATGCCACTAACTTTTTCAAAACTCTGGTTAAAAACAAGAGGAGGGAGTATTCTCAGAAGCAGTGGGGACAATTACTTCTAGCTACTATTAATAAGAACGCTCAAGCCTTCTGGAATATAGTTCGCAATAATTTCAGATCTAGGAATACAGTTGGAGGCCAAATTAGTTCTACTCAATGGATCCAACATTTTTCGGCACTCTTTTATGATCCAGAAGTACATTTGAACTCGCAACTGGCATTACATAAGCTGGGTCTAGATATCTGGCCACCAGTCACACCAGATGAGATTAAATTACTTATATGCGAGCTTAAAATGGGTAAAGCGGCTGGGCCGGATGCAATTTCTACAGAATGGCTTAAGGCTGATCTAGAGTTTTGGTCAAATGCCTTGGCCAAACTTTTCACTGCTATCAATCAATCTGAAACTCCCCCTCGTGAATGGCTAAAATCTACCATAATTCCGATTTTTAAGAAAGGAGACCCCAATCATCCAGGTAATTATTGCCCCATTAGCTTAATATCTATAGTGGGCAAACTTTATGCAAAATCTCTTTTGAATAGACTTTTAACCTGGATAGATCAAAATAACATCCTCGGGCCCGAACAGATTGGATTCACAAAAGGTAAATCCACTCTTGATCACGGTTTAATTCTGTACCATCTTGCACATAAGTACGTGGTCAATCTTAAATCCAAGCTCTTCGTGGCGTTTTTAGATCTCCAGACGGCCTTTGATAGCGTTAATAGACATCTATTATGGCAGAAATTGGCACAGAGGGGTATCGATCAGAAACTACTAAATTTAATAATAGCCCTCTATTCTAATACGTCCAGCCAAGTTCGCATGCCGAATAACAAGAACGTTTCTGATGACTTCCCTACTAACAGGGGGGTCAAACAAGGCTGTGTATTAGCTCCAACTCTCTTTAATCTCTTCATAAATGATTGGGCCTCGGTTCTTGCTCAGGTGGATGGTCACCCTCCTATCTTGGGTTCTTGTCGAGTTTCTCTATTACTATTCGCAGACGATGCAGTTGTTCTTTCTCGAACTCGGATAGGTCTCAAGCTATTGATTTCTAAATCTCTTGAATACTTAGCACAAAACCAATTACAACTTAATTACAGGAAATCAAAAATCATGGTATTCTCTAGATCTTGGAAACAGCACAGCTGGTGTTTTAATGACAATGCCATTGAACAAGTCAAGACATTCAAATATCTTGGTCTGACTTTTGCCTCCAATCTCTCTTGGGCCAATCATCGAAATTCAGCTCGCAATGCGGCTCTGATATCTTCTAGAGCCATCCTTAGTTTTTTTTATAACCAGGGAGGAGCTTTTGTACCCTCGGCCCTTAAGGTCTTTGGAGCCAAAAGTATTGCCCAATTGCTGTATGGCATACCCCTGTGGATTTCCTCTTTCAACCAGTCAGTCGAAAATGTTCAGTCAACCTTCCTTAGGAAGATCCTTGCTCTACCAAACTGTGTTTCCTACGCAGTGATCTGTCTGGAATCAGGTCAGCGTACACTTGAGACGCTTGCCTGGATTCGTTCCTTCAAATTTTGGATTAGAATACATTATTCTAATTCACGGGGTTCTTTGATATTTCATCTACTTTCAGACCCGTATTTTTCTATCAGTTTATGGGTCTCTAAATTATCCCAGTTGGGTATCAGCATAGAAACTCTGGGTTCGCTATCCAGTACAGAAGCGTTTAGTTTAATTAAAAGAAGACTGCTGGTTATCCATGATCATAACTTGCTAGTAGCAGCTAATAAAGTCTGCTCTCCTTTGTATCTGCAATTACCAGTAACAGTGGGGACATGCCCCTCTTATTTATCTATATTGGACTCCCCATTGGCTAGACGTGCTTTTTCTCTAGCACGTTGCAATGCTTTCCCCTCGGCAATTTTATGGGGCAGATATTCAGGAATTCCTCTCCAAGATCGTCTTTGTCCATGTGATTCGAAAACTATCGAAACCCTGGAGCATTTAGTCTTGTATTGCCCTACTCATGCTTTTATCAGAGAGAAGTATTTGCAACCCATTTTACATCGTTGGGAGTTGAAAGAGAGCTCGCAATTACTGAAAACTTTATTTGCTCTGGGTGATAGTGAGGCCATATCATTGTTGGCATCTTTTTTATTGAAACTAATGCAAGCTAATGAGTCCCGCTCTATTTCTGTTCATTGTTAACTTCCGACTGGGTTCTTGATTCCTTGATATATTATTGTTATATGTTTGCATTTTATGCCAATAAAGGTTTGAAGATGATGATGATGATGAGTAGTGAATGGCATTGGTAGAAGTACACAAAATCCTTTGCTCCGTACTGCAAATGCTTCAAGCTGGCTCTTGCTTGACAGGTCAATCTTCTCCAATATTCCATCTCCAAATAATTTTAAAAAATTCTGAATGAGTGTATTATTTTTTCAAACAAACAAAAAAAACCTTTATCCACAGGCTTCAGCTCTGTAACTGAGAACAACAGTATATACAGGCATGCCCTGGTATCCACTGATGCGGTATCCATGGTTTCAGATATTCATGGATACCAGGGGTACTGGGACATCTATTAGAAAGATAAAGGTAAAGGTTTCCCCACGACCGAATGTTCTAGTCGTGACCGACTGTAGGGGATGGTGCTCATCTCCGTTTCTAAGCTGAAAAGCCAGCGTTTGTCCAAGGACAAGTTTCTGTGGTCATGTGGCCAGCATGACTATATGCCAAGGCGCACAGAACGCCATTACCGAAGTGATACCGATTTATCTATTCGCATATTTACGTGCTTTCAAACTGCTAGGTCCGCAAGAGCTGGGACAAGCAATGGGAGCTCACTCCATTGCGTGGTCTTGAACTGCCAACCTTCCGGTCAGCAAGCTTAGCAGCAGTGGTTTAACCCACAGTGCCACCACGTCCCCTGTTAGAAAGACAGGGGAACATTAAACAAATCTTTTTTTTACGTGTTGCAGCAAAACCACTGATGTTTCCCTATCTTTAAAAAGGTGTCCCCAGTATCCATGTGTGTGTGGGGGGTCTGGAACGGAACCCCAGCGGATACCGGGGCATGCCTGTATTTGCTCACTGGCAATGCTGATGTCAGTCCAGCCTGTCAATGGGCCTGCTGCTCCTCGTGTAAAAAAATGGGCATGCTGCAGGTGAAAGAGATCTGTGTTGACAGGTAGCAGTCCAGGAGGGGTGTGTGCTGTATGGAAGTACCGCCTCATTCTGTTGCAGCCAGGATTCCAAAGATGAGCTTGTGTTGCATGAATCGAAAGATGTTCTCCTGGTTTCCCGTTTTTAATGACGTGAATGCATGTTATATTTCATAACAGTTAAATGCCATGCTAGGCCCCAAGCACGTTAATCATGTATATTCTCCATATGCCACTTAATCTATAGTTAGGGTTTCTTTCGTAATAATGTTGAAAAGCCAATTTCATACATGGTGGAGGCAGAGCAACTGCGTCAGTGTTTTTTTGTGCCATGTTATTGAACATTTGTGTAGTTTATACATTATGTAATATCATCAGGAAGACTCTGACAAATCTGTACACTTCTGGAGGGGTTTTTTTTTTATTGCTTAGATACAGTATGTTTCACGCACTGCTGTTGAATCCTTCTCTTCCCCTTTTCACTGTGCCTAAAACACAAATGCTGCTGGAATAGTCACGTAATCCAGTTTTGGGAATCTTAAAAAAAATTATTTGTAGCAGGTGAGAGATGATACGGCAAACAGACAATGAGGCACAATCCACCAAGATGTTCTCCAGCACAAGTTTCATTGGAAAGCATGGAAACTGCACACAATCACAAACCAGTGAATCTAGTGCACGAACACTTTCTGCTGGATGGTGCTCCCAGTTTTTTTTTCACTGAGAACTGGTGGATGAAAACCCTGCATTCCCTCCCTGCATGTGTAGAATCACCATTTGTGTGTTAACCACCAAATGAATTTCAATTAGGGTGCAATCCTAACCTGGATTTAGGCTGGCATAGTTAGGCCAGCAAAGTTTGGCTGGCACAAGAACCACTGTAAAGGGCATTTGGACCACTCTTGGCATCCGGGAGGATGGCACACGGCTTGCGCTAGCCTCTCTGTCTCTGAGAGTGGTCCAAGCATACTGTATGATATCCCTTGTAACAATCCCTTGTAAAATTTTGCTGGCCTAACTCCAGGTTAGGATTGCGCCCTCAATCAATTAATTATATTTATCCCTAAGAGTGGCTTGCAAAGGTATACGATATTAGGGACGTGTGGAGTCAATTCTAGTTCCTGGTTGTTGTCGTCGTTGTCCAGTTCCAGACTTGTCTCTCTAGAACAGGCCTCTCTATGCACCGGCTCATGGGCTGGATCAGGTGCACTTCTGGACCTCCCCCTCCCCGTGTGAACAGAAATTACCGTTCTACTGGGGAGCCTCCATTCTCCCCCAAACTGCACTCTGGCCAGTCACCTCTGGGTTCCATTCTCCAAGCAGGCTTTGCGTTTGGATTTCCAGGCAGATCTGGCCAGCCAGAGCTCAGGTTGGGGGAGGTTGGCAGCATGGAATGGAGGCTCTCTGATGGAACGATAAGCTCCGTTTGTGCCAGGGAAGCCATTTGCGCAGCGGTCTCCAGTTTGGAGGCTGTTGTTCTAGAGCAAACCAGATTGTTGTTCTAGACCAGGGGTAGGGAACCTACGGCTCGGGAGCCATATGTGGCTCTTTTGAGGATTGCATCTGGCTCTCGTAGCTACAGGCAGCTACAGGCATTTTTTTTTTTGCATTTTTTTTACCCCCTTTTTTGCATTTTTTTTTACCCTGATGGCCATTTTTTTCTGGCTCTCCCCACTCATTGCACTGACGTATCAACCAGACTACAAAGCCATCAGCAAAACCATGCAGCACCAGAAGTCGCATTAATGGTGAGAAGTATTTTATTTATTATTGGTTAGCTTCAGTATAACAACGTTATTGAAAATAATAAATTCAGAGATTTATTATACTCTAAAATTGTTGGTCTTACTTAAAAATGAACGCATTTAGTTGTATTTAGTGTTAAAAAATATTATATGACTCTTATGGAAATACATTTTAAAATATGTGGCTTTCATGGCTCTCTCAGCCAAAAAGGTTCCCGACCCCTGTTCTAGACCCAGCCTGCAACCTCTCAGCAAGAGGCCAGTAGGCAAGATGGATGAGAGAGGCAAAAAAAGTCCCTCTTTTCCTGCCCAGTGGCTGGCAAGCGTGTCGGCTGCTAGTATGCTGTTGTGCCCTTTCTTTTTTCTAGGCCAGTTGGAGGAATAGAAGGCACAGGGAGTGGTATGGCAACAGGTTTGAATATTGAAGGGGCAAAAGATGGAAGGGGCAAAAGAGAGAAGGCAGAGAGAGTGCCGTGGTAGAGGGGAGCCAGTCTGTGGGTGGACCACTGAAGGTTGGAGGGGGGCTGATGAAAGACTTCCACATCAGCGTACCTGGGGGGAAGAGTCACACCAGGCTCGTGCAGCCCCCCCCGATATTAAAAGTTGGACTGCTCTGAGCTACAGTAGGAACACGGTGTGTCATGTTTGATGCTACGGCAAAAGGTTATGCTCTGAAGTCACGTTGAGGGCTCCCAGTACCAGAGTGTGTTTATTGCTAGATGTAATGGCAGTCTGGCTAACTTGATTTTATCTTCGCATGGATATTGAACATACACATTGAACATACTGTACGGATGCAGATACCCTCTGCTACCTATGCACTCCATGCACAGGCATGCCCCAGTATCCGCTGGTGTTATTTCCAGACCTCACCGTGGAAACCTGAAACCGTGGATGCTGGGGACGCCTTTTTAAAGATAGGGGAACATCAGTGGTTTTGCTGCAACAAGGTAAAAAAAAAAGATATGTTTAATGTTCCCCTCTCTTTTTAATAGGTGTCCCAGTATCCATGGCATCCGTGGATAACTAAAACCATGGATACCGAATCAGTGGATACTGGGGCACGCCTGTATTGCCTATGCGAGTTTATGTCACAATAAACCAGTCTGTTTCTAAGGTGCCACAGGACTCACTTGTGCGTTAACTGAAGCTGGCAAGAACACTTATCTGGAAAACAAATACATGACGGATGTGTTTTTTTTTATTTCTTCTTCTGCCAGCAGTGCCCTTAATTCAGTTCAGAACTTTCCATTAATTACTTTTATGTTAGGCAACCTGTGCCTCCCCCCCCCCCGTACTCCAGTCTTGATGGAAAATTATCAGAAGCAAAGAGGTTAGATTCCTGGATGTTCACTAGATGCCCAGAAAGTCAACATGGACCCTGGATCGGAGCCAGATGGGCTTCCTCTGCCCAGGAACAAAGTAATGCAAGAACTAATCTTCCCATTGTTCCCTGATGGGAACACATGTAAGATAGGAGACAAAGACAACCCTCCTGTGTTCTTCATGCTGTGAAGGGGCAGGAAGTCCTTTGGCCATTACATGTCTTCCCACTTCTAGTGAGTATCATGAAGTTGGGAGGATGTTGGTGAGGGGTCTCATTTAGCCTGGTGGCCATCATTTAGGATCTTCAGTCTTCCCGGGGGGGCGGGGTCCTCTGGCTATGGTCCTCTCTCCTCTGAGATGCCTGCCAAGCACCAGCCTTGTTCAGTTTTAGTTGCCAGCTGAAAATGATTCTCGTTGCCTGTGCAAAGTGAAGTGTAATGCTGGCTTTTGCTGCTGGCATGGAATTATATGCAACTAATAATATGGGACTTCAATGCTATTATTAGGATGCTTTTTGCTCTATTGTACTTTATTACATCTCTTTTTAATTTTGGTCATTTTGATTATTATTTCTGTGATGTCTTTGGATGTTATTAATTTGGAAACAACCTTTGGCATTTTTTTTGCGGGGTGGGTGAGGTGTAAGGCTGAAAGGGTAAAAAAATACCCAAATGGATGCATTAGAATTACAGTTCCTCTTATAAAAAGGCATTTTAGTTAACCAAAATGAAGCTTTGTGTTCACTTTTTCTTTTCTTTTTTAGGACTCAGCTGTTTTTCCAGCACATCACTTTCAAAACTACCTGGGCCTAGATATTGCTTTGAAGGTATGGGACACTTTTTAGTAAAAGGCTCAATTTCTGTTCTCTGCAGGTAGTAAGAGGGGGAAATGTTTTTGTTGATGTTTTGCAAATCTCCTGGGAAGTTCTGAAGAGAAATGCTTGGCTCCATCTATAGGCAGAAAGAGAGAACTGAAATGAATGGCTTTTCTGAATAAGACCTACTTTTATTCAACTTTGCTCTGGGAAACCATCGTATTTGAGCAATCTGTGTGTGCTTCTTTGTCTCTGCCTTATGGATAGATTACAGGTGGTCAATGTCACTTAAAGCAGCCCTTTAAAGGCAGCAGTTTAAAATGAGCCCTTCACCCAAAAACTTTTATTGAAATTTATGAAAGTGCAGCTACTGTACTTATGCCTATTTAAATGATGCTCAGGACGTGACTAACAAATTTTGATAGTATGTATATTTTATATAGTATATATTACCATCATTGCAGTGGTTCCTAAACTGTGGGTCGGGACCCACCAGTGGGTCACAAGCCAATTTCAGGTGGGTTGCAAAACACCTAGAGCAGCCATATTGAAAATATAGGAAGACGGGATGCTGGAAAGGGGAAGGGCTGTGTGGTTGTTTTGCTTGTGTCAAGGTTGTAAATAGGCTTTTTTCTTTCTGATTTACTTTGCTATTGGAAAATGGCTGAGTAATCACCCAACTGATTGCTGCCTTCGAAGCAAAGCAGCAGGCTCTGGTGTCACAATAATGGCACTTCCTGCCATGACCATTTCTGGTGGGTCCCAGACAGATTGTCATTCTAAAAAGTGGGTCCCAGTGCTAAAAAGTTTGAGAACCACTGCTTTATTGTAAGCCGCCTTGTGCAGTTTTTAACTAGAAAGGTGGGGTAAAAAAATAATAACTTAAACACATGCCAGTACTTTTAATGGGAAAAAATGGATGGGCTATTTTGATGAATGGTATCATGTCCCAGATAGGGATCTGAGGACATTCAGCACAACTTGATTGTACAATCATTAGTGAGAAAGGGGCTTACTGGAATCTGATGGCATTTGTACGTCAATATTTGAGGAACCCTGAGCAACCACAGGAAAGGAAAAAACATGCTGTGCAATCTGGAGGAATACAGAAGTGGCTTTCTAATCCCGGCCATTGTAGAATAGCACTAGTCCTGGAGAAAATTCAGAGATCTTCTCTTCCGAGTTCTACAAGTGTGGTACAGGAAAGGCAGCAGGAACCACCTGTCATTCCCTTTGAAGGAGAGCAGGAACATATCGAACTCATAACAGAGTCTGAACACCTGCCTGTGCTGAAAAAGTATTGGGTACCAACTCTCGTGCCTAGTCCTAAGTGAGAAGCCTTGTGCTGGCACTAGAGATGCTGGGATTGCCAGAGGAAATCAATGGAACCTCACTCCAGGCTAGGAATCATGAGACCCAGTGACACAGCCAGTGTGGAGGCCAACCTCAAGGTGATGTGATGCCTCAGGACAGTTAAGTTGCGAAGCAACATCGCAATTTAAGGGCAGGGTGAAAAAGTGACTCATGCAACTGGATTCCGTGCACTTCTGGGTTGCGTGAAAGAGAGAACGTATGCATTTCCTGGATGGTGAGAGGCATGGGTTCAATACGCACTTGGGCCTTGCACATCTAGCCTTGGGGAATGTTGAAACTCAATGAGGCTGCAATGAGGGAAGTGGACAGGTTGGTTTTGTCGGGGGAAACCCACAATTGGGACCTAGGGAGGGATGAGAATGTTTGCATGCTGGATCCTGTTTCTGAATGACCAGCCAGGGGAAAGCAGAGCCATGGCAAGGGGTGTGGGCAGCAAGGAACTGAATTTGATAATAGTATTTGGAAATAACCAGCCACACTTCTGGTATGTGTTTTTTATTTCAGGCAACATGATGTGCCCATGCAGGGCTCTCTGGACACTGTTGTTTAAAATAGTGCTATTCTACAATGGGACTAGCCCGTAACCCGGTGAAGCTCTCGCTAAGGCAGCGATTCAAGTGCACAGCATGGAGAGTTGAAGTGCTGCCATGCGCACCTCTCCCACCTCACTGCTGCCATTGTGCCTGGGAAGTGCTCGGGCTGTCATTTGTGTGAGCTCTACAATTGCTGTGGCTTGAAAATGGGCTGCCGTGAGCATGCAAATCAGGGTGGTGCTGTGCGCAGGCATCAGGAGGATATACGAGGGTGGTGGTGGTGGTGGTGGTGGCGGCGGTGGCGGCGGCGGCGGCTCAGTGGCATCTCTGTATGGGTCCCTGGCTGGCTGGCTTGGAGGCTGCTGGCTCTTGTGATGCTGCCCAAAGTGACATCAGTATATGTGTTCGGCTTTTCAGTGTGCAGGAGAGATATTGCAGAGAAGCTATTAAGGTGCCCCTTAAGGGCCTTTGAATTACCCCCAAGGACTGTTCCCTCCCCCAGTCCAATCAGAGCAGAGGATTTTTTTTCACTCTCTCTCTCTCTCTCTTTTGCCAAAGAGATTTGTTTTCCATATCTCTGTGACTCTTCCCTGCACTAATGACCTGCGAAGCCTGACCTTCAAAATGTGGCACTTGCATGAATCCCTCTGAAATGAAATGGGATTTCCACCAACAGAGCTTCTTAAGGATTGCAGGCGGTGGGAGAAATGCCAGCTGCGACATCTCTGGCAGCACTTCCTGGAAGACTTCTCTGCGCACGTCCCTTCAGAGGCCTTCCATCAAAGAACTGGCCCAACCTGACCCCGCTTGCCTTTGAAATGAGAAAAGGATCATTGTGCCGGTTGGTGCTGCTTCAAGCCAATAATAAGACCTGGAGGTGGATTTAGGTGGGAATGTCTTTTGCTGCCTGCACCCATTTCTGCTCTCCTCCAGTAGGTTTCTGCCTGCTTTTGCACCTGCCAACCAGAGCTCTCCAAGTCAGCTTTTCAGGGGGAAAGATGAGCCACCCTCTTTTTCCCCCCTCCCAGCTTTGCCTTTGACATCCATTTGCCAAGCATCGTATGCTTTTCTTTGTGCCGGTTTTGGAAACTGGGCTGTCATTTGAACTGCTTGGAAGTCCTTTAAATATACAGGCCGATCATCCCTTATCCAGACATCCAGACTATTTAATTCTGAAATCCAGATCTTTTCGTCCCAGACTTCTTCTTTTTTTAAGTGCAGAAAGTGACAAGTGAGGAGCGAGAAAGAAGCACGTTGAGGACTGCAGAAGAAGCACTTGTGAAGTGTGAGTGCGTGTGAACACAAGGAGCACATGTTTTCTGTCATGTGAACGCTAGAAGGTCTTGGGCTCATTCCCACATATAGTGCATGTACAAGCTGTGAGTTCTATTCTCTGCTCTGTGTTGTGTACCTGTACAGACATCGAAAAATGTCCAAGAGGCCAGCAGACACCCATCTGGGAACCGCAAAAAGAGCAAGAGGAAGCATTTCTAACTATGCAATTATTCTGAAATCCAGAAAAATCTAAAATCCAATCCCCATCCCAGGGAGTCTGGATAAGGGGTACTCCACCTGTATTTGGATCAGAGGAAATTCCCAGCTCCATGCCTCAGTGCAAAATATTCCAGCTGCAGCTCCTCCAGCTGATAGCCGTAACTGAATGTGGTGGAAACGCAGGCCTTGTCTGTCCACTGTGTAAGGTACTGAGGGCCCCTTGGTCTTGCAAAGCACTGCTTTAAAAAAATAACACAAGGATTCCCTAGTTAAATGCCATTAGGCATTCAATTCCCAACGCTCCGGTGTATAAATTGTTTGGATGTTATTAGATTTAAACTGCCACTCTTTGGAAATGAATTTGCCCTGAACAAGGTTGCTGATGTCACTGGTAAGAGTTCACATCCTGGGAGAGGCTCACAATTGAAACTGAGGTGTATCTGATTCAGCCCCAAGGCAGAAAAACTGGATGAGGCAGGTTCCCCCCCCTCTCCTTGCCCTCTCACAGAATATGTGGCTTTTGAAAGTGCATGAGCTTGACAAATAGGGAAGTGTTTTCTGCTAAATTCAGCTTTCATTCTAAGGTCACACACTGTTCCTTTAGTTATGACATAAAGTCTGTGTGTGTGTGCATGTGCGTGTGCGTGTGCGTGTGCATGTGTGTGTAAAACAAACACTTGGACCACCAACTTCAAAGCAGTATGCTCACTTCACTAGTGCTACTCTGGACAGAATAAACCTGGTTTCAGGTTTATAAACCAAGAGGTAGGCAGTTAATTTCTTCATGAGCAGTTATTCTGAAATGTTGAAGCTGTCAAAGGAACCAAAAGGCTACCAGCCAAAGAAGCTCTTAAGATGGCTGATGCCAAAAAAATAGTGCCAATTTCAATAAAAAAAATACTCTCATTGAAATAGTATCAGCTTCTTTTAAAAATGTTCTGCCTATACACATTTGAGAGACAGAATGGCTGTGACTCATATAAACAAGCTTATGCATATATCGAATGTTCATGTATTATATGTATAATGCAACATCAGGGCCCCCACTCCTGCTAATCAAATTAGTTGTGAAAAATTCCCACCAAAAGCAATGGGACTTCAGTTACAGCACAACCAGTGGTGGGATTCAGGGGGTTGGCCCAGGTTCTATAGAACCGGTTGTTAAATGGCTGGGCCCCGCCCACTTGCTTACCTCTGCTGGCTTCAGGTTTTTTTTGGCTCCGGCTATGACATCATAGAACCGGTTGTTAATTTATTTGAATTCCACCACTGAGCACAACTCTATATATGCTTTCGCAGAAATACATCCCACTGTGTTCAGTGGGGCTTACTCCCAGGTGAGTGTGTATAACAACACACTGACAGCAATCTTAACAAGTGTTCTGGCAGCACTAGGTGTTTTCTGGCCATCTCAAAAGAATCCCCAGGTAAGTGGTTGGGCTGGGAGAAGGGCAAATTGGGGTCAATGAGGGGGAGGGTTTAACGGCACTGATGTCCACTGAATCTAAGTCCCCTTCCCTATCTTGATCTGCCCTCACAAGTCCATGGGGACTTGTGCCATTGATATAGCTGGTG
This sequence comes from Lerista edwardsae, assembly GCA_029204185.1. Classification (NCBI taxonomy): domain Eukaryota; kingdom Metazoa; phylum Chordata; class Lepidosauria; order Squamata; family Scincidae; genus Lerista; species Lerista edwardsae. Next base: position 10,823,893 of record JAJKFI010000046.1, read on the forward strand.
CAGGTATGAGTAGACCCACCAGGCCAGTGGGGTCCTTCCTTGAGGCAAGGGGACAAATGTTCCCTTTTCTCAAGGAGGCCTTCAGAAGCCAAAACTCACCTGAGGGATGTAGTGGATGCTACATTGGCATCACTGCACAAGACATTATGGGTATGGGACTGTTAGTAATTTCCAGGGTGTTCTGTTGTCTCAGTTGAATCTAGTCTTCAATAATTTTAGCTATATTGAGATCCAAATGCATTAACCACATTATCAGATGGTTGACTATTTTGCCACATGTATTACACCATTACCAAGGCCACAAATTGTCATCATTTATAAAAGTACCCACTTTTTGTTGAAAAGTGCTGTACAAATTTTTTGTAAATAAATACAGTAGCATGCTGTTGCGCTAGTTGTGTATTTCGCTTTTATTTTAATGCCTTTGTACTGAGAAGTGATTTGTCCCATCGGTTAATAAGCGTATCAAGTCTACCAAGCAGACCTGCTGTCAGCTGGATTTCTGCAATGTGTAGCAAATATGGTACCCTGGAAACTTCTAGTAATGGTGAGGATGCTGGATTTTCCCCTGTTGATACACACCAGCTTCTTTGAATAGGAACATGCAACCCCATCGTAGAGGTCTTGTTCTTAGATAGACAGTGAGAGGATGCTTGCAAACATAGAAACCACTTTGCTGACTCATGTAGTAGCAAATAGTCAGTGGTACACCAATCTTCCATGAATATGCCTAATACATGTTAGAAGCTGGCTAGGATAATGGCCATTTCCACACTTCGGCAATTATGCACCATGTGTTAGGCGGATATACCAGCAACCTATAAGCTATTATTATCCCTTTGGTCCAGGCTATGAAACCAGATTGGTTTTGTAGAAGATGAATTGGGTGGCCTGGCAGTGCAATCCTATGCACGTCTTCTACATAGAAGTAAGTCCCAAGTAAGTAAGTAGAGAAGTGAATTTAATGGGACATACTCCAAGGGGGAAGTGGGACATGCTGGGGCTGCAGGTTAAGCCGCTGAGCTAAGCTTGTTGACCAGAAGGTTGGCAGTTCGAGACACACGATGGAGTGACCTCCTGTTGCTTGTCCTAGCTTCTGCCAACCTAGCAGTTCGAAAGCACGTAAAAATGCGAGTAGATAACTAGGGATCACTTCGGTGGGAAGGTAACGGCGTTCCGTGCGCTACGGCGTAGAGTCATGCCGGCCACCTGACCACAGAAGCTTGACCTCAGACAAAAGCTGCCTCTACAGGCTTAGAAACGGAGATGAGCACCGCCCCCTACAGTCGGTCATGACTAGACCATTTCGGTCGTGGGGAAACCTTTACCTTTACTCCAAGGTAAGCATGTCAAGAATTGTACCTTTAGGAGCTATTTCATCAGTGACAATATTGCGTACGACTCAAATGGCACACTGCAGCTTTAGCTGTCCACTTCGGGCAGTTTTGTGGTAACAGTGTAAATCTGGGTTTGCTCCGCAACATTCATAATCAGCGTGGGAACTGGCCTTTTTAGCGGCTTGGGAGTTGCTCAAGATACACCATCAGGAGGACAAACTGAGAGGAAGGGGTGGAAGCCATCGGCTGTAGTTAGCTAGTAGCTACAATATGCTCAGGGACCCTGGTCTCTGGAGCTGCCGATTGTCTTTACAGTTCATGCTAAGGGAGGAGGCCACCTCAAAGGCATTTAAGACCCCAGGATTGCGTCAATCTCAACAAGGCTGCCAAGAGATCAACACGAAGCTTCCAAACATTCAAAGGATCCTCATTTGGATAACGTATGTTCACATTTGTCCGAGAGCTGCTGCAGGCAAAGGCCTCTCCTTCCGAGGGAATCTTCCCCTGTTTCATTGTTTCGAGTGCAGCAGTGCTAGGTGTGGACCAAGTCCCTTGGCGAGTGGAAGTTTTCATTAAAGTCTTTGTGGTTCCTTGCCCACCTTTCCCCATTATGTATGTTTTTATTATTACTTCCCCCGGGCCACTTATTATTATTTTTTTGTGCCTTTCCCTCTTGGTTTTATGCAAATAGTGATCAGATAATAGAGTGAAATGGTTTCCATGGTGCTGAACAAATATAGGTCATATTGTATGGGACTCTCTCCCGCACCTGAAATGTGAAGAGGAAGGTGGATATAATTTCTAATGTAGGCATTTGGAAATAGATTTAGCCTTGTGGAGTAACTTTTTATTGCATAGTCACAGAGGCGCTTTTGAAAAATGTTTCTTCTTATGAACTATTTTGCACCACGTACAATGCTTTTTGAACAATCCTGGTCAAAATATCCTAGTTAAAATTGGAACAATAAAACACACAGTAACTTTCACGGGAGATTTTAAAAAAATTTTTGTGGGGGAAATTCCTGATCCTCACATTCCAATTGTAATGCATGTTTGCCCTGATCCATGTGGTTCTCTTGCATGTGTGGGCTGCATTCCAATGGATGGAGGCAGATTTGCACATGCAGTTCTTTGAAGGTGTGGATCACATTCCTCCTCCAAAAAGAACCCTCAGTCCTTGCAAGTAGGCTAGCCATGCACATAAACACTCTCTAGGTAACAGTACTTGTGTTGTGCCGAAATGAATGCTACTTTTGAGTAATATATTTAGAAGGTGTAGTCCTGGTACAGTAAGGTCATATCTATACGAAATAACTCTCAATTAATCAATTGAGTTTTAACCAGTTAATTACAGCCCAACCCTAAGCATATTACTCAGAATACATTCCCACTGAATTCAATGGGACTTCCTCCTTAGTCAATGTAATATATTCATGACTGATTCAATCCAATTAAATACATATATGATAAAGAGCTCAGTCCTAACTTGGAGTTAGGCCAGCACAGTTAGGCTGGTACAAGGGACACCGTAAAGTATGTTTGGACCACTCCCAGAATCAGAGAGGCCAGCACACAGACATGCGCCATCCTCCCTGACTCCGAGAGTAGTCCAAATGCACTGTACAGTGGCCCTTGCGCTGAGCAAACTTTGCTGGCCTAACTGTGCCGGTTTAACTCCAGATTAAAATTACGCTCTAAATCATTTTTAAGAGAGGAAAGAAGACCTTCATTTTTTGATTGGAAATGGCAGGCACTCTCTTAGAAGAAGCACACACACACACACACACACACACACACACACACAGAGAGAGAGAGAGAGAGAGAGAGAGAGAGAGAGAGAGAGAGAGAGTTGCCTGATTTACTGGGGATACCTTTTTATGGCACAATCTTAACCTGGAGTTAGACCGGAACAAGGGACTTGTGCCAGCCCAGGATTGTTGCAAACGTGCCATAAAGTGTGTTTGCACCACTCTGAGAAAGGGAGGCTGGCACATGGACGTGCGCTGCCCTCCTTGACTTGGAGAGTGGTCCAAACATGCTTTGCAGTGTACTCCTGGGTTGGCACAAATCCCTTATGCTGGCCTACTTCCAGGTTAGGTTTGTGCCCTTAGTAAATTACATATTGTTGAAATTTTTTTTCCATATAACTGATTAAAGGTTTCAGCTTGTTTTAACACCAGGCTTCCATGGCAAATTAGTCATAGGTAAATCGACATTCTAGAACAAACCCTATGCTTGCTCTTGATTATTGGAATGCCTGGTTTAGTTCAGCGAAAGTTAAGCTGGATATGAAAGTGGTGGCAGTGGCAAAGGACAATCAGGTCAATTGTTCATACCTCCTGTTGTCTCCATGATATTACCTAGTCATACTGGAAGAATACGAGGGGAAGAACACTCTGGCCTATTCCAGTGGCCAGAGGAACAGGGTTTCTGGGAATTGCACCTCTTCCATCTCAGGAAGCACATCACATCACAGCAAGGGGAAGAACATCTTTGACACCTGGTAGTTGACTTTGTTGATCTACATCTCAAATGCTTGTGTCCGGTGGGCCCTTTTAGCATTCAGTGGATAAATGCAATTTGTATGCCCAGCAGTAAAGAACTCATTAAAAAAAAAAAAAGAACGGGTGATGGGCATTTTCATAGTGAGGAAAATGTTTAATTTTTTTTAAAACAAGTCAGTGGTTCCCAAACTCTAGGTCAGGACCCACCAGTGGGTTGCGAGCCAATTTCAGGTGGGTCGCAAAGCACCTAGAGTTGCCATCATTGAAAATATGGGAAGATGGGATGTTGGAAGAGGGGAGGGTAGTGTGGTTATTTTGCTTGTGCCAAGGTCGTAAATAGATTCTTTCCTTTCTGATTCACTTTGCTATTGGAAAATGGCTGATAAATAACCCAACTTATTGCTGTGTTCTCAGGAAATCAGCAGGCTCTGGTGTCACAGTGACGGCACTTCCAGCCATGACTTCGCTGTTCTTGAGGGAAGCCCTACTTATAGTGAATTACAGTAGTCCAGTCACCATTGATGTCACCACTGGCCCCCTGAACTTCAGTAACAGGCACTCTGAAGTTTTCCTTGGCCCCTGGGGATGCTGCAGACCACACATCCCCACATGGTATTACACCAAAAAGCACAATTTTCCAACTAGCAAAAATAAAGGCCACAACAAAATGGGATAAAAATACCAGATGGTTTGCAAAAGTTTTTTCGCCCCTCTTTTATTTTTTCCTAGGGAGGCACAGGTGTGTGTGTGTGTGTGTGTGTGTGTGTGTGTGTGTGTGTGTGTGTGTTCCTCAGAATGTAGTTCACTGATGATTCAGTGCAAGAGTGTGTATGGCTGTGCTGGTGAAGGTGATACTCGTATGCTTGAAATCTCCCTTCCAGGGGAAGTTAATGGTTGTTTTCAATCTTGTTTGTAGGCCTCTGGTAGCACTTATATGACTAAACAGACAATCAATTCAGAAGCAGTGTGCGGGAATGAAGGGTATGAACAAATAAGCGATGAGTGATGGCAACAGGAAAATCAAACTCCACTCCCTTTATTCTGTTTTAATGGCTAAGACCAATAGGGACAGGCCCAGCAAAAAGAGGTTAATGAATTGCAAAGATCCTTTAGAACGTGATTGACTGGTATTGAAGCTCAGTCAAATCAGTCATAAATATTTACTATTATTAGCAACAGTAGGTTGCCTGTTATTTCCAATTGATTTGAAAGCGGACGGAAATTTACCACAGCCACGATTAGCCAGCATTTGGTGTTTTGTTGTTGTTCTTGAAATCAATATTTTCTAGGAACAAACAATTCCACAGCACGTGTAAAGTCCCTAAATCCTGCTAAATTTATTTTCCCCATCCCTCTAGAAACACATCAAAAGTGATAAAATGGAGGAATAAATGCAAAAATTCACAATTTTGTTCAGAATAATTGTGCAGATCTTTTCATTTAATCAGTTATATATTTTGTATAGCAACTGTGAATTTACTGTTCCTTGATTATCTCTATTAAACCAGTTACGATTCACAGAGCCATAGATGTCTTATTTGTTTTATCAGTGCGAATGAGGCATAACAAATACTTAATACACGTTATTTCCGGCCAGTGTAAGTGGGATTAAGCATTTCAGGGGTTAATGCAACAACATTCTCTTACTGTTTGTGGATAATGGACTAACAGTTTTCATTACATCTCTTGCTATCTCTTTATAAAAGGAGGATTTGAGGACACGCCTCTCCTTTCCCCTTTCAGTTTACTCTAATAAGGGAAAATAGGTTTTAGAATGGCCGGGTGCATGCCTTTGCTAGCTTTTTTTTTTTTTTAAGAGAACAATAATTTATTTCAAAGGAACATAACAAAAGGGTTTTTTTTAAAGAGATAACAAAGAGTTAACATTTCCCAGGGCAGACAAGTTTCCAATTCAATTAGTTTTAATGAACCTTCTGCTCACTGGTTACTGAACTAGAAAGAACAGCAATAAATGCCCAGAGGAAAAAGAGAGAGGATATTAAGAGGGTTAGTATATAGTATATAAATTTCTAAGTTGACTAAAAGACTAGCCTTGATATAGGTCTTTGAGGAAAAAAATCAAGAGGCATTGAAACCTATATGCCTTCTCTCCCTTAATTGCATCCAATCTGGAGTAAAATGTACATATTTTTGCTTGAGATCAGTTTGGTTTTGGGTATATTTTACACTGTACAGGGTAAATGAATATACTTTTAAGAACACAACTAATTATATACCACTTACCAACTATGCGGAGCCTTTTGAAGAGAGTAAGAGCAGGTTGCATTCGAACAAAAAAACACAAATCAAAGTGGTTTGTTAACGTTTGCTTGGGGAGGTGTGTTTGCATGTTGAATACATTGAGATAGGAAGCCTACCTTTTTGTAGAGTGCTTAGTCACTCTTCAGCATTCCCTATTCTGGATTCCAAAACGAATTGATTTGAGCCTGATTGGGGTTTAGAGTAAATGGGTGTAATTTCCATAAACTGGCCTAAAACAAACTGGCTTTATGTCAAATTGCATGGATGTCGGTAATTGGGTCCCTTGAGATATTACAGATCAGCACTGGACCGGCATTTCTGTGGGTTCGTCCCCTCAGGGTTGCTGTAACATTTGAAGACCCATGGGTGGGGCCAAATGTGATTGACACCCCAGCTATGCAATGGTTGCTGTCCAACTGTCCCCAGCCACGTGCTTGGGGTCTTTTTACATGTGTCAACAATAACTTGATGTGGACTTGGGGAAAAGGGGGTCCTAAGGCACTTTCAAACATATAAAGGGTGCCATTGTTAGGAAGCTTTTTAGTGTGGTGTTTTTCTCAAATAAATTTTGATATACCCTTCCTTCTCCCTGCTCTTTGAAATTTTAAACAATATTATTTTTAATCTTTATTAGGTCTCCTTAAATTTTGCTTATTTTTGCGTATTGCTTATTTTCAGACAATGATTCACTTTTCCCCCAAAACTGAAGTGTGACTCTCAGCTTAATCTTCACATATGGTAAGGATTTCCCAAGATTCAACAACTATTTTCTTGTACACAAAGCAGCAATACCTAGATGTTGCTGCATAATTGCTGCATAATATACATAATGTTAATGGTATTTCTTGCTGTTTTTCTCACTAGCAGGTATGAAGAACTACAAAGCTGATTGGGGTCAATAATATTGTCCTATTTTGTTAGTGGTATGCATATGTATATGCATAGTGGTATTGAAATGAAATGTTGACTTGAAATATAGCTTCTTAAAAGTGTATTTCATTAGTACAGTGCATCCTTTCATAATTTTAAACTATTTAGTTGTTCATGCAAACACTTAAAGCAGCTACTTAATCAAAAATGTATCAGCAGAAAAAAAGCAATATTTTTTTCTGATAATGAAGCACTTTGGGGTTTAATCACTTACTTTTTCGAGACCTGCACATTTGTATTGTGGTTTGGGGCATTACGCTGTAAATACAAGTGTCTTATCAAGGTGCTGAATACGATATCTTATTCAACGTTGTCTGCATTACCTTTTTAGTGTCTGTGTTGTGTCACATATAATAGGATTATACAGCAAACAGCCATTCATGCAATATATTTCACCCATCTTTCTTCATGTGCAAAATTACTCCGAGGAAGTGTACTTTGTAAACCCGCAGATTCTTATTGAACAAAACTGGACACAGCTAAATGGGACTAAGCACCAGTGCAGCTGTATTTTATTGTTGCATCAAATGTTTTGATAGCTGGACTTGGTGGTGAGTGAGTGAGTGAGTGAGTGTGTGTGTGTGTGTGTGTGTGTGTGTGTGTGTGTCTCCTTAGCAGCACAACTGGCGACATGACAAGTTGGTATGTGACAGCTAGGCCAGTGGAACTATAGAAGTGAGAGCATACACATAACCAGTTTTTGCTGATGTCAGATCGCATTGTTTATAATTCTCTCTGTAAATCCAAATCATTTTGCCACCAAACACAGTGTTACTCATGTGCAATTTATGTGCTTGGTATTTCTTTAAAGCTTCAGCACCGGGACACCTGAAATTAGAGATAGGTGAGGCTAGTTAAGAAACCTAGCTCAACTTTCTTTTAAGTTCATTAAATCCCAATAAATAGCAATAAAGGATTCTGGGAAGGTGAACCTGAACGATATAGTAACTCTGACTTCCAGTTTCCTAAATAGCAACTAAAATTCTAGAACTTGCCTTTAAGATATTACAAGAACTTTGTCAAGTAGCACATGAGAAAATAGAGCCCACAGCCATATAGTAAGCAAAAAAATTCTGTTTGAGTATTGACATGACAGTTTTTGAAAGTTCAAGCAGAAAACCAATTATAATGAGCACCGAAAAGCCTGAAGCCCTGCTGTTCAATAAATAAAAAGTACAACAAACTGTTTTCCAAAAAGGTTCTAGAGAGTTTTCTTCTTGTCCCACTACTTACAATATGATTACATAAATAGTCTCTGTTTGCTGTTGAATTGCCAGGCAGCTGTATTAAAGTACAAATCAAATCAAGTTAGGATTAGAAAGTAAAAGAGCATGGTTTAAAGTAATCTATCCCCCAGGAACTGTGCTCAGATTCATCAAACAGAGCTTAAAGTACAGTATATCTTATACCCTTGTGTTTCTATGCTGCACTGCTGTAAAACCAGTTATTATTTTTGATATCCAGAGAATGTAGCTTGTAGCTTTAGGAGGCTCACTTGCTTATTTAAAAGCACTATAAACCTTACCTGTCACTTATTATTATTTCTTTTGGTTAAGACTCATGAAAATGACATAAGGACGTCACACATGGAGCCCAATTTTATTGATCAGCTCGTATTTGACTCTGCTGAATTATTTTGAATATCTTCGGTGGATAAAAAGGGAAACAAGTAGGGCTGGGAGGATATGTAATCCTATTTATTAAAAACCAGAGGTACATAAAATTCTGCTTATGACTGAAATTAATTCATGATGCCTGCATAGTAAATTTCTGTGAGACCAAGCTTAGAGGCTGGACCCTATCGATATAATCTGTAATCTGTGAGAGAGACCATAGATGTGACCATTTTGCCTGACTCTATGTCTGGCTCTAATGTGTCATAATAACTCTATGTCTGGCTGTAATGGCTCTCCTTACTCCTAAGGAGATGATCAAACTACCCCAGGGGTGGTATCAACAATCAACCAGGTTGGACACCTAGCTGAGCCCCTGTTGAGCCCTCCAAACACCATGAGTTCATGCAGGCAGGCAGAGGGTGCCATAGTACAGCACTTTTTCCCAGCCCCCCACTCCAGAAACCTATGATTGGCATTGAATCACCCCAGACTCATTCCTGGACAGTTTGGTTGTCTCTGTGGACAGTGGGCTTGCTTTCATGATCCCTATATTTTAAAATTTCATTTCTCCCTGCCCCTCATTATCTCAGACCTGATTTCATATGTTCTTAATAACATATTAAGATCTGTGCTTATCCTAAATTTGATTTAAATTTGATTTAAAATAAAAATCTGTGCTTCCTTCTCTCAGCATTGTGGGCATTATTTATTTTTAAGCCCCCCTCCAAGAATGGCACACAAGAAGACCAACGTTATTGATCAGCCAGTACTTGATTCTGCTGAATTATTTTGAATGTCTTCGGCAAATCAAAAAGGCAACAGGTATCCTCTGTGGGGGGGGGGATACGTAGCACCCCATGCAATCTGAACTCATGCATTTGCATTCCTACAGTCACCAATAATTTTGATGTTGTATGCTAACACTTTTTTTTGGGGGGGGGTGTCAGCTTTATAAGGAGTCTGTAGAAAACTAAAAGGAGCAGAAGACATTTAATGAGGCATCTCTGAAACGTGGGTGTGGCTGACATTACTTTAAAACTATTTTTTAAAGTAGGGAACTTGGATGATAATGGGGAAGAGAAATGGTACAATGATCAAGAAGAGGGTATCTGAAGTCATTTGTCAAGACTAATCACAGGAAGGCTTGTTCCTCTGCCAGATGGTACTACAGTTTGGGCACCCTTTATCCTGAATTTTGAAATACGGAATATTCTGAAATACAGAACGTTTTTGAGCATCAACATTAAAAAAAAAAACATTTTTGCCTGAAGAAATAAAATCACCAATTTCGTTTCATGCACAAACCTTGTATCATGCACACAAGTATTAAAAATATTCTATAAAGTTATCTTTAGGCTATGTGTATAAGGGGTATATGAAATATAAATGAATGTTGTGCTTAGACTTGGGACCCATCCCCAAGATCTTTCATTATGTTTATCCAAGTATTCTGAAATACAGACAAGTCCTATCTCTAGAACATTCCGGGTCCCAAGCACTTAGGATATGGGATGCCCAACCTGTACTGCTAAAAGATGTGTAAGGGCAAAATATTGGGGGGAAAAGTGAAAGATTGGGAAAGATGAGTCATGGGAGTCAGGTGAGATGTCATGAATTATGCCGTCTGCTCTTGTCAGTGACTATGCAAAAAAGAATGTGGATCTACACTGAGTTCCTCGTAATTTTAACTATAGTGACGTGTGTAAACATGCATGCTCACTGAGCAGTTAGGTGGGTTAGAGAGTTATATGGTATTTGCTCAACATTTGCTTGCACCCAAATAATTTTATATTGGGTCCGATGTGCAATGGTTCAGGGTGGCATGATTGTTTGGAAGATATGGAATTCTTAGATTCGAACCCTAATCAGAGACTCTTCCTAATGCTTTGCTCTGTGTCCTGGGAAAGTAGCTCCTGGGAAAGTTTTCTCCACCTTTTCCAATTACAGTATTTTATTGAATAGTCCCAAAGAGTTGTCAGGATCACTCGCTGTTCACAGACCAGTCTGAAAGTTGCCCATACTAACTTTTATTCAAGTGAATGTAGCGTTGTTTAGTTTTGGATCAATATTGAACAGTTATCGAGAAATATTATGGTATTAAGGAAGTCTTACAGTTCAATCATATACATGTCTATTCAGAAGTAAGTCCCATTGCGTTCAATGGGGCTTAGTCCCGGAGAAGTGTGCATAGCAGTGATTCTCAATCTTTTTAGAATTGCCCCCCCTAAAAAAAGATTCACTTTGCCATCTATTCAAGCTTCTCTGGTTATAATGGTGATTGGGCATCAGTGCGCCCCACAAATAGTAGGTTTTTTTAACCCTTGATATACAGAGCCTAATCTACCATGTCAGATTCATGGACCACCAAAAATTGGGTTGACACCCACTGGTAAGTCACAGTCTCATAGTTTGAGAACCACTAGTGTATAGGATTGCAGGCTTAAACTTAGTTGGCATCCTGTTCAGGTGTCATGTGCTTCATGTTTTTGCAAGTTGCTTTCAGCAGCAACTAATGATCTGGTGATGTGACCTAGAGTTTACTATTAGTATTGTGTGCGTATTACACACAGTATAAGTTGTTAAATGGGGTCCTTCTTATGCATACTTCACTGCTGTAAAACACACTGAGCCCCCGATTATCTTATCGAATCAGGCTTACTTCTGAGGATGTACAGCAGGGGTCTTCAAACCATGGCCCAGGGGTCACATCTGGACCGCCAGGAGATTTTATCCGGCCCACAGCAGCTTGTCTTTTCGTCAGAGCATTTGCAAATGTTTGACATTTTTACTCATTGTATATCTCATTTTGCTCATTGTTTCTCAGTTTAAGCATAACGTTGTTTCTTTATTATGGTCACATTTCTCTTTTGTTCTGAATCGTATCATGCTGGTCCCAAAAAAGATCCAAGTAAAACTTATTCATTCATTTAAATGTCATTAATTCATAAATAAAACTGATTTTTTTTTTTGCCCAATGAAAATGTGTTCAGTATACGATGTGGCCCTCGTACTGAAATGTTTGGAGACCCCAGATGTGTAGGGCTATGCTGCTAGAGAGAGTATGTCAATCAAGATGGCTGGCGAAGAACAGGCTGTTAGAACTTCGCTGAACTTGACACACCTTGTGCAAGCTCCTCAGCCTTGCCTTCAGAGGCATCCATGGCCTTCTCCTTGTCTCTCTACTCAGCTCCTGCCCATGACCTCCAGTCCTCTAGCTGTACCACTCTCAGTTGTCTGAAGGTCTCTTCTTTTCACTCTCCTTTTCACCCCTTATCCTTTGAATTGCCTCACAGCACAGTTTGATGCTGCCTCCCTTTTTCAAATCCCTCTTAAACCCTACCATTTCCGTGCAGCCTTTGACACAATCCTCCACTCTCCGTACCATACTGTAACGACACCTGGTACATTTAATAAAAATAACAGTTTACCAGACATGTCATGTAGTGGGTACGTGGGGGTATGCGCGTACCCGTTCCTAGGATTAGGGCTGGTCCCGCCCATTCGCCCGCCCACTCATTGACTCCGTTGGCGCTCCGCTCCGCCCCCTGCAACGTTTGAATTGCCTGCATGTTTGAGTTGCCTGCACATTCTCAGAGCCAGGCAGGCAGGCAGCGGAGCGAGGGAGACTGACGGCAGCAGCAGCGTGAGCTGGTAGGCTGCCTGGGGCTCCTTCCCGAGGAGGTGCGGCAGTTCCTGGGGGCAGTTCCTGGGTTCCAGCTATGACCTCACTTCCAGTGGGTGGGCCCCGACACAAATGCCAATCAAAAGTGAGTACCTGTTGCTAAATCATTTAGATGCCATTACTGAAGTTTACCCCTCTCTCCAGTTCCATCCCCCTTTTCTATAAGCTCCTCAGGGCAAAGACCTATCCTCTCAAACATCATAAACTGGCCCAAATAAATGTCCAACATTTCCTTATCTTTCTTTGTTACCACTGCAATGTATTCTAGGCCATGCCCAGATATACTTCCAATTGAGGAGTGTCATTGGCAACCATTATTTCATTACACCAGTGTAATGAAATGGTGTGATGAATTCCTGGGGCATCAATGGAATAAAATTACCCACCTGCCTCGCCCCCACTGCATACTTTGTGAAATAACAGGGACATAAAAGGCAAGTGCTGCAAGGTTTTTGTGTCTTTTGCAAACACTAAATGCGTTGTTTTGAAAGCACTTAATTTATGAAATTCTTGTTAATGACATATTGATTTTGATCAGCCACACCAAACTAAAGGCAAATGTACCATGCTGCCATTATTAAAGAAAAATACCCCTCAATAAATTAGAGGTAAACGAAGATAAATGATTTAAGTGCTCAGTTTGTAGAGTAAATTGAACCCATATATCACAGCCTTTCATTATTTTATATTTTAAATACAGCCAGGTGCGTGAGAGTTGATTGACCAGTAGTATAAAATTAGCTATATTGGCCATAGCACTATTGATAAGAGGGGGGATAGTTTTGTTGTAATGTAAATAATAGGAGCCTAATTTCCATAATTTTTTTTCCTATTCCTTTGCATTTGATTGATAATCGGGGAACTCGAAGGCGGATTATACTGTCCTTTTGCCACCCCCGATTCCGTATGAAGAAATGAAGGGCTCCGTGTTAATTTTAAGCCTCCCTTTGATTGGGTGAACCTGTCTCCGTTTTGTGTGACACGGTTGCCACAGGTCATTGCCTGGTGCAGTGTACCATGAAACAAACAAATAGAAAAAGGCACCTTCTGGCACTTTAAGTTTCACTGCCGTCTGACTACAGCCCCAGTGGTTCAGAATGATGAAAAACAGAGCCTTGGACCAAAAAAAGGGGGGGGGAGACTTATGGTTAGAGTGGGGGAAAATGTGCATGATGATCACATGAGCTGGGAAGGGCAGGAAAGACAGCTGAAGTCATCTCAAAACTCAAGAGAACAGCAGCCGACAGAGGTCACAATTATATCCCGGCATCGCCCTCCCTTTCAGCGAGATCTGATATATTCAGTTTGTCCTTGTATGGTGCTTAGGGAAGTTCTAATTAAGGGAAGAAAGAATTTTGACACATGTGAAGCGGAGATCAATATTTAGCACTATAATCAGCAATTCCTGATGGTTTGACAGTGTCACTATACGCATTGTAACTATCCATTATTCGCCGAGAAGAGAGCCAGGCGAAGGCTAACAGGCTTTCCTGCAAGCTATCATGAATCACATAGCAAGGCAGTGTCTCATTCACTTCTATTCGCCTTTCTTTTCATCTTCATTCATCCTTATAGAGAGGGCTGTGCTGGCGGCCACCAGCCTTGAAAGCCACCCTGCTCCTGAGCTGCAGCACGGCCAACGTTTTACATGTCTGCTGGGTGGACAAAGCCCAGTCTCCTCTTCCTTTGCTTATGTGTGCGCCAAACAGTAACAACCTAGGCAGGGAATAAAATTCTTGACCGTTTTATTTTCATGTTATATTAGGGAAGAAAGAGGGAAAAGAAGGTCAATGTCAATATCAGTATTTGCCACGTGCAGAAATGAAAGTGTCTACAGCGTGCACATCTGGAATTTGTAGAAAGGTACCGATGGCAGCAGGAGCCCCTGCTAACTGGGCACGAGGCTCTTTTTCAAGTGGTGTTCCTCTGATACTTAGCGGGGGAGAGTAATTGCCACCCCTGCGCAGTGTCTTTTCTAGTGGCTGTTCTGCCTTTTTTTTTTAAGATTGGGAGCCCTTTTGGGACAGGAAGCCATCTAACTCTATTTTTATTTTCCTGTGAACTGCTTTGTGTTGAAAAGTGGTGTGTACTGTTGATTGATTGATTGTTAGATTGTTCAGTGTTAGAGCAAGGTCCAGATGAATTGATGGGAGAACCGTTCTGCACAGTGGTGTAGCCAAGGGCAGTGGCATGGTAAGTACTGCAGGCACCTCAGTGCGCTGTGTAAGCAGTCCGTCCCACTCACTGTGGGAGTCATGCAGCGCAAGTGCTCGCTGAACCCGAACGGCGTCTCCTGTGTATTGCCGGAGCTGCCCAGAATAGCTCTGACAGCGCGTGGGAGGGGCTTGTTTACCCGGCACATGGCGGCACCTACAGCACTTAGTGTGCCTCCCCCCTCTGGCTACACTCCTGTTTCTGCAGCATGATGGTGTTTGCTTGCTTTCTTTTTCCCCTGTGGTTCCTGCCTGGAGATCTCAGGGTTTGGCTGTGGGGCTTTCTCTATGCAGAATATATGCTGTTCCTCTGAGTTACAGTCCCTCTCCCTATGTTGAAGCGAGTGCGTTAGATGGAGCCACAGCTCCGATCCAGAGAAAGTTGGTTACTCTGATGTCCTGCTGAAATCCGTAAGAGCTGAGTCGGTTGTCACTAACTTCTGCCACTAATTCCAACGGGACTTAAGTGCAACTACTTTTATCTGAATCGGGGCCTGTGCCTGTTAGTGGAGAGCTTATAGTAGACGTCTGTTATATTTGTGTAAAGGGTCTCTAAGCTCCAGGATTTATTTGAATAAAACATTTACTTCATTTATTAGTTTGAGCTGCCCAAATCTGTAGTTTAATCTGTAAACTGTGGAACCATTTTCCAAAAAGTGTCAAATAAAATGATCCAGGCAGGTTCTTTATGTGAAATGAGACTAGAAAATTAGAAATCCTTTGAGATGAAATGGTATTTTTCCTTCTAGAGTAGAAATGGCGGGGGGGGGAAATAATGGTGTAGGTAGGCATATGGTTCTCCCCACTGCTTGGGCAGGCAGGTGATGTCAAGCAGGACTCAAGACTGAAATGCCTTACAGCCCAATTCTGTTGTTGATTTCCAATAGTGAAACTTATGTCCCACTGTCATTAATGGCGCACCATTATCTGAAGCCACTAACACAGGCAACTGGCAGCTTTGTGTGCCTGCCACTGATATACCCAGCCTGCATCAAACTAGGTAAGGAAGCAGAGGGGGTGGGTTGTGGATGCGGAGGGGGAGGTTTGGGGCAGCTTGGGGGTGCGGTTCAGGGACTGGAGGGGGTGGATCCCAGTGGTAGCAACTTGCATCAAGATTCATCCCAACCCTAACCCTAGCCCCGCTCCCTTCCTCTCTTCAGACATATGCCAGCTATATATGTATTTGTCATTCATGCTAATTGATGTGTGGTTTGAATTAAGCACTAAGTCTGCAGTCCTACACACACTTACCTGGGAGTAAGTCCTGTGGAGCTCAGAGGGCCTTACTTCTGAGTAGATCTGCATAGCCTAGGCAAGAGACAAGTGGATTTATTTATTTGAAGAATTTATATCCTGCCTTTCCCATGCCAAGGCAAACGCCCAAGACGGCTTCCATGGGCAGGCTAGTCTAAACCACCATTTGTCAATAGTTTTTTTTTTTTTTTTTACAAATATACAGAGTTCTGTGATTCACTGAATCCTCAGTCCTAGATGTAGCCTTCACAGTGTGGTTCTGTCCTCTCACTGTACACCAAGCTTCAGCAGGCAACTGTAAGTCAAGCCTTGACAGGTCCTCAAGGTTGTCTTCCGTTCTTTTGCTGGCTGGCCTTCTCACACATTCCCAAACTCCACAGCAACTCCGTTCTGCCACAACAGGCGCCATAGCTTGTCACAGCTTGGCATTCCGTCTCCCATCCAAAACCAAGAGCACAGATTAAGCAGAAGAATCTGTGGCCTTGCTTTCGGATGGGAGACGGTACTGCTTCAGGCACTACCAGCAGTTCAACCATCAGTCCATATCTCCTGCCCAACGTGGATTAATGTGGTTTGTGTCTGTGATTGGCTGGAGGGAGGTGGTGGCTGAATTGCAGTGAATGGCACCCTGAGTCCACTACCCCCTTGCTCCCCTTGCAATCTGCTGCTTGCAAGCCTCATCAGGTTGCCTTGTGGTTGGGCTGCCCCTGCAGGGTGGACTTGTATCATCGGAAGGGGCCTGCTCACAGTGGCTTCCATCAGTTTTGGCAGGTGACAGTGAACTATCTCTAGTCTGTAATGCTATTGAGGTCGAGGAAAAACGTAGCCACTGCCCAAGTACTAGGCCAGTGTGGAGAGCGAGGCGGGTCTTATTCTCATCTCTCTGCAACTGTGTTGCCCACTGCAGCCCTGTCAGTCTGCTTTCCTTTCCGTTCAAGTGTTGAAGGTAAGAATAAAATGAATGAAGCCAACGAACATTGAAGGTAATATGTGTTGTGTTATTTTTTTTTCCTTTTAATGTAACAAAGAGCACGATGCTAGCATGCAGAAATAAGCTCCATGCAAAAAAGGTGATGGTAGAAGTTGATTCAATTTAACACCGAAGAACAAAACCTCAAACATTTCTCCTAACATTCTCACATGTGCGGATTGCACTGTAGAACTGGAGATAGATGTGAAAAAAAGATCTGGCATCCTGCAGCGCTGCTCTGTTGTTACGGCAAAGGCCCTGTCCTGCGAGGTGCTGAGTCGACAGGGGCCCCCTCGCTCCCTTTTGATTCCAAGCCCAGAGGCGAGGCTGCTCAGCACCTTGAAGGATTGAGCTGTAACCGAGATGCTGACACAGGCTCAGATACTGACTACCCCAAGTAGCACTAATTAAGGGCTGTCCAACTGTGCTTTCTGTTGAGCCGTTGGCTCTGGTGGGTGACAGGAAACAGCCTGGGATCTGTCTGCAGAATGACATAACAAAGAGAGGGAGAAACGGGAGAGAGCAGGGCTGCGATAGAGGGATCTCGACTAGATTAAGCTTGCTCAATCTTGTTCTGAATATGTAACTGGGGGTTGAAAACTGCGACTTTATTTTCCCATTTCCACCTACACATGTGTTGATCACAGCTTTTTGGGTTACATGTGCTCTGGTGCTGTGATGGTTATACTCTACGTTTGTATGAGCCTGTTTTAGCAGGAAATGGTCCTGATTTTCGGCTACCTATCCCGAGTAAATCGCTGTGCCTACTGTTAGCCTTCTGGAGGAGTACCAAGGTGGCTTTTGGTTACATTGGGTTGTTGTTTTTGAGGCTGCCATTTCCGCCTCTGGAAGCTTTGAAGGGAGGGTGTGTGCATCTCCTATGTAGTCTATGATCTGTCATGTTACATTGGTCATGTGACTTGACCCCCCCCCCCCCCCGCAATCTCTTCTGTGAATGTCTGGCTTTGAGTCTTGTATTAAAAAAATTATTGTGCCCTGCTAACTGGGCAAGAGGCACTTTTCTAAGTGGTATCCCTCTTATATTTAGCAGTGGGAGAGTAATTGTCCCTCTTCACCCCAGCACAATGTCTTTTCTAGTGGCTGTTGCTGGTGGTGATTTGCATTTTTTAAGGTTATGAGCCCTTTTGGGACAGGGAGCCATTTAACTTTATTATTATTTGCCTGTAAACCACTTGGTGAACTTTTTGTGAAAAGCGGTATATAAATACTTTTTGATTGATTGAAAAAAGGATCAATTTGATGGGACCAGAAAAAGGGATCAAAAGGGACCAGTTCTTGATTTTAAAAAGATTGGACCTTTGCTGAGCCAGGTGGTGGGTCCAGGACACTTAGGGGAATGGAACTTGAGGCTGTCGTAGGAGAAAATGGAATAGCAAGAGTTTTTGTTTGCCTCTGCTCCAGTGTGGGCAGACAACTCCTTGGTCTAATTCACGAAGAAGGAGCTGTGTAGGGAAATGGTCTGTTCCCTTGCTGTCACTTAGTTGCGGGCTATCAGCAGCACTTTCTCCAGTGACCCCTTCGCATGAGGGCTATGAAGGAAGTTTAGGCACACATTCTGCTGTGCCTCAAGCACCAGTATATGAAATGGGGCTAATCTTGCCAAATTTGCTCCTTTGTGAACATGTATGGACCACATCTATGTTTCTCAAACTTTTTTTTACACCAGGACCCACTTTTTAAAAAGACAACCTCTTTGGACCCACCGGAAGTGATGTCATTAATCGGGAAGTGATGTCATGGCTGGAAGTGACATCAAGCAGGAAGGTTTTTAACACTATCTCATATGACAAAATCAAATCAAGAGCACAATCCTAACCTGGAGTTAGGCTGTCACACTTAGGCCAGCAAAGTTTGGCCAGCACAAAGACCACTGTAAAGCATGTTTGGACCATTCTCTGAGTCAGGGAGGATGGCACACGCCTGTTTGCTGGCCTCTCTGACTCCGAGAGTGGTCCAAACACGCTTTACAGTGGTTCTTGTGCTGGCCAATCTTTGCTGACCTAACTGTGCCAGCCTAACTCCAGGTTAGAATTGCGCCCCTAATCAAATTAGGTAAGTAAAGTAGAAGTTTACAATAAGTATAAAAATTTATATTAGCCTGTTATTAGCCTGTTAACCTAGCTAGCCTGTTAAATTGCAGTCACATATCATGGTAGCATCATGTCTAATATATGAAAAATAAAATACACATTGAAATGAATGGGGACCCACCTGAAATTGACTTGTGACCCACCTAGTGGATGCTGACCCACAGTTTGAGAAATACTGGACTACACAATTGAAGAACATGCACTAATGAAAATGGTGGTGCTGATTGCGGGGAGGGGAAATGATGGTTTATTCAAAGAGTTTTGACAAGTCTTCTCCAAGTCCTGGCTTTCATGTACAAAACATCTGGAGAGCTGGTCCACAGAGCAAAAAAAAAGCTCCTTTCTTTCCACTCTACCCTGGGCACCCCCCCCCCAAATCACTCCTGAGGATTCGAAGACCATCAGAAACAGGATGGTATGTCACATGTGAGGGGGAAGACCTGTGAGGGGAAGACCTGACCAAACCAGACTGTGGCAGCTCTCTGTGCAGCGGAGCTCTGCTCAGGCAAGGTGCCTCTCCCAATTTTGATCATTCATTTGGTGATTCCTTCCTCATCTGCAACTCCGCCCATGCCAAATGCCATCCCAGCTGAAGGGTCCCCCCTAATCCTGCTGCATTGCCATGTCCGGTGGCTTCCAGGGCTGAGTGACAGCACAGAGCAATGTGGCACCCCCTGCACCTGTGCTATCCCCCTCCCCAGCACAAGCGCGTCCCTCACCTCCATTTAGAGTCGTACGTAGCCGAGGGTGGGAGGGCTGAGTTTGTGGTGTTTGCCATATGACTGTGGTAAGTGCTGACATTCCCCTCAGGGGAGATGGTGGAAAATTGCCACTCTGACAAGGGGCAGATTGTACCCCCTGTACCCCCTAGCCCCGCCTTAGTTATGCCAGTGCCTTAATTCTTTAAAAAAAAAAAAGCTTTTGGAATGGACATTAGCAGAATAGGGATGAAATGATGGCCATATTCTTTTCTGTGAACATTTCTACCGACCTGTGTTTGGAGCCAGTTCTCTGAGTGGTAATATACCTGAGTATGTATTTGGATATTTACCCAATCCTCAGGGCTTGGGATACTTTCGCCTACTGCTCAGGCCTCCCCCAAGTCAGATGAAATATTAGTTTTGCAATTGCATTTCATTCTCACTCTTTCAGTTATTTCAGGACAATGTAAATGAGTTTTCTCCCATTTCTTCCTTGCAATCTGAGAGCAGGGGAGCTAAGAGAGTGTGTCTTGCTCAAGGCCATGTTGAGATTTGGGCCCAGGTCTCTCTCCCTTGGGCAATCCACACCACAACAGGGAGTCTTTATGGAAATAAGTGCAGGTACTGGCGTGCCCCAGTATCCACTGATTTGGTATCCACAGTTTCAGTTATTTACAGATACCATGGATACTGAGACACCTATTAAAAAGATAATATAAGGTAAAGGTAAAGGTTTCCCCACGACTGAATGGTCTAGTCATGACTGACTGTAGGGGGCAGTTCTCATCTCTGTTTCAAAGCCTGTGGAGCCGACGTTTTTGTCCGAGGACAAGCTTCTGTGGTCATGTGGCCAGCATGACTCTACGCCGTAGCGCACGGAACGCCGTTACCTTCCCACCGAAGTGGTCCCTATTTATCTACTCGCATTTAGGTGCTTTCAAACTGCTAGGTTGCCAGGAGCTGGGACAAGCAACGGGAGCTCACTCCGTCACGCAGTCTTGAACTCCCAACCTTGCGGTAGGAAAGCCCAGCAACAGCGGATTAACTCACTACGCCACCACATCCCTAAAAAGATAGGGGAACATTAAACAAATCTCTTTTTTCACCTTATTGCAGCAAAACCACTGATGTGCCCACATCTTTAAAAAGGCATCCCCAGTTTCCATGGTTTCAGGTATCCATAGTGGGGTCCGGAACAGAATCCCAGCAGATACTGGGGCATCCCTGTATTTGCTTTTGATTACAAGTGAAAAGAGAGTTCCTTTTTCAAATGTCTTGCGGTCCTTTTAGTAGAAGGGTGGCCAAATGACATATATTGTACTGCTCTTGGAAATATGTTTACTGATCACAATATATTTAAAAAATAAATAAGAAATTTTCAAGCTTTATGTATCAGGTATAAACTGAGAATCCACTGGATTAAAACACAAGTTTAATGTTTGTGGTGAGTAAAAGTATTTAAGAACTTAATATTGTGCCTCTCAAACATCTCAAATTTATCATACATGACTCTTACATGAAAGTTTGGCCACCCCGGTTATAGTAGTTTGATTGTCCCACTCCACGGCAGTCGCAATGGTGACCTTGTAAAAAATAGGAACCTAAAGTCTGAGATAGCATCAGGAACGAAAGGCAAGCATATAGCTAAGCATTTGGAAATGACGCCTCTCAATTGTCGCTATGTGCCTCTTGAATGCTGTCTAGCTCACTGCAACATCATCCTTTTTGCAGTGCTAGTGCAATCATTTAATTGTAAGCCAAAGATCAGAGGTCTTTAACTCTTTAACTGAATCCCAATGTCTGCCAAATTCAATAGCTGTCATTCCTTTAGAAAAAGACAGTGTAATATGTGTGTTCTGATCTAATTTCACAGAAGAGAGACACAATTTACATACAGTTTATTTAGTTAAGTCTCGAAAATCAATACCTTTGTCTGTAGCCCTTTTATTTAAAATACATCATGACATGGCAAACGGCTATATAAATGAACGTTTCTAAGCTATGCTCCTTGTTAATGTTTTTGTATGCTGTTCGTTTCTTTTTTCAACAAAAGTTTGAACTGTAGAATTTAATAGAAGTACCTAAATATGTATTAATATTGGATTCTTAAAGAATGCCAGGATTTAACAAAAATATATCTAAAATTATAAATATTGTTTTGAAAGGTCAGTCATTTACCCAGGACCTATTTACCAAATGGAGAACATATTTCAAGGAAAACTAATACAGAAGAAGTTGTGCTTAAGAGTTTAAAGAAAGGTAATTTAAAACAATTGCTGCTCAGCAGAAACGATAGCTGCCCTGGGCAACAGGCATTCATTCCTAACAAAAGTTACATTACTTCTGAAAACAGCCTATATGGGGTAAATCTCAAATTAAATTGAACAGTTTGCATGGAAGGTAGACTGAAATTTGGTATAAGAGTATTCAATGTTTTTTTTTAAATTACTACTTCTTTATATATATAAACAGAAGTATTATGCACATATATATAATACTCTACTTACTATTTATATAAGCAGTAAGAAGTAACAAACACACACACACACACACACACACACACACACACAGAGAGAGAGAGAGAGAGAGAGAGAGAGAGAGAGAGAGAGAGAGAGAGAGTATAAAGTAACAGAGTAAGAAGTAGTAATATATATATACATATATATTTATATATTTATATATTATATTTAATATATTAGTATATTTTGGGCTTCTCCCGGTATTAGTGATGATTAGAGCTACAATCCTGTGAAGTCTTGACTCAACTGGAATTGTCCGGCTCTTTTCTGTACTTGGATCAATATTCTTTTTGGTACCAGTTCTCGCAGGGGCCCAGAAAATACTGCCCATCACCTCAGAGTGCGGCATACAATTCAGATTTTAAAAGTCCCTATAAATGGAAGCTGGTTGTGACTTTCACAGTTCCTAAGCGTGAGCAGTTATATCTCTCCGCGAGCTCTCCAAGATTCTGGGAGAAAATCTTCCGAAGGTCTGCTTGCTCTGTAACCATGTTGGACCAGGGATATGCTCGCATGTGCAGTTTTAGATTGCCCACATGGTCACAGCAAGGCATCCAAATATCGGCACTCACAGTGTTTATGTTACAGGTTCACACAGAACATTCTGCAAACCCTCGGGTGTCAGTGGATGAATTTATTTCTTGTATTCCTGGACATGACAGGTTTGGCTTGTGACAGGAGCGTGATGCATTGCAAATTGCATCCCCTTCTCCCCCCTCTGCCCCCCAAATTCCCAATTTGTCCTGACAATCCCTCTCTATTCTGACCTCCTTTTCTCCCATATTTCTGGAAAAAAAAATAACAACAATGCTGCCACCTCTGTCTCTTGACTGATTCTGGACCTGCTATTCAGTTCATGGTCTCCTCTGTGTGTAGAGGCTGCCAATCAACCTGAATACAGCTAAATTGAATTTTTCACTTGTGATCCAAACCATATCTCCCTCCAGAGGAGAAGGGCTAATGCAGTACTTCTAGAACCAGGGCATTAAGAATTCACTCTTTCATTTTTGTTATCTTCCTTGGTCTTGGGAGGTATTATTGCAATATGATTCCGTTCTCACTGACTGGCACAGCCATCAAAATATTCCAAAAGTCCAATATATAAATTTCCCATCACTTAGAAAGGCCCATTTTTATGCTTTGCCATCGAATGTATGTAACCCTTTTTGGTTTCCAAATTCTGTCACTTTCCAATATTTCACAAGTTCAATTTTTCCTACACGGATCAAATTTCCTTCTAGGAGACCACACCCTGACTATTTATGCCATGCATGTGACATTTGCTGTGATTGACCATGCTTTGAAGTCACCATGTGCTTCATCTGTGCAGCAAACTAGCTTGATCTTGTTCTAAATCCTTGGTTGGAACTTCACTCACAAAATAGGCCCAATAGCAACAGTACCCAAATTCAGACAGAGCTCTGGCATAGTGTCCCCTTAGACTCCTGCAACCCACAGGGGAGTGCTGTTCCTGTTCCTACTTTTATACCAGGGCTGGCCAATCTGAGACTGTTGCTGGGCAGCCTCCTAATCAGCCACACCCATTTCCACCTGGGCAGATAATCACTCTGCACCTGCTGAGTGACTCAGCCCTCTGCTGTGTGCATAGGCCTCTGGCCTCATATGCTGGCCTGCTGAGGCCTCACTTTAACAGGCCTGGCTGGATGGCTTTCCTCCCTTGTGGCATCCAGCCGGGAACTCCCTTCGGGTATGGGGGCTCACACCTTGACAGTATCTGCATGATTTCCTGTATTCCGCATCATGAATTCTGCAACAGTTTCACCATTTCAGCTCTGATGCTTCTCATCAGAGAATGAGGAAAGGCCACTGGAAATAGTCAGCAGCCCCTTTTACCGCTGATGTTTTCACCAGGCCTTTCCAGCATCGTGTAAAACATACATTTGCAAAACATTTAAAAAAAACACAACACCCACCAAGATGATGTTGAGATTCTCAGGAAGAGGACTTTGGTGCCCCACAAAAACATTCTGTGCATTTTTCAGAGCTTGCCTGGAATTGCAGCATGCATGCGTTGGGCAGTCCGTGTTAATTTTGCTCATCTCTCTGGCAGCCATACCAACTTTCTCTCTGCGGCTGTGTCTTTCTTTTTTCTTTCCTTCTTGCCTGCCTGACTTCATGCCCTTGTCCTCGGAAGCCTGAAACAGTCAACCCAGCGACTGCTTTGAAATGTTTGGAGAGGGCAGAGCTGGTCACCAGCCTGTGTGTCTTTTCCTGCCACTGATTTCACCTGACAAGTCACTCATCGGGTTCCGAGAGAGGCCGTCGCTCCTGAAGAACTTCAGCTGATTGCCCTTCCTCTCCCTTCCCGCTGCCCCATCTCTCAAGTGGAAATGCCACAGCCTCAAGAATTGATCATTTTATTTTTCTTAACTAGGTCCTCCCAGACCCCGTTAACCATCTTCTATAGCCTTTAACAGGCGGCATCAGACAATGGCAGCAGGCTGGAGTGTTAATTAAATACATGGAAATTTATGTCTAAATACGTGCATTTTGCAAAATGGATTTATGGCTACTGTGTGGCGTCTTGGCTAGTGCTGCCTTTACTTATTTGCATGGCAGTAGTTTGCTGGCTTTATTGGATGCTTCAGCTCATTTCCCTTGAGCTTTCTCCAGCTTAATTGCTGAATTAGCTCATGTGGGAGCAATGAATGTATCATATGATTTAAAAAAATTTGAATCCTTTCAGACTGGAGATGGAAATGTATTGTGGAATGGCTGCACGTATTTCATGAGTCTTGCTTGCTTTTGGGCGTGCCCTTTGCCCCTTGACCCTAGAAGTTCATCCATCTCTTCGGTGATTGGTAGTTCATGGACCAAATGAAGGACCCTGAGGGGCAGAGGCATCACTAGGGCTTGTGTCACCCAGTACAAGAGATCATTGTGTCACCCCCAAGATAGACCTTCTTCATGATGGACCATACAGAATATGCTCAGCCTAAAGGCAGTGAGTGACATCACTAGGCTTTGTGATAATCCCTATTTATTGTAATATATATCAATACAAGTCACCCAATGAATCAGTAACCAACCAAAAAAAAAAGTGGCCAACGATAACAGTCACACAACTGAATAAGATGCAATCCTGAAGCCCTTAACCCCGGCAGTACGCACGTACAGTTGGCTAAAAATATTGCCAATGTGCTGTAAGGCACGTTTGTGGCACTGCGGGAGGATGAAGCGCCAGCACTGGGCCAATGCCAGTCAGTGCCAAGCCTCAGTGCAGAGTAGTAGGCTGGCTGGAGCTCCAGCAGTGCCAGCCAGTGGTAAGTGCATTTTGGGGGTGGGGGAAGGTGGAAGGGGGAGGAATTGGGTGGGGGAGGGGAGGATCTGGCCCAGTTGGGGGTGTGACCGGTGGAGGCCTTAACCGCTGCATCCTATGCCGTGCTTTGGGCTGGGCAGCCTGACATGGAGCTTCTTAAGTCTGCGCCGGCCAAATGCCTAGTGCAGACTCAAGTAGACCTATTGCAGGAGCCAGTATTACGGTAAGGGAAGGACTGTCCCCTTCCCCCAAGGAGACTCTGGCTACTGCTCTGGCACTATGCTGTAGTGCCCATAGAATGCAGTGGTAGCCATTTTGGCACCACCTAGGATTGGGCGGCCTGAGTTCCAGTATTAGCTCCGACACATGGAAAAGAGAGCTGACTCATACTAATGCCTCATTGGCTCTTGAAACAATCAGTCTCATTGGTCAGTTTTAAATGAAGAAAATATATTTTTTGTTACGTAAGCCTGTTGTGTTTTCCTTTTCTGGTTATTTGGGGACAGCTTTTGATAGAATATAGATATTCCAGCATAGTTTGTTTCATTGCATTCTGCATTAAATTATCCATCAAATGATATTTAATGATAGTATTATTCAAAAATACAAATATTTTCACCATTTTGGCCGAAATGCTGTCACTCCCTCCCCCAAGTTGTCACCTGGTGTGGTTTGCACCCCCTTACCCCCTAGCAATTCCACTGCTGAGTGGTGTCATGGTCTGTCCATCCAAGTTCCTCCTCCTCCCCTCTTTGCTCAGGAAGGACATTTTCTCATCTCCTTCATGCACACCAGTAAAAGCAACAAACTCTCACTTGCAAAGCCAGGGCCTAATTTGGATTTACTCCACCACTCACTTCCTGCTTAGGTCTTGCTTCTGATTTCTTGGTGTTGCAAATGTCCAGCCGGCACTCCGTCATAAAGTTCCTTCCCCGTTCTCTTCTCGTATTCTTGGTGTCCATCTAGAAAACACAAAACAGAATCTTATTGATTTGTATGTATTGTCAGAATTGCTTTAATTGCATCAAATGACATAATTGGTGTAAATAGGTGTAATGATGTCATTAGCATGTATGATTGTGACATTTAACAATGTAATTAAAATGTGTAATGACATGGTAAATGTCCTTATTAAACTACGTGAGAAAAGCACTGCAGGTGGATAGGGCATAGTGTTTAAAAAAAATTCAATACCACTGTCATTCTTCTATGCTCTTTTAAGACTATTATGGCTCTTTGGTTCATACTGAAGTTGATTTTTAAAATAAAACTGCTGACTTCTGTAATTTTGCAGTGCAATAATCTGCCATGTGGAAAAATCTTCCATCCAATAATCTCCGTTGGTACTCCATGTTTATAGTCCTCTCATCGTCCCAGATTGCCTTATCTAAGAACGGGTCTGTTATTCTTGTGCACTCTTCCTTGGTTTCATTGTTCAGGGGGAAGATCCACGGAGCCCAGTCCAAAGCAAGTGAGCCTGTCAAGCCCCATTGAAGTGAATAATGTACCATTGAATTCAATGAGAATGCAAGCATGGCCAGCTTCCTCTGAATGGGCCAGTGATGTCATGCAGGGGGTACACGGGGGTACGCGAGTACCGGTTTCTAGGATTACAGCTGGCCCCGCCCATTCGCCCGCCCACTCGTCGACTCCGCCCTCTGCAACGTTTGAATTTCCTGCACGTTTGAGTTGCCTGCATGTTCTCAGAGCCAGGCAGGCAGACAGGCAGCAAGCGGAGCCTTTCCTTTCCTTGCCACTGAAAAATGAGTTGCTCTGGGGTTTTAACATGATGCCAGGCCTCCTTAACATGTTCTGGGAGTGCTGTGGAATACTGTTGCAACTGTTGGGTCAGTTTAAAATCATCTGAGGCCTCAAAAAGGGCTTTTTTCATGTCCCTTCCTGCCACGACATCACTTCCGGCTTATGACATCACTTCCGGTAGGCGGGTCCCGACACGTGCCAATCAAAAGTGAGTACCTGTTCTTAAATCATTTAGATGACACCACTGGAATGGGCCCTTGTTTTAACTGAACACATGCATTTTACTCCTGTGTTTCTTGCAGTGTATGACTAGCATAGGGTTTCTAGCATGTTGGACAAAAGGAAATTCCTATTGTGTTTTTATTTTATTCTTTCACATATAATACTTCTCTTTACCCCATGGATCCAGAAGGCAGCTCATAATGATAAAACAAACAAAGCCCCTAAAGTTAGGGTGCAGTCCTAATTTGGAGTTAGGCTGGCATAGTTAGGCCAGCAAAGTTTGGTTGGCACAAGGGACACAGTAAAGTATGTTTGGACTCCCTTTGGAGTCAGAGAGGCCAGCAAACAGACATGCGTCATCCTCCCTGACTCCGAGAGCGGTCCAAACGCACTTTATGGTGGCTCTTATGCCGGCCAAACTTTGCTGGCCTAACTGTGCCGGCCTAACTCCAGGTTAGGATTGCTCTCTTAATGTGGCAAAAAATCCAGGTTTTGCTCAAGTGCAGTGCTCCTTCAAATGTTAAGGTTGGTAGTCTGGTAACTTACTGTGGTACTATAGATGAGGGCAAGTGATCTGAATTGGGTTCACTTTGTATTTTTCTCTCCAGGGAAGGCCTGTGCTCCAGCTCCGAAAAAGGGAGATTGTGACCTACCCAAACCTTAAAAAATAAAATAAAAGCAACTTCAGAAAACAAGACACTGATGCGGGGGTGGGGGGGAAGCATGAGACATGCAGATATTTCATTTCGCCTTTGGTGTTTTAAAGAGCTACATGAGCACACCTGTGGTTTAGCAGAACAGGAAGAAAAGCACACAATATCTATGTATGAAAAATAAAATTAAACAAGCCTTTTTAAAGACTCTATGGTGTGGGCTGGGGAATAGGGTGGAACTGTGGGGGGTGGCACTAATCACGACCAATATTTCCTTCTGAGGCCTGCATCCTGGGTACCAAGAGAGGAGGATGCAGGTTTGTATCAGTGTGTATCTGTTGTGATTTGTAACCCCTGATAACTGGGCAAGAGGCACTTTTTCCAGTGGTCTTCCTCTTATATTTAGCAGGGGGAGAGTAATTGTCCCTCTTTACCCCTGCGCAGTCTTTCTAGTGGCTGTTGCTGGCAGTCTGCCTTTTTTTAGATTGTGAGCCCTTTTGGGACAGGGAGCCATTTAACTTTATTATTACTATTTGCCTGTAAACCGCTTTGTGAACATTGTGTTGAAAAGCGGTATATAAGTACCTGTTGATTGATTGATTGATTGATTGATTTGTACCCAGGCCCAGGATTCCAAAGGCGCCAAAGGAGGGTGTCCAAAAATTTCCTGGGATTCTACATTTTCATATCTCAGAGCACAATCCTATACCTGGGTTGCACCGGCACTACGCTCTTGTGCCAGTCCAGCACTGTCGCCAACGTGTTGTCAAGTGCATCTGCGCCAGCTAATTGGGCACTGGACCGGTGCAAGCAGCAGGGTTGGCGCACGGGCGCCCGTCAGCAGGGCCAGCCTTGCACCAGTCGAACATCGGTGGCGCTCAGTCAGTGCAGGACCTCGCCAAGGGGGTGCCAGAGGCGTAATGGGGCGGCGCAGTGGGCGGTGATGGGGGCAGCACCACACGACGGACATAGTGCCATATCCTAAACCCCATCCCCAGCCAGGGTGGCCCCAATTCGAGCCACTGCTGTGCATGTTCAGCTGTGGCTGCAAAATAGCAGGCGCAGATCCGAGCAGCCCCATAGGGCTGGCTGGGGCTTACCTGGGTGCAGGGGGACAACCTCTTCTTGTCCTGCGCTGAGCTGCTGCTGCCTCCTGCTGAGCTTAGGAGATGGCCCTGCTATGTCGGGCTTACTTAGGGTTGTGCTGCCCAGGGCTGGCCTAAAGCCAATGTGACCAATGTTATAACATTGGGCCCTGCGCTTTGGGGGTCCCTGCACGAGTGCATTGAGCATATTGCTTGCTGCTGCAGCCGGGATCTCTATGGGCTCTAAGTCAGTGGGGCGAGCAGAACAGCTTTACCTTGGGCCCTCCTGCCTGCCCCTGCCTCTGAACAGCCCAAAATGGGACTCCTGGGAGCAGTTGGCAGGGATGTCATCATGTCATCACCAACTATTTCCAGATGCCACATGTGGCACCACAAGTGCTTTTCTTGGTGGAGGGGGCCCTGCAAGGAGGGTGGGAGCCCCCACAAGAATGCCCCACGTTGGCCCCACTGCTTCTAGAGCCAGCCCTAGCGCTGCCACTTGCACTTGCTGCCCACGCAGGATGTTGGACACAACTGCCGGTGCACGGTTGCAACTGCTATCACAAGCCATACGCACAGGAAAGCATGTGTTAAACTCCTTAACACAGTGTTAAATCTGGGAGGAAACTGGCCTGTTACAGTTGCTCTTTGCCTTGTGGATCTGCTTACCATGAAGAAATGTATAAGAGCTCAGGGTCACAGCTGCAGGACTACATCTCCTGCAGAAGTACGTTTTGGTACACATAGTGTGGCAGTGGTGGTACAAAATCTTCTTTGACCCTAGGTAGCAGCTGCCTTAGTTATGCCACTACACTGGAGATTATCCATTCTAGTGTGCGCCTAAACATGAAGATGCTAATTTTCTGTAATGCTTTTCTATTTTTTAAATACTTTAGAGAGACTGAGGAGTGTGTTTGGTTTTCCATTTTACTGTATCTAGCTGCTGCTGCTGCTGCTGCTGATGATGATGATGCACAAGCGGGTAGACCTGTGCTCCACATCAGGAAGCCCAGTAGACCTGGGCCTAAAGTCTATTCTGGCTGTTGCCACCCTCCTGCTGCCTTGTATCTTCCCCTCCCCACCCCGGTTCTCCCTACCCCATCATCCCTCCTCCCCTGTTTTGCCCCTACCTTCTCCCTTTGCAAAGAGGCCCAAAAGAAACTTAGTACCCCCTGATAAAATTCCTCTCGGAGGCTCTGCCTGCATCACCCAGCACTCCCCACCAAATCTGAGTGCATTTTCCCAGAGGCAAAATATTGTGGTTTGTGTCCTGCTAAAAATGCTACCCCTGCAACAGGAGTGCTATCTAGAGAAAAGACATCTGGCTCCCTCACAACAAACTAGTAAAACCTGAGCAGTGATGGCACAAAAATTGATCGTTAATAGTATTGGTGCGGTTTCAACTTTTAGTGGTGTATGGGAACTTGTCCAAAGTTTTCCGCCTACGGGCTCTTTAATGTAGCTTAATGCATATGTGCCTTCTGAGAAGCTGGCCAAGTTTGAATGTGTGAGAAGCAGAAGAAGCACAGCAGAATGTCGAATTTTTGTCCCATAGTATCAGATATGGGTTTGCAATTGGATTTTTGCGGTGTTTGTGCTGAGAGCTTTTGCTGATGGAGTAACGTGTGAGGACCAGAGTTTAAAAAGCAAATTTGATGCAAGATATCGCTAGCTAGCCCTCCTTCTGCCCCCACTGCTGCTTTTTCCAATATTCATTTTGGGTACAGCCACTGATTACACAGGCCAACATACATTTTGCTGTCTTAAAGGTTAGCCCCCCAAATATACCCAGGAATAGGTCTGATTCCAAAAATGGCATCAGTTTTGCCCTATCTGGCCTAGATTTGGAGATGCAGCATAGCCTCGTTAGTCAATGGTTCAAGCAGCTTCCTCGTGAGGAAGCCTATGCCATGGCTTCCTCACAAGGAAGATACTTGAACCATTCACTAATGAGGCTATGCCGTATCTCTAAAACAAGACCTGACAGTGCAAAACCGATGCCATTTTGGAATCCGCCCCCAAATTCATATAAACTGTCATAAATAATAAAAAACCCACTTTTCTGACCCTCAGTTTCGCAGGCCTGTGTTCAGTGATGTCATGTAGCCAGGACGCTCCGGAACGCCTTTCTGGTTGTTCCGTGTAGGGCTGGCTCCGCCCACTGCAGTCATCGCTGCCGCGCGCCTCTGCACACCCACAGCTGGAGGTTTCAGCCAGGCAGGCAGGCAGCAGACCGTGGGGGAAGCGAGGACGCGTGGAGGAACTGCCAATCAACTGTGCATCCTGGTAGCTACTTCCTGCGTTCCGGTTGTTAGCACAGGTAGATTCCACCACTGCCTGTGTTCATATGAAGAACACTGACCTTAAGTTGCTTTAGTGCTCAGCTAAGTAGCTTTGCTCCTGCAGAATTCTGGGAAATTTGGAGATAGGACTTCAGCTAAATGGGGAAAAAAACATAGGGAAAAGTGCTAAAAAGCCACTTCAATTTCTGGCATCTCCACACAGGAGAGAAAAACCCCTGAGAGCCACTGCTGGTCAGTGAAGGCAACTGTTTTTCAGCCCTTGGGATGAGTGCCACTGATGGTACTTCACATTATGGCAGGTGGCCCTTGGCCAGGTAGTTTATTTACGTGTAAGAAGTGCCATCACTGCTTCAGAGACCATGTGGCCCTGCTCTGTCTGAGGAGACCTCACTAGAAGTGGAGGCCATTAAGGTGACAGTCTGTCAGCAGAAAGATGCAATGGAGTCCCCTCCCCCACACCCCAAAAGAAGAAATAGGCTGAGAAATGCTGATGGAACCCAAGTCGTTCTTCGCAGCTGAGCAAGGAATTGAATCCAGTTCTCCCTTTTATGCCACACTAGCTCTTTTTATCCATTGTATGAGTGTGAATACCCTTGTGAACCCTGATAGGAAAGTTGTGTGGAGGAAGCTTTATAAACATCTGTTGTGTGATCAGGGAATTTAATCACTCATTGGAATAATCCATATTTATTATCAGATGAGGGAGGGGTGTGAAGCTTGCCAGCTCATTCAGAAAACATTTCCTAATATAAACATTCTTATCACGTTGGCTTTATTGTCTCTTCCAACTGTGGTGTTCGTATTAGTTGAGAAGCCTCTGTAAGTTAATACTATGAACCGCTTTAGGCTTTTTTATGTGGGACATGCGGGATATAAATGCAGGTTGGCCCCCTAATACAGACTAATGAAAGTTGGAAGAACTAGAAATGCAGTGAGGGCTGCCACATATTTTTAACAGCCCAGTCCTATGTTGCACAGGAGCAGGCAGGCCTGTGGGCCTGCGCCAAATCCAGTGCAACATGGGAGGCCTGAGGAGCCTCCCCAGCGCAAGGTCCAGCCTCCGTGGTGGGCTTCTTGGATCTGCGCCTGCTAAATAGCAGGCATAGCTCTGAGGCGGCAACGTGGCCAGAATCGGGGCCACATGGCCCGGCGACGGGGACTTGAATGTGGCCTAATGCCCGTATCCCAAACCCACCCCCTCCCCAGGCCGGCCTGCCCATTGGCCTGCCCACTCCGCCCAGTTCCGCCCTCTCCCGCCCGGTTCCACCCACTTACTCGCCCAGAACCACACCTGTGGCCCTGTGGCCCTGTGGCCCACCCAGAACCACCCCTGCAAGGGCACCTCTTTTTACAACAAAATGTGAATTTTTTGGATGAAACTTAACTAAAACTATTTTAGTTCTGTCTTCATTTGAATGTGATCCCCTCATCAGTAAATCCATAACTCAATAATTCCATACGATAAATCTTTCTGCAGTACTAAAAAGTATGCTGGTTTCTTTATAACTAGTGCGATTATCGCAATGTTCAGCATCCAGTGTCATTTTGATGTCTGTACTATCTGAATTGCCATACTTTCTGCATCGGTAAAGCGATCTGCATACTTTCTGCATCGGTAAAGGTAATAGACACGAGTAAGGTTGATTCATCATATCAAGGTTGATATCATGCACCGCACTGAATAGTAACTGGATGTGTGAATGATCTTCATTAAAAAAAAATCGGCGGTGGCTGTTCCACACATGCAAATTATCACTTGATGTTATTGAATGAACATGCATTAAATGAAGATCTTCACTTGTATGAAAGAAACTCAGGGCGCAATCCTAACCTGGAGTTAGGCTGGCAAAGTTTGGCCAGCACAAGGGCCACTGTAAAGCACATTTGGACCACTCTCGGACTCCGAGGGGATGGTGCACATCTGTGTGTTGGCCTCTCTGACTCCGAGAGTGGTCCAAACATACTTCGTGCCAGCCAAACTTTGCTGGCCTAACTGTGCCGACCTAACTCCAGGTTAGGATTGCGCTCTCAGTCTCACGTTTTCAGCCCAATCCAGTGGTTCCCAGACTTTTTTGACTGGTGGTTCCCTTGACCTACTTGGCCATTGACCGTGGCTTCCCATTAGAGCTACAATCCTATACGTTGTTTAGGGCACAGGAGGAGGGGTTCGTGAGAATTCTGCAGCTCCCCTTGTTGGTTTCTGAGGCTCCCAGGGGAGCCACAGCTCACAGTTTGGAAACCACTGGTCTAATCTATGTTGCAGGGTTGTTGGGAGAATAAACAAAGACATAGCTCTAATGTACTTTCTGCATGGGGAACTTCCAGAGAAATAATGAATAATATAGCAATCAACGCTGACTTCTTCCTTTCCCTTGAACTAGGACTTATTGATCAATTGCAAACTCCTCCTTTTCCCTCTTTGTCTCCTGCATGTGAACAGAACTAATGCAGTCCTAAGGCTATTTACTATTCATGAATGATGAGGAGACTCCGATTACCTTGTGAATTATATTCTCTTTAATTTAATCAAAGGAAACCTTTTTCTTGCCTAATGAGTTAATAATCGACTGTGTTGACACCACGTGGATAATTTTTTTTAGACAGTGTGTTTTGTGAGAAGCTTGTGTTGAAAGGCTCTATCATCATTGTATTGTCATGGCTGATTATTAATCTATATTTAGGCCAAAGATGTTATACAGGTGCCGTTCAAGTTATTATCCGAACATGTCTTGTGTGAGTATGAACATTTGCTTGTTAGACTGCTCAGAAAATCATGTCAATATAGAAATAAATATTATTATTAGACTCCTGTCAAACAGGGAGAATTAATTCTAGACCTCAAATTGTGGAAGGGAGATTTGCAAGGACAGTGTGCAGGTGGGCCCGACTGCCTTGACTGGGACTTTGAATGTGTGAATTTACACTTGGAACAGCTGTATTTGTTTCACTTAAGAATGAAAACCAAAGTCGTTTACAACACGTTACAATGGAGAGTGGCGGTCATAGCTTTTTTGCTCCATGGGGCAAGTCTTCCAACGCCACCCCTGGGGTGCAAAAAAAGCCCCCCAGGAAATAATTGCAGTGACGTGATGATGTAATCGCAATTACTTCTGAGCCGCCCCCCATTTTGGGGGAAGAGAGGAGGGAGTTTCTCCTCACTGTTAGCCCCCTCCTCCACTTTGAAAGCAGTAGCTGCTTTTGGTGGTATCTGCTATCACAGCCACTGTCGAAGCCTTTCCCCACCCCCCTCTTTGCTTTAAAAGTGGAAAATGGGTCGCAGGGAGAAACTACCGCTGATTGGAGGGAAGCCACCTTCTCGTCTCCCCCGTAGAGAAGTTGGATGTCCTCTGAGCAGCTGACCACTGCTGGCTGCACAGCTAGCATTGGAACAGCTGGAGGAAAGCCACCCTCTCTTTTCCCTCTGGGATGAAGAGAAGCTGGCTGCCCCCCAAGTGGGGTGGAAATGTGCCATTGCTGGCTGCAGGGCCAGAACTGGCATAGTTTGCTGCTGCCCCGCAGAGGAGGAGAATGGGTGCCCCCCAGAGCATAGGGGGGCACAACACGGGAGAGCCAAGCAGGGGGAGTGATTTTGATGCCGCCTGCTTGGCGCCCGGGGCAAGTGCCCCCATTGGACCCACCCTAGGTATGCTACTCGCAATGAACATTTTGAATTTTTTTCTAAACAAAAAAATTGCTCTTTTTACTAAATCATGTCACAGTTATGAAATCAAGTGTAATGATTTATTTTTCTAAAGTAAGCTGCCCATTTTGTTTGCTTGTTTGTAGGCTTACGTGGATGCAATTTTATATTAAAACGTACTTTGATTCATTTGGTCCGTTAACTCGAATGGTGTATCTTGATGGCTTCCCATTCTCCCATAGAGATATAAAATCTATAATAAATTTTATCTCTAAAAGTCTACAGACCTTGGCTATGAACCTGGCCCTCTGCAAAAATGTGGACCATCCCACAGCTGCTAAGGCCGGCCCTGTCTCTCGCATTCCCTCTGCTGTGGTAGAGGACCAATCGGTGACTAACCCCGCCACCCAACTAACTCACTTGTGCAATCCATACCAGAACACAATGCAGATGGAGAGCGACTCTACTGCAAAACTGGTGTTCCTGGGTCAAGTGGCTCATTTGACATGTGCAAGTTATTAGTTTTGTCAGACACAGTCCTTAATATGGCATTTCACTTGGACTTTAGAGAGGGCCTGGACACAACAATAGCTGGGTTGCACAGTGCCAAGGGAGAACTGACTTTGTATCCTGATCCTCATTAATGCTGTTTACCGCTGTTACAGTAATCTTCAGAAACACAGCTGAGAGTTGACATAGGCCTTTCTGCATTCTTATACAGGTAAAACCAATTAAAAATGACACAGAGCTGCTTGCTATTTGTTGTCGCTGCTGTGTTTATTTTCTGTTGAGTTTTGCTCCTGTAGATGAAATACATGTATAAAGTGTGATGCTGCTTTGCATGATTGATCCAAAGGCATCTCACGTTGCTATCACAACGGCTCTTTGACTGCCCCTTGGCCTGGTGTAAACTGGGATTTTGAGGATGCACAGGAAGCTCAGGATTGACAATGGCCATGTTTCTCAAACTGTGGGTCAGGTACCTCTAGGTGGGTCGCAAGCCATTTTCAGGTGGATTCCCATTCATGTCAATGTGGATTTTATTTTTGCTATACTAGACTTGATGCTACCATGGTATGTGGC
Organism: Lerista edwardsae; assembly: GCA_029204185.1. Lineage (NCBI taxonomy): Eukaryota > Metazoa > Chordata > Lepidosauria > Squamata > Scincidae > Lerista > Lerista edwardsae. The sequence goes on from JAJKFI010000046.1 coordinate 10,860,019, forward strand.
TGCTTTTGGAGAAATGTTACAGATCTATATTTTTAACAGGCTACCATGTATTTGCTTTTAGCAATGATAGTTAATGGGGCTTACTCCCGAGCTAGTGTGGATAGGATTGCAGCCTTTGGGATGTTTAGGGATGTTTTTAAACAGATCAGCAATTGCTTGGGAGGGTTCTTTATATTAAATACATTCTTAAACGTATTGTACACTTTTAATTGATCAATTGATTGATTTGGTTTTGTCATATGGGATACCGTTTAAAAATTTTTCTTGCTTGATGATGTCACTTCTGGCTGTGAAATCACTTCCAAGTTAATGACATCACTTCTGGTAGTTCCGACAGATTGTCATTCTAAAAAGCGGGCTCAGGTACTAAAAAGTTTGAGAACGACTGGGCTGTGGTATCCATGGGGATCTTCGCTTTAAATTTTAAAAAGCCGTATTTCAAGCCCTTTGAATTGCAAAGATTTGCTTGCAGGAGACTATTTAGTCTCAAGAGCTAGAGAAGCTATAACGTTTTCAGTGGTATGGAGTGGAGCTTGAGTATCCAGCATAGTTATTTGCTATTGGCTATTGCTATTGGCTACATTTCTCTCTCACCCTTTTTTCAAGAAGTTCAAGGAGGCGTGTGAAGTCCCTCACAACAGCCCTGTGAGGTAGGTTAGACCGAGAGATGGTGACTGGCCCAGGGCCCTCCAGTGAACTTCATGCCTGAGCAAGAGCTTTACACACAGCTATCAAACGCTGCTCCTCCCAAGAACAGCTCAAGAAGAATAAATGATGCAAAGGGAGAACCAGAAAACAGGCTTAATTTGCGTCATTTAGGGCGCAATCCTAACCAACTTTCCAGCACTGGGGTAAGGGCAATGCAATTCCAAAGGCAGAGAACAAACATTCCCTTACTTTAAGGAGGCCTCCGTGACGCCCCCCACTGCAAAATTCAGCACATGCCCAATTGGCACAACTGTGTCTGTGCTGGAAAGTTGGTTAGGATTGCGCCCTTATACAGATTGCAGAATTCAGCTTCACTTGTCTCCTTGGGCAGCGTAATCCTATACCCTGCTCAGCGTTAGCACAACAGGATTGTGTTGACGCTGCTCCCATAGTGCCGATGTGGGAGCGCCGATTGCCCCCCCTGTTGGTGCTAAGGCAGCGGGATCGGCGTTTCAGGCAGCGCCAGTCCTGTTGCGCCCACGCAGTGCCTCCCTCACGTCGGCTGAAGCTGGCTGGTGCGAGGGAGGCGCCATGACAGGGCGGGCCTGGGATTGGTGGGAGAAGGGCGGAATGTGGGTGGGATTAGGGCGAACCTTGGATTCAGCCGTAAAATGGGATTGGTGGGAGATGGGCGGAATGTGGGTGGGATTAGGGCAGACCTTGGATTCGGCCATAAGGCCAAATCCTAGGCCCATTGAAGAGGCCACGCAGCCCCGATTCGGGCCGCGAGGTCTCCTTGGATCTGCGCCTGCTAAATAGCGGGCGCAGATCCGAGGAGCCCATAGGGAGGCTCCAGTGGGTCCTAAGCAGCACTAGTATATGGCACTGGCCTGTCGGCCTCGCCAGTCCGGCGCTGCTTAGGATTGCGCCCTCAGTTGGGGTTATCTTGGTGCAGAAATTGCGGTTGTTAATGCGTGTGTTTTAAAATGCATGGCAATATTATGCTCAATCTGTTTTCATAATTTTATTGACATATATGTCCTGTTGGTATATTGCCAAGGAGAAACCCTATAAGACAAGAGTTATCTGAACCTTGGTTAGTCAAAGAGAGGAAACTTCTGGCTTCTTTGGTGTGGTGTTTCACGAAAAGGTTGAGCGCTCCCAATGGGAATGTTGCTCTCCAGCTCAATTGTACTTCGGACTCTGCTACCAATTTCCCGTCAAGCCAAATAAATCTGACCACCCAGAAGGCTGTCTTTGGGGTTTGGGCCTTTGAGCTTGGCGTGCTAAACTATTTGTAAGGATACATATCACCTGCTGACTTCCCTTCAGCTAGATCCAGCGATTCGACTGTCTAATGTATTTTTAAAAGATTGCAAGACAAGCTGTCAAGCCTAGTCACTCATGCAGTCCTTGGTCACACTTTGATGATGTGTCTGTCATCATGTTAAAACAGTCGCGTGCTGACATATTTTATGGGCACGGACATGTTTTAGAGAGGAACAAAAAGGGTTGGCCTTTAAAAAGGAGCAAGAGGAGCAATTCCTTTCAGTGAGAAGACATGTAATTTGAAATAATAGTACATCAATAGTGCCCATAGGAAATTGCTATAAAAGAGAATTTCATACTTCGCTTTTCATACTGTAGCTCTTTCCACAAAAAGAGGGGGCCACGCTATCTATGGAAAATATATGTTGCACAAAAGCTCACATTGTTCTTAGCCTGTCTTGAGTTAACCAGACAAGGTGGAAATTTGGAGAGAATTAAACGTCCTTCACTGTTCCCACACTGTGCTGAATCTAAATGGCTTCCGCTTTATGGGAAATATTATGTCGTTTTGTATGGTGATTGACTGAATAGCCTTAGTGGTTTTCTCAGATTAGACGTAAAAATCTCTGTGCATGTTTGCTGTTAGCTATTGAGACTTTTCTTAGTCCTAAAAAGCCTGATCTGATGTGTGTTTACTCAGAAGTCGTGTTGCTAACTGACCAGTCCAGCTTTTGTATTTAGTTGATTTGCAGGAATCAGGAAGTGAAGCATTTTGACCATGGCTGCACATCACGGCGCAGCTTCTGAGATCGGGGAAAAAGTTGGCAACTTAGTGGGACTTGCCTTCAAACTGAGCATGCAGGTTATGCTAGTGAAGGCAAAGAATCCCAAACATGGATATGCTTCGATGTGGTACTGTTAGTTTAGCAAACAATTAGAGGCCACAGAGCATTACGGGTAACAAAGGCGCCGTTCACTGAAAGTCACATTGCAGGTGTTTCAATGACTTTAGCAAATCCCAAAGCCGCTATAGGGAAGTGTTTGTTTAGATAGAGAGATGGGTTCCTTATGAAAGCATTTCATTCATGAAGTTGGAAACTGTAGCTCTGGCTGCATTGCCACCGGTGAGGTTGCTACTGGACTTCTGTTTCCATATCCAGTTTCCCTATGTGTGTGTCTGTGTGTGTACAGAACATAGAAAAAAGCAGTGTTGCATGTTGTTTGCGTCATGGCTAGTTACCAAATTACTGAGTGATACCACGCTAAAGGAGAGATGGCAACTGTTAGCCCTTTAGAGCAACATTTACAAGGGTAGTATAAAAGGAAAAAAGAAGAAGCTACCTTCGTTGGAACCCAACCAAAGTTCACAATGCAGCGTAAGAGTATTTGAATCACACAGAGCACCTCCTCTGACTGGATGTTAAAAAGGAAACTTTTTAAGGACATGACGTTTCTGGGCGAGAACATGGCATGCAGCCTTGGTTGCAGCTTGTGTCAGCCTTAACACGGTGGTGCAAAAAACTGTGTTCTCACACTGCTATGAGATGTCTGTGAATTGCATTCATGTCAGGGGAGCCTCTCTAGACTTCGCGTGTGAGCCCCCCCTTCATGGGTGCAGTAAATGCTGGTAAATCAGAACTGAGGCATGGGGCAAGAGTTGGCTTGCATTAATGCGCTGGTGGTTGCACTGGACAGATTTCTGGAGGAAACATCGCAGGCTACAGGCCATGATGGGTAGTGCAACCTCCATACTTTAGAAGTAAGTTATCTCAGAATGCCGGATGCTACCCCAGAATGCCAAATGCAGGGGAGTGGCAACGAGAAGCACACATCGTCTCATGTGCTCCCCGAGGCATCTGGTGGGCCACTGTGAGATATAGGAAGCTGAAATAGATGGCCTTAGCCTGATCCAGTGGGGTTCCTCTTATGTTCTTATGGCTTGTCAGGGCCTTCCTACAGTTCCAGCACTCACCTTGATGCGATGGTGGTCTGCTTCACTGCGCTTGCCGTCCATTGTCCGCTGGTTGGCCAATAGCGCGCAAGGTGTGTGTTTGTATTCAGGAGGCAGCAGTGAGCAAAACCAGCACATCTTTATTTTGGCTCCACTGCAGCTTTGTTCATTAAGCTAATTACAGCACTCTGCCTCCTTCCTTTTCATCTCCCTTGTTTCTGGAGCTTGATCCTTTCCCCAGCCCTGCAATCGACTGTTACTGAACAGTTGAAGCTGAACAGGAAGGAATTGCAGGTGTCAACTCACAGTTTACAAATATGACATCTCCTCTGGCATAGCTGGAAATATGAAATATTGATTTATGTGCAGTAAAAGGTCTTATAAAAATGATCACATACACATGAGAGATTAATGCGCTGGAGATCAATAGAAATTTCATTCTTGACGCTAGACTGTCACCTATGGTGAAATGCTAAAATACAGAAATCAATATTATCTATGAAATGTCAAATTTATTATAATTATGAGGATGAAAGCTGGCCAAGTGGCTCCCAAGAGAGAAGGAAGGATAGGTTACTGTGCTGAAGCATCCTTCATGTCCCTTGTTCACTTGCTGCCAATTTGAGAACAATATTGGTGCAGGGGGTTTTCAGGCATTATGTATCACCGTGTAGTAACAAATTCCTCCTGGAATATTTAACTCTTGAAACTGACAATAACACCAGCGTCTGCCTAGCCAAAAGGTTCAGAACTTTGAAATAGTGCATGTGGGGTGGGGGCAGGGTGGGGGGAGGGAAGGGGAGACAGATGGGTAGGGAAAAAAAGAGCATATAGCTAAGCTGATCATAGTTATACATACACACATACTCACACTCTCTCACTCACTCACTCGCTTACACACACACACACACACACACACACACACACACACACACACAGACACACACACACACCCCATTCTACTAACTGGAGGAAACGTATTATTTTGCAATGTTTTACATACCACACATAATTAATGGAGATCATGATCTTGCTTAATGGTAGGATGTGTTTACTAATATTGGTGGTAGTTGTTGGTGCAGAATCTCTAGGCGACCAGTAAAAAGGTGGAGAAATAGAAATTGCTGTTGGTGGCCAATGCTATCCTGCCTTCTATGGTCTTAATCTACTAGCTTGATTCTTAAAAATGGCCCTTCATTCTTTGCCTGCGATGCAGCAATTCCTTGGAAAGGATTTTTTTTTTATGAGGTTGTGGCATCCTGCCTCACTCATGTATCACATTTAGCAGAGTCTTCTGCAAAGCGCCACAAAGCTGAAATGTTATGGGCCAGTAAGAAAACAATAAAACGGCAGTGTTCCTTGTTGGTGTTGGTTTGTTTCATAACTCAGATTTATGGAGAGGCGTTCTGACAACACATTCCTTCTCTTTCATGCACACTTATGCAAACTGGTGTGTGTGTGTGTTCTAGAGCCCTTATCAATTCTGCCGTTAATTATGAGGTGTAGAGGAGATTTGGGAAGCACCTCCTTAATTATGTCACATTTTGTAGAAATATCAGGATTCATGTAGCCACTCTCTGATTTGAGGTAGTGTCAATTTTAAACACAGTACAGTACAAACATACTCTCGTATAACCCTAAAACACTGCTGGAAATGTGTGTGCCTGATCTGAGTGACTTCATAGACGGACATTTCTCAGGACTTGGCCAGTGAGTCATATAGCCAAGGCTGCTATTGCAATTGCATTTTGGATGAGCAGCTCAAGTACACTCTGAGCCAAACAATTCATGCAAAGCGATAATTTCTGTACAATATCTCCGCTTCAACAACAATAATTCTTGGTAGCTTTTAATTTACGTTTTGTGACCGTGTTATCAGTCACTGCCAATACATGTGTGTATCGTATCAATATCCACTTTTACATAAAATTTAATTGATTGGCCCTGAATTCTGTCCCCCCCCCCAAGTAGCCAATACTGACAATTTCAAAGGCAGTTACATAGACCAGAGTGCAATAGGACCACCCATCTCCAGGCACTTCACTGAAAACGTGGGATTTTCCTGGAAGGAGCAAAGGGTATAGGCAAGTCGCATGTCACACTATCATACCATGGCATCCTTACATGATGTCTCCAGTGTCCAGATGCCGTAGCATCACAGGGCAACTCAACAGAAGTGCAAGTAAGTGATTTTAAAGAATGAGCATTTCTGCTTGATAAAACTATATTACAGCAACTTATGCCCCAATCCTATCCCCCAGCAGCCCACATGATGCAGTGGTGCCAATTGAGCACATGCTGAATGCTGTTGGTGGGGGGGGGGAGGTTAAGAAGGCCCAGGAGAGAAGAATAATATTTACCTCCGCCCAGCTACCAATGGGTCTCTTTGGTCCTATGCCAGCTAAACAGCTGGCATAAGTCCAAGGAGCCTCAGGGGGTGGGTCGGGGCAGGAACAGGGAGATAGGACCCCAGCATGTGTGATTGCCACTGAACCACCCTTGAACCACCCGCCAGGCTCTCAGCCTCAATCCTCCCTTGAACTGTTCCCCAACCTGTCACCACCTCACCTGCTCCAGCGTGGCCTCAGTGGGCCGTTGGCATGCACATGGGGCCTTTAGCCATTTGCACAGGTGGTCCCACAGCGCGTGCCAGCAGTGTGCCTTTTGCATTGCCCCGTCAGGATTTACAGCGGGTGGTTCTACAGATCTGCTGCCACAAACTTTGCATAGGATTGGGCTGCCCATCCATCCTCAGCCATTTAATCGTGCAAAGAGAAGAGAACAGAGGGTAAAGAGAGGGTCACAAGGACAATTACATGACATCTTCAAAGGAAGCAGAATATAGCATGTTTGAAAATACCAAGCCCCTGCCGTCTTGCGAGGGGTTTGTTTCTGCCTGGCTCCTCCTACTACGGGAGGCAGCCGCTTCTTTCATTTGTGCTCTTGGGGGTGGGGTGGCAGCTGGGGCTTACCTGGCACAGCACACCTCCCCCAGTGGCCTTTCTGCAGGTGACTCCAGACTGTGAAGGATGCTGTCACACTCCTCCGTTGCCCCCCTGGCTTGAGGGGCTGGCAGGGTAGTCCCTCGCCTCCATCCTTGGCCCCCTTCAGATGCTCACTGGCGGTGTGGGCCTATGAGTTTGCTGCCTCTGCCCCTGCGGGGGTTGATCAATAGAAGTTGCATCCCCTTGGGGATCCCGTTTGGTCTGATACCCATTCAGCAGCAAGCTGCCGGTCTCCAGCTTTTCCTCCTCTGTATAATAAAATGGCCTCTTTTCACCCATATCTATTCCTGTCTCACGTGGTTATTGGAGAGTGCACAAGCAATGATACTGTATAGTTAATAAGTGGTATGCTGACATATAACTACCAGATGTACAAGCTGGTTTCCGAAGAGGCAGAGGAACTAGAGACCAAATTGCCAACATTCGCTGGATCATGGAGAAAGCCAGAGAGTTCCAGAAAAACATCTACCTCTGCTTCATTGACTATGCTAAAGCCTTACAAATCCTGAAGCTGAAGCTCAAGTACTTTGGCCACCTCATGAGGAGAGAGGACTCTTTAGAAAAGACCCTCATGCTGGGAAAGATGGAAGGCAAAAGGAGAAGGGGGCGGCAGAGGATGAGATGGTTAGATAGTGTCACCGAAGCAATGAGCATGAAATTGGGCGAACTCTGGAAGCTAGTGGAGGACAGGGAGGCCTGGCGTGCTCCATGGGGTCGCGAAGAGTCGGACACGACTTAGCGACTGAACGACAACAACATGCTGACATATACTTAAGCAATGCACACACACACACTTTTAATTATTTTTTTTAATTTTTAAATACGTAATGTATAGTTCTGTATGCCTGAGAAGTCCACACCACGATGCACAAACCCCTCCCTTGTTTTTAGGTGGCCCCATTTTGCTTGCACGCTGATAGGCATGAGACCACCCAAGTTTAGAATCGGAGGGGCGCCTGGGGATCTACAACAAAACGTTGACTTGCCTCTTCATTCTCTAACAGGAGTACTTCTGTTCAGGGCTCCGGCTAGCCTAGGCTTGCACTGCCGTTGGGGGCTCTTTCCCACTGCCCTATACAGTGCTGCAGGGGGCTAGGGACCTGCCTGAGCACTATATAGCTGGAGGGGAGTGGATACAGAAAAGCAAGGAGTGTTTTTCCAACCTCCTAGAATGCAGTCCCTGGACACCTATGCTGAACCCCTATGCTTACCTCAAGAATACTTTAAGCCAATATTTCTCAAACTGTGCGTCGGGACCCATTAGGTGGGTTGCAAGCCAATTTCAGGCGGGTCCCCATTCATTTCCTTTAATTCATTCATTTCAAAATGTATTTTATTTTTCAATACGTTAAGACGATGCTATCATGGTATGTGACTGCATTGGGGGAAATGTTACAGATCTGTACTATGTATTTGCTTTTAACAATGATAGTCAATGGGGCTTACTCCTGGGTAATTGTGGATAGGATTGCAGCCCTTGGGATGTTTAGGGAATTATTATTTTTTAAACAGATCAGCAGCTGTTTGGGAGGGTTAGGATTCTTCTTTATTTCACATAAATTTTTAAACATATTGTAAACTTTTAATTTACTTAATTGATTTCATTTTGTCATATGGGGGCATGAAAAGGTTTCCTGCTTAATGACATCTGCTGGATCAAGATAGATTGTCATTCCAAAAAGTGGGTCTTGATGCTAAAAGTTTTGAAAACCACTGCTATAAGCTGCTGACGTTTTGTTCTTCTGCCTACCTAGGAATTTCACCACGAACTGCCTTATTTTAGAAGGCCCTCTTTCACATCCAAACTGATAGGCACTCAACTAGCGGCATTCACTATTTGAAGGGGTGGTGATGTGGTTGATTGAAGGGGTGGTGATGTGAATTATTACTTTGTCCAGAGCAGGACCCTTCTGACAGTCCCTGGTGGATCTGGCCAGTGGCGTCACGCTACCGGTATGCTGGGCGGGAGGAACGGGTGAGCGGCAGCCCGCCCGTTGCGTTACGCTCCGTTTTGTTACGCTCCACGGGGGTGGGGAAGACGGCGAAATGGAGCGTTACGCAACGGGTGGGCTGCTGCTCACCCGTTCCCCCCGCCCAGCGTACCGGTAGCATGACGCCGCTGGATCTGGCCCATCTATTAGGACAACTGAAATGGTTGCCTCAGGCAACAAATTGGTGGGAGGGCACTCATCTCTGTCTCATAAGAACATAAGAAGAACCCTGCTGGATCAGGCCAAAGGCCCATCTAGTCCAGCTTCCTGTAACTCACAGTGGCCCACCAGGTGCCTCAGGGAGCACATGAGACAAGATGCCTGCATCCTATGGCCACTCCTCTGCACTTGGCATCCTGAAGTAGCCTACTTCTAACATAAGGAAGTTGCACCACCCATCATGGCCTGTAGCCTGAGATGGACTTTTCCTCCAAAAATCTGGGCAATCCCCTTTTAAAGGCACCTAGGCCAGATGCCTTCATCACCTCCTGTGGCAAGGAGTTCTACAGATTAATTACCTGCTGGGTAAAAAAAAAAAGTATTTCCTTTTATCTGTTCTAATTCTCCCAACACCCAATTTTTTCGGTTATATCATCTCTTGCCTCCTCTATCCTGCCTTCCACTCCTTGGATTGGAAAAGGAAGAGGAGGACAGGGAAGAAGAGGAAAGGGGAAGGGGAAGAGAGTGCTGGGCTAGGACGTTGGGAAGTGGATGGAGCAGCGGGATGATACTTGGCATGTTGCATCAAGTGTGAGGAGGTTTTGGGCTGGCCTTGGTCCCTCACGACGGACTCATCCAGGCCAAAATGGATTCGCTGGTATCATTTAATGGTCCTTCAGTAGAGAGCTCATCCCCTTGCTAGTGATGAATCAAAGGGAGCCAGAGGCATTAGGGAGGGATATGATGGGAAGGGAAAGGAGGGGACTTGACCACAGCAGTTTGAATTAAAGAGAGTCCTGACCTCTTTCAGCGGATGATCCAGCTTTCACCTCCCTGACTGCCTCTACCAACCCTGGGTCTCTTTGCCAATTGAGATGCTGAACGTCCTTTCCCATTGCGATTCTCTACAGTGCCTGAGGGGGTCTCTTAATTAGTGGATTTTGGAGAAGGTGGCTTCTTGCCACGTTGCGATTAATAAGCAACATCCGCAAACTATGTTTACGATTGAATGAACTAACCGACCATTACAGCAAAATAAATGAAGAATTCTTTATCACCTTTAATTACGAAATAATTTCCTTGCTTACGCTCTATTGATTTCCTAATATTGTATCCCTTTTCTTTTCCCGGAGTCATTGCATTGTAATTTATTGTCGGGAAAGATAGTGTGTAAAGTTTTTTTTTTTTGGTTTTTTTTTTGGCTTGCTTTCTTAACACGCAAACATTTTTTTTTACCACCTTTTGCAAAGCCGACGGAGAGAAGGTTTGTGGTGTGTGCGTGTGTGTTTTGGACACTGTAGCATTAACACAATTTTTCTTTTCCTAAATAGAGATTGAGAAAGATTTTCCCCCTCTCTCCAGCAGTCTTTCTTAAGGCTTTTTCTCAAGCCTCAAGTAGCCAAAGCCACAGTTAAAGTTAATACGGAATGCAACACAGTTTAAGAGATAGGCTTCTCTTGCAGTCAGGTCTCAATTAAGAGATAAAAGACAAAAAAGTGCAAAGCACTTGATAAAGCTAAGAATACAAGGAGCGGCCTGGAAGCGCTTGAAGCTGTCCATAGCGATAACTGGCTAGTCAGCTGGAATCTTCTTGAAATGAAGTGGGTGCTCTAACTTATCAAAATCCACATATGGGAAATTATTGGTGCCTACAGGGGTGATTAACACCAACTCAGTGGGTCAGAAACAAGCTGGGATAAAGGTGAAAGCTGTATCTGACTATCAACACCAAATACATCCATTTAGAGACAGATAGCAGCGTCTCCCCTCTCTCTGCCCCCCACCTCTTTCTGTATCTTCCATTTTGCAGAGTCTTGCGCAGGAGACGCCTCCTGTACACAGTGTGTGCTGTAATGTGCAAATTGCATCGCCCGTTTAGAACGTAATCTGTTTTTAATAAGTCGTCTCGAGATTACATTTTAGGTAATTTTGTGTTTCTCTTTCACAATAAACATTTGCTCAGCGGCACATATATGTGTGTGTCTTCAACCTTATAAGCGCAGTCGTGCACAGGAGGAAAGCTGGCACTGAGGTGATTTTAGAGATACAAGTTGGACAGGAAATTTAACTTCAGAACGGATCGCCAATGGCCCACCCTTAGATGCGTGACTTAGAAGTAGGTCTCATCGTGTTTTAATGGGATTTTTGTCCCTGATGGAACAAAACCACACCAAAGTAATCTGTTTAGAAGTGGGCTAATAGATGTCCCTGCTAAAGTTAAATTCCCAAGCAAAGAGAGTTTTATATCACTCACTTCTGTTTTCCTTGACCCGGATTTGTAATTCTGGAAAAAAAGTGTCTATTGCTGGGCAATAGCTACTAGTTTATTAGTCATTCCTCCTAACTAAAGGACAAAAAAGCAAAGCTCCTGGGCACATGTAATATGGCCACATGGCTTGCTGGGTTTTGTCTTGCTGTTTCGGTTAGATTCTGTGTACAAAGTACACAACCAGGTGAGGGGAATCCATGCAATTGGCCTCACCCAGTCAATCAGGTTTATCCAAAGGGGTAATGGTGCCTGTGGCTCTTCTCAGCCACCGCCGCCCTCACATTGCACATTGTGTGTGTGTGTGTGTGTGTGTGTGTGTGTGTGTGCGCGCGCATGCATGCATGCATGTGCATGCACTCACCCACACACTTCTTTCTCTGCTTCTGTGGAGGGAAGGTAATAATGGTAATAACAGTGTTTTCCTTGCTGCCCCTCCTTTTTTTTGTCTTCACATGCAAGCGGAAGTAGTGTTCTGCCAAATTCCCTGCTGGGCCTCCCCAATGGCCCCAATGCCCACACTAGGCTAACTAGTTTACCCTCCAGAGCGGCCTCAGAGATAGGCAAGAGGAAGGGGGTTCACTCACCCACTGGGCCTCCTCTCTTCCAGCAGCTTTGCTTGGAATCACTGGCTGGCCAGCCTCCTCCAGACTGCCCTCATCACCGGCTTAGCTCAAAATACCCTAATTTAGCACCAACAAACCCCACCACCAAACAATAGGCAGTCAGCTTGCCTAAGCCACAACTGCCTCCTCCACTTGGGGGCTCCAGGGGCGTGGCAGCCATACAACAGTTCCCCACAATAACCTTACCTTATCCAGTCCTTTAACAGTCAGTCCATCCAATAGTCCTTCAGTCAGTCCATCCAGCAGTCCGTCAATCAACAGCCATTTTCCTTCCTTCCTACACCTGCCCGGTGCTGCACCTACCTGATGCTAACTTACTGCAGCTCCTGCCTCCAACTTTATACTGAGGCAGGCCAATCAATGTCTGTTGCTGGGCAGGCTTTACCATCAGCCACACCCATCTGCACCTGCTAACCTCCCTTCATAGCCAGAGCCCTCATCAGCTTGCAGCTGTGTTCCTGCTGCAGGCAAAGACCTTGGGGGTGAATCCTGTAATCCCTGGTTTATTTGGACAAGGGGCCACTGCTGATACCATTCCCTATCTCCTCGTGATATCTCCTGCCTTTTCCAATATAAGCAGACAAAATTACACATGTATATTGGAGTAAGTGATAAGCACACATTCATCCACAAACATTGTATACACCAGTGGTCTTTTTTGTGCCACCCCCAATAAATGAATTAATGAGATGGGGATAAATAAATGAGATGGGGACCCACCACCAATCCTGCCCCCATCAGGATCAGATTCGCCCACCCCTGCCTGCCCCATACCCCCCACTTCTTGTGTCTTCACAATAACCCTGTGAGGTAGCAGCAAGAGCAGGGCTAGCCTTAGGAGCTGTCAGGCACAACAGTGAGTAGAGTCTGTGCAGGATTATATGAAGAACTCAGTTTGATAAGGCAGTGCCATTATTAGATTGGATCCAATAATGCACATGTTATGAAAGGTTGCCATGATTCCCAGATGAGGCTTTGTGACCCCATTGGAGTCATGACCCGCAGACTGAAGACCACTTGTATACAATGAACGTAGCAATTGGATACCTCCATTGTCACGTATGTGTGCAAATATGTCTTTGAGCAGTAGTAATACATTTGAGGGCTAGAACCACCTGTTACCACTTGCATTATCAGTGAAATAGTATTTGCACAGGGGAGTACTATGGGAAGTACAATTCCCAGAATCCTCTGTGTAGGGATAATGATCGTTAAACCAGTTTGTGGTATATACCCAGAGTTTCTATCAATTTTAATGGATTTCATAGAATCTTGGATTCTTGAGCTCCACTCCTGGTGTTTTTTTTTTTTTTTGGGGGGGGGTGTCACAGAGAAGATGCAAGAATATTTAGTTTTCTTAAAAAATAATACTATGTATTGCTTTATGTTCTCTTGGAAGATGCAAAATACATGTAGGAGTTACCAATTGTACAAAATCTGTAGGATTTGTTTTAAAAAACAAGTCCCCCTGCTCTGAAATAATGGATGCTTAGGGACATATTTGCCTCATAAGTAATGATCAGTGGAAATTCAAGCCAGACACAAAATTGATTGATTGTAGTGATTAGTGTAAAGGTACTATTAAGCATTCTAATAGGGCCTTGCACCTTTTCCAGCTTTTTAATAATACGTATCTCCACATATTCACACATATAAGCCAACATAAAATTCAGTGTGACGTGTGCTCTATTTAACCCAATCCATCAGCATAGTTAGGAGTATCTTTCTTATTCAGCAGCATTGCAGCCTCTGCGGCTCCCCATGTGTGCCTGTTTTGGGCATTCTGTGCCCACAAGCTTTTAGGCGTTTGATGAAGGCCTTGGCGCTGGCTCTTTTGGAAGTCTGTGTGCAATTCCTGCATCCCTCTTCCTTGGCAGCTGGGTCGCTGGGCTGGCACAGTGCCGATGCACATGCGCTGCTGCTCCTGTCAACTGCGCTGGCCGTGTGCCGGGTTAGTTCTGTGGGCTCAGGGCCGCGCCAAGAACATGCTGGAGATGGGTGGGGGGCATAGTGGGGCAGAATCATGGGTATAGGGCCCCCCAAGATGGGATATGGCTGTTGGGCCAGTGGTGGTATCTAACGTGGGAGGAACCGGTAGGCTGGGCGGGACTTATGTGTGATTGGCTGCCCATCCGTTCAGTTCCGCCGCCTGCCCGCTCACCGCGTGGGCTGCCCTGGCCTTGGAGGGGGCACCTGCTCACCGGGGGGGACGGATGGGGGGCGCACCGGATGCCTGGGCGAGCAGCGGTGGGGCGCGCCAACTGGGGGGCAGCCCATGCGGTGGGCGGGTGGACGGCGGAACGGAACAGACGGGCTGCCAATCAACCGTTCGTCCCGCCCAGCGTTCCGGTTCCTCCCACGTTAGATACCACCACTGCGTTGGGCCATATCCTAACCCCTGTCCCTGGGCTGGGCAGCCCTGATTCGGGCCGCTCTGGCTGGCTATACTTGTGCCTGCTATTTTGTGGGCACAGATCCAAGCAGCCCATAGGGCTGAGTGGGGCTTAACCCAGGGCAAGGGGAACTTATCTCTTTGCCCTACACTGAGCTGCTGCCGCCTCCTAACACGGTTAGGATGCAGCGCCGGTGAGTAGGCCTGCCTATTCCAGTGCATGTTAGGATTGCGCTGTGTGCCTGCCATTTTGAAGCTGGAGGCTGTGGATTCATAGATATATTGCTAAGATGTTTAGAAGCCTTTTCTTACCTGTTCTCACCTCCAGTGTTTTTGATTCTTCCGGCTCACAGTGAGCATTATCAGAGGGCCTTACTAGTACTAGTTTCATGTATAACATGAAACACAGAGGTGTAATAGTGGACAGACTGTACAGAGCTGATAGATTTGAGGGGCATGCTCATACTGGAGAGAGGTTTGTCCAAACCCCAGATCTGGCCCATGGGCCAGGGTTTGGAGACCCCTGTACTAGGCCATAGTTTAATGTTGCATCAGAAATGTTGCATCAGAATATTCCATGATTGCTACTTGGACAATCTCTTTGTTGCACAAGCTGGTGAATGTCCAGAGACTTAGGGCACAATCCTATCCCATTTTCCAGTGCTGATGCCGTCATGCCTATGGGGTGGGCACTGAATCCTGCAGGGAGGAGAAAGTATTGGAGGCCCCCTCAAGGTACAGAAATGTTTGATCCTTTATCATGGGTCTGTATTGCAGCTGCATCAGCACTGGAAGTTGGATAGGATTGGGCCCTTATTATGCTACAATAAGTTGAAAAACAAAGTTAAACTGCTTTCTAGCCTGAGAGAAATGGCAGTGTGCAATCCTGTAATCTCAGACAATACGGACTGGCACTTTAACTTCATAGCTAATATAATCCATGTAGGGTTTTTTTTTTAAAAGGTGTAGGGCAGAAAGACAACTCTGATTCAGGGGCCTGTTTGATAGCATGCCACAACTCAAGTTAAGCAGGTGGCAGGGTGAAATATAAAAGGATTGCTAAACAAAGAATTTTTATTTCCTGGCTTGTGCCTGCAGGGGAGAAATTATGAAAGCAAAGCAAAAATCTGACAGCCAAAGAGCGTCCAGGATTTTTAAATGAAGTGGTTTGTTGTTATTTTTAAAAGCTATGCAAATTGATTACAATTTGCAAATAAAAAGCACCCACTGCAAACAGATGAGTTTCTAAACATAATTAGGAACTTTTTTTTTTTTAACTTATTAGAACTTGCAGGAAGTTGGCCTGAAAATGTGCTAGACAGCCTGGCATGTTCTTGTATTAGACTGACCCTTAAAGGCGCACACAGCAAGTGGCAGAGCTAGATTAGAATTCAAGCTTTTTTCCATATAGAAAGTGTGACATGATGTATGAGAATTAGGGCACAATCCTAACCTGGAGTTAGGCTGGTACAGTTAGGCCGGCACAAGGGCCACTGTAAAGCACATTTGGACCACTCTCAGAGTCAGGGAGGATGGCTCATATCTGTGTGCTGGCCTCTCTGACTCAGAGAGTGGTCCAAACATACTTCATGGTATCCCTTGTGCATGTCAAACTTTGCTGGTCTAACTATGCCAGCCTAACTTCAGGTTAGGATTGCATGCTCAGTCACTGTCACATACTATACAGTGTGCGTGTGGCAAAGATTTCATTTCCATGTTTGGCTTGTAGTTGTGTTGAAAGAGGTGTGTGTGTGTGTGTGTGTGTGTGTGAGACAGAGAGAGAGCGAGAGAGAGAGAGAGAGAGAGAGAGAGAGAGAGCAGCTTTCTAAACTTCTAAAGTTGCTAATACCCAAGCCAGGAACCCTCACGTTTTATGTCCTTAATAAGCAGATATCCAAGTCTTTAACTTCACAGCAGGCTCTTATTTGGAAGGCGCACCATTTAAGCAAGAGGTACCCCTTGCATTTCTGAAATTAATAAAGTTGGAGCCTCAAATGTCAATTATTTGCTTTCCTATTTTCATAGGTGATTTCGCTAAGCAGAAGCCCTTGCTAATCCTGCGCTCACATAGATAGAAGGTCAAAGTTGGTCAGTGAGCCAAGAAATACCATATCAGGGTTTCTTTCCTCTCCAATTGAAAGAGGCATAAATTGTGGAATTAGTGTATTGATTGAAGGCTATAACTTCAAGCAATCAGTTTTTCTGGCTTGACAAGATTATTTTATCCTACTTTTCTTTTATTATTATGTGTTGTATTTGAGTCATCCTTCAGGCAGATGAAGTGACAGCTTGATTTAACTCAATAAAATCCACCAGTTAGGAAACCTACTGAGCCGAACAAAAGAAGAAAACGACCGCAAGGGGAAGGGTGCACATTTCGTGTAAGCAAGCATATCCCTCTGAAAGCAGAAAATATTAACTGAAATTATGGCTCTGATCAATGCATTTCTATGGAAACTTGGGAGGAATTCATCAGGCCTTCTCACGCGGCAGTCTACAGCAGATAATGCCATTTTTCTCCCCCATCCTGCTTCCGTTTAAAAAGCTTGACCAAATGAGCCAATGTGTACTGGATGAAGGAGAAAACAGAAGCACAGCCTGCCCAATATTTTTCATGCTGGCCATGTTTAATGTAATGGTAAGGAGATGAGGAGAAAGACAGGCTGTGAGGTTCTACTTTACTTCCACATCTCCCTCCCTCCAGTCCTTGCCCCACACTGTCCTTTGAAATGGTGGGCAGGGAGAGTGGCAGCGATGGTGAGGAGACACAGGAGAGGGTAGGAAGGTGCCATCGACCACTGATGCCATTTTGCCATCTTGGGTGGTGGTGGTGTTGCTTCACCCCACTGCATCAGCAGCCCAGCTGGGATGGAAGGAAGTTGGTGTGGACTCTAGTTTCCTGTTTCCCAGAGAAGGTTGTTCAGTGAAAACACAACTACCAAGCTTGCAGTCGCTGTGTATAACCCTAGTTGCTTTTTAAAAAATAACATTCTGTGGACTGCTCTGTGAAAAAACAAGAGCAGGACAGAAGCACAGTGGGTCCTCCCTATCCATAGGGGTTTGGTTCCAGACCTCCCCCCCCCATGGATAAGGTATTCCACAGATGCTGAGGTCTGCTGTCAACGCACACACAATTACTTACCTGAAGCTTCCAGAGGACTTTCCTGGGTCATGCTGGGCTGGCGACTATTGGTTTCTGTGGGCCCTAGAATGGCCTGCAGAAGCCTCCGGAAGCTACTGAGAAATTTGTCTCAGGAAGTAGTTTCTGGAGGCCTCTGTGGGCCTTTCTGAGGCCTGCAGAGGCCAGTAAAGTGGGTTGTTGGCCTGCCACGACCCAAGAGAGGCCTCCAGGTAAGTAATTATGGGAAGCCTCTTGAAGCACCTGTGTGGACCCTCTGTATCTGCAGATTGTTAAATCTGCAGATATGGAGCCCGCAGATGCATTGTATAAAATAAATATTTCCTATATGTTTCTCTGTGGCTGCATTTGGAAATGCCAGGGATCAAACATGGGACCTGTGCTTTCAAGGCACAGTGATGTCATTTTTATAATAACCCTATCAGGTAATAACCCTATCATGTATTATTATCCACATATTGCAGACTGGAGGCTAGGAGGCTGTTGGAGAGTGGCTTAACTAAGGCCATACAGAAAATTCACCTCTGCCAGGAATTCCCTCAATGGCCTTAGTTAGGCCACTCTCCAACAGCACCTTAACCCTTTACCTCTTGTTTTTATTATTTTAGTATTTTATTATGTGTGGGTTGTTGTTGTTTTGGTGGTTTGTGTGCATTGTGTGCACTGAGTGACCCTATATGGAGGGGGGAAGATGGGGTTAAAAAATAAATATTAGGATTATTATGGAAAATGTTTATGCATTAGTATCATCCATAGGTTAAAAAGGGTAGTTTACAACTACGTTTTCAGCTTTAGCAAAGCCATTAGATTTGGACTAGTTATGTCACAGTTGTCACCACACGTTTACTTGTGGAAGTGTTGCATCTTGGCTAAAATATTCTAGCTGCAGACTTTTTGTGGTTGCGTTGAATAGCATGAAACATGGTGCTCAGGAGTGTAGAGAGACTAATCCAATGGATTTTCCTAAGAAAACTTCCAATGGTCCTTTTTACTTCTGAAATGTTACCCATCTTTGGGTGCATTCATTTTTGGACAATATGGAAGTGCCCTTGAGGTTTATACTATTTGGCAATGCAATAAGGAAGACGAACAAAAAGAATGTTCGACTGGAGCTTTATTTTTTATCCTGTTTGAAACAAATGTGTTACCATGCTTCCTGTGAAAGCCACTAAATCTCTTCTGGCTAATATTGAGCTAACAAGGTTATTTGGTCCCTATTTTTCTCCCTTGCCTGTTATCCTTCCTTTATTGGCAGGTTAATGTGATTGTTGCCCAGTAGTGAGGTCCGAATGGCTACACACCATTCCTTCCTTGTTTTGTTGCGTTTGATGTCTGAAACAGTAGTTTCTGGTGACATTGCCGGGGTTATTCCATGGGGGAATGATATTTAGCAGTTGTTGGATAACATTTGTATATTGTAAATATAGCCATTTTTCTGCTCAAAATGTCCATAAATATTGCCACTCAAATCACAGCTGGTGTGTCAAATCACAATCTGAATAATTTCCTAGCCTGCTGTAGTAGGACTCAACATTTGGGGCCTTGATTTTCTTTGGGGTTATAATGCTGTTTGATTCTCCTACTTAGCTCCTTTGCTCATTGTTAGCTGGAGCTTCTGCCCAACTGGCATATTTTATTCCTTGCCGCAGGGTTAATAAAATTCAGGGAGCAATCCTAACTTGCTCTGGAATGGCAGGACCAGCAGGCCTGCGCCGTATCCAGCACAAGTTAGACAGTCTCTGGAGCCTCCCTGGGACAAGGGAGATTCATGCTCCAATGGGCTTGCTCGGATCTGCGCCTGCTGTTTAGTCCAGTTCCTCCCTCCTGCCTACCCTCCCCATGCCCAGAATAGCTCTTGTGCTAGCTGAGTTCTCCTGGCGCAAGAGTGGTGCTGTGGCACCTTGGCCTGGCTTCCTTGGGCCAATGCTGCTGCTAGCGTTGGCCCAATGGCACCAGTGCCAATGTGACAGTGACAGTTGGTGCCCCCATGTCTGCGCTAGTGATCTTGGGCCAACGTAAGCACGTAGCGTCAGCACAAGGCGCATCATAGGATCGTGCCCTCAGTGATGCTGAACCCCAAAGGGATTTCATGTTTTAGGTCATGCTTTTAACCAGAGCAATCACCTCCCTCTCCCTCCCTTCCATCATCCCATCAAGCTGGTTCAGATGGATTATTGCATCTTGCAGGCACAGCAAACCGTACCCTGCGACCAAAGCCATCACCTAGGTCAGCCAATTTCAACCACTGTGCCCTGGCACACTAGTGTGCCATGAATGGTCCCCAGGTGTGCTGCGCGAATTTGGGAGTCATTTATTAATAGGGCCTTTGGGGGACGTGAGCCCTCCACTGGCAGCACAGAGTGCCTGGTCAATTGTCAAAAAGCTCATGGTGTGCATTGACCATTCCAATGCCTTGCCAGTATGCCGTGTGATGAAAAAAGTTGAAAATCACTGGCCTAGTAGCTTCTTGACTTAGGAAAAGCACATGTTTAAGAAAGCAAAGGAAGGATCAACCCTGGCTGTCCTAACCAACTCCTTGCTTAAACTCCAAGCTTAATCCAAGAGACCTGTTAATGAGCCAGCAGACTTCCTGGGCAAGCTGCTGCACTCTTAGCCCGGGCAAATACAGAGACGGTGCCCTCCAAGGGCTGCCTCCAAGCCATCCTAGGCCATCATCACACAACAGAAAATGGTCCCTGGATGAGCTCACCTTACAAAAGGATCTTGTAGGGTTCTGTGGGTGAAAAACATATTAAAAACCTGGCTCACTAGCTCCTTGGACCTTTGGTTCTTCCCCTTCAACCTGCCTTGCTGTTCGTCCCTCTGCTGCTGTGTGAAATCATCCCTATTCCAGCTGCAGCCCAAGACTAGCCCTGCCATGCTGGCACTGAGGTTCAGTAACCCCCCTCTCTTTTCCAGCTGTTCTCCCTGCTTCTTTCCCAGAGCAGAAACAAAACCACTGTGCCGGGACAGGCTGGACCGCCAGCTTTTGGGGGCTGCCTTGCCAAGTGCTCATTCTCTTGGGGAGAGCAGATCTGGCTCTCTAGCCCTGATGCCTTCCCTTAAGTGAATTCAGACTCTTGCCTGGCTTGGGGTGGGGGGGATGTAGCTTCAAAGCCCTCTTTCTATCTTTCTATCACATTGTGTTGTTTAATGACATATGGAGTTTGTCCATATGTCCTAAAGAGAGAAGAAAAAAATGGTTTTATTTACACACACACAGACACACACACACACACACACACACACACACTTTGTCCTTCTCTCTGTACACAGAATGTACATACCTACCCACTTAATTGACTACTTCTGGCCAGTGATGGCTTGGTAATAAATTTGTTTGCCTTTAGTGTGTGCCACAAAACTCCTTTGTAGTCATCTTTGCTACTGCAGTCTAACAGGGTGAGGATAATGTGGAATTTGCCCTCTTCTTCGCAGCTGACAACTTTGCTCCTCCCAGAATAAAAATAATTTAAGGTCAACAGAATGATACTCTGAATTTGAGGCTAATGATTTGTAGAATTATGGCTTTCTTGATCATTTCATTTCATTTCCAGTACTTAAGATGCTGTAAAAGCAGGAAAGGAAAATATCTCTCACTTGAGTGTTCGTATTGGAGACGAGATTTTTGTATGGTTCCAAAGCCATATTTTGTAACACTGAAGTGAAGGCTGCACATTACTGTTTGTTAGCTTGTATGTAATTTTCCTCGGTTAACACTTCTTTTCATTTTAGAATTGTTTTTCCTCCCTGTCCAAGGTGTGTATATGCCATCCAAGACCCTTAGTCTGCACTTCAGTAACTGCCAGTTTCACGGTGTTAAGGAAAGGGGGCTGAAAATATATTTCCCCCCCATCACTTTTCCTCTGCTATAGTTTACTTTGACTAAATTTGCTTCAATGATTTTAACCTTTCTCAGAAAGGCCAGGAGATGTTTATATGGATAATGGTTCCCTGACATTCTAGTGTACAAAAGGACATTATCACCTTGCTTTCGTGCTTTCGTGTTTAAAATTAGTTGAAATTAACAAGGACAGTGTTTATATTAGTTTTAGAGCCTTTTGGCCCAATCCTGTTGAGGGCCTGCACCAGCAGAATGCATGCTTTGCTAGCACGTGCTATTGCAAAACCACCATCGAGTGCTTTGTGACAGTGCAAAGCCCAAGTGTACTGGCAGGGAGGCAGGACTCTTCCTGTGTGCACTGGCAGAACAACGGAGGCCCACCAGAGCAGGGGAGTCCAGCACAGGGGTGGGGGAAAGGAGCTTGAACAAGGCAGGACAGAATTGGGTAGAAGTGGATGTGGGGTGAATTGGGCACAGGAGGGGATGGCGTTGGTGGGGCCATACCAAAACTGAGCTGCACAGATCAACATGGAATGTTGAGCTATGTGGATCAACAGCAATATTGTAGCTGCTGGGGCTTAAAGGTAAAGGTTTCCCCATGACTGAATGGTCTAGTCGTGACCGACTGTAGGGGGCGGTGCTCATCTCCGTTTCAAAGCCTGTAGAGCCGGCGTTTTGTCCGAGGACAAGCTTCCGTGGTCATGTGGCCAGCATGACTCTACGCCGTAGCGCACGGAACGCCGTTACCGTCCCACCGAAGTGGTGCCTAAACTGGGACAAGCAACGGGAGCTCACTCCGTCGTGCAGTCTTGAACTCCCAACCTTCCAGTCGGAAAGCCCAGCAGCAGCGGTTTAACCCGCTGCGCCAAGAGGACAAATGTCCCCTTATCCCAAGGAGACTTCTGTGAAAGCCACACTGGCACCGCTGCATCACCACATGGGTTTTGGTAGGGTTGGGTTGTTAAAAACTCAGAAGATTTTATCCAAAACTCATCTACCTTTATTGTAGAGGGGGTGTACATTTGACCCACAGTGGCATCAAAAAGGAACTCATGGTGGCTTGTCTTGTCACTGCTTCAGTGTCTCCTAGTCATTTACAGCAGTCAGCACATCTGCCTTATCAACACCTTATTTAGCGGACATAACACGGTCCACACTTAAAGAATACCGAGGAGTGTGCTGGTAAACTCCCCCTTCTACTGCAGACATGCTCTGTAGTTCACTCTGCCTAGAGATAGAGTTTGTCTGGAGAGGAAAATGCTGCTTCTGGGCTGAGGTTTTCCCTCATAATACAGAATGCTGGACATTCATAGAAAAATGGATGTCTTGACAGGTCAAATGGAGCCAGGCTTGACAGGTCTTACTGAAGCTTGGTCACTGCCTGAGGTAGTCCAGTACTGCCACCCCTCCAAAGAACAACAAAAACAATCGCACAATGCACTTCACAGGTGGTGATTGCAGGCTAGCAAGAAGAGGCAGAATGTGGCAACCTGGAGCCTGCTGCTCATCTTCTGGATTGCGGTCTCCTTCCTCTGCCCCATCCTGCTTAAAATAAACAGGGAGAGCGGAGTATACTGGGAGTGCTCTGGGAAGGGGATTGAAGTGCTGACTGAAGCAGCTGTGTCAAGGACAGGCCAGTGAGGTGTGGTAGGCAGACATGGGGTCTGGAGGGGCACTTCCTCCCCGCCCCCCAGCCTGCTGCTCAAAGTGAGCCTTTCAGTCAGCCTCATCAGTAGGCTGGCCTTGTTCAGGACACAAGGGTAGGCCCCTGTATTCATGGGTCTGGTATCCATGGTTTCAGTTATCCACAGAAACAGGGGGTTGCCCCCACACACAGCTGTGCCCATTTACAGTACATTTGGTTTTCATCCTTAAACTTTAGTTTTCATGCTTAACCCGTTTGCTGAAGAACGTGACTGCAGGCCGAGAGCCTGCATGTTAATAAGGTAAAGGTAAAGGTTTCCCCATGACCGAATGGTCTAGTCGTGACCGACTGTAGGGGGCGGTGCTCATCTCCGTTTCAAAGCCTGTAGAGCCGGCGTTTTGTCCGAGGACAAGCTTCCGTGGTCATGTGGCTGGAATGACTATACGCCGTAGCGCACGGAACGCCGTTACCTTCCCACCGAAGTGGTCCCTATTTATCTACTTGCATTTAGGTGCTTGTGAACTGCTAGGTTGGCAGGAGCTGGGACAAGCAACGGGAGCTCACTCCGTCACACAGTCTTGAACTCCCAACCTTCCGGTCGGAAAGCCCAGCAGCAGCGGATTAAACCGCTGTACCACCATGTTAGAGGGAGACTAACAAATGTTAACAGGAAGCTGCTTCCTGTTTGTTGGTATTTCTCTAGCATGCCCTACGCCAGTGCTATGGCCACTGTGCCAGTATAGCTGGCGAATAGGATTGCGCTGTCAGAGAACTTCCAGGTCAGGCTCAGTTTGGCCCTCATTGCCCGTTTCCTTTTGCAGACATCACAATGACAGAGGCATGAAAGCCAGATTTGGCCTAGAAGAAGAGGAAACAATGTACATTCAGTCCATTACTTTTTGTCCCCTGAAATTATTCGTTTTATGTACACAAGCATTAAAGCTGGCTGCCCAATGTATGTTTTGGCCCCAACGAATGCTTTCAAACCCAGTTTTGGCACTGGCTTTCTCTCACATGTATCACTATAAAAATACAGTGGTGTGGTTATTTTAATGTTACCTTATTTGCAGGTATTCTCAGGCATGAGAACAGAAAGGTAAATTAAGAATAAGCCCCGCGGGTCCCAGTCCCTTATTTTTTGCCCAGTGATTAAATTAATAATGCCTGTGTCCTTGAAGTAGGGTTACCAGATATGTACTGGAAATTTCTTTATTGGTGATGGGTAGGGTTGCAAGATACAAACTGGGACAGAGTACCTGAACCTTTAACCATTGTATAGAAGAGGGAATTTGGGAAGGTGTAGCTCATCATGGAAGGGTTTCAAAAGCTGCACCTGTCCAAATTCCCTCTTCTATATAATGGTTAAAGGTACAGGTACTCTGTCCCAGTTTGTATCTGGTAACCCTAGTGATGGGTTAAAACAGATTAGAGTAAGCAGCAGATTCTTCCCCCTTAGGGCATCACCTTACGGGAACCTCCCTCACCCAGGCTGACTGCTATTAACAAAAGACACATGAGGCAGACGCTTGGTAAAGATGCAAAAAGAAAGGTTTACTCACAGCTCCATCCAGTGCATATCTACAGCGTCTGATTAGGATTAGAGGTACAGATAACACTTGGAAGGCAATGCCCTAGAGCTGCATCACTGTGCATGGAGGTGTGCTTAAGGTGGTGGGGGCATCAGAGCCCTTGGTCTGCACATCTTATCAGCTTGGTGGTCAGAGGACAAAAGGGACGTACCATAGAGTAAATATAACACTAGAGGCGGCATGACGTCATTATCTTGAAGCTTCTGGGTCAACAAATATGGCTGACTCAGATCTTTCCTGCCAAGGAGGATTGCCGCGAATTCACGAATAAAAATCTCCCTGCACGCGTGTAAAAGTTAATTTCAACCTCTTTAATCATGCCTGCGTGTTCTGCATACGGGTGTGCGAATCGCTGAACGAAAAATGGGATTTAATTTCCACGGAAAGATTCATGTATTCACATTACATCGGTTCAATAAAACTACAATTCACGGAAATAGTCAGTGCATTATTTTTGAAGCTGTGTAATTTATTGTTGTTCCTAGCAGCCTTATTCACCATTTTCTGACACCCTCTGCTAATGGTCTAGAAGATAAAAAAAAATATTTTCCCCCCGTCCTTCCCCCCCTTCCCGTTTACACATTTTTTCCCACCTTCCATTTTCTACTGTAATATTTTCGAACTTCTGAACATTAACAGAATTTGTTTTATTGGGGGGGGTGAGTGTAGAAGTTTTTAAAAAAAAACTCTTAATAGTCTAGAAGTGAAAAAGAATTACTCTCCTATTGACAACTAGTTGTGTTGAGAGATTTTAATGTAATTTTCCTATATATTTATCTAATTTTTGCCCACCCTCCCCTTTTTTTCTTTCCTTCCCGTTCACACTTTATTTTTGCTTGTGTAGATTTCAATAAAGTCTGTCAAAATAGTGCAATCTGAGTTAAAATAGACAGCATTTCGTCCGGTACGTTCAGTAACATAATTACGCGGAATTAAACCTTGTAAGTGCATATTAAATCATAATAAGGTTACCAGTGATGTTTCTACATGATCACACATTTTTATTTTCGTAAGTTTTTACTTCAGGAGTAAACTATTCAGTCCTAAACACTACGCGCAAACCAATCTGAAATGCTTGGAATCAGCATTGTTTTGAGTCACCGAACATGGCTGCTAAGCCCACCCCCTGGCTTCATTTGGTTCCCATTGATTCTTGTGGGCATGCCGCCTCTAGTGTTATATTTACTCTATGGGACGTACTCAGAGGAGAAGGGAAGTAAGTAAGGTCAAGGCCACACCCCCGCAGGAATCACAGAGAGGACAGGTAAGAAGGGTCTGGGTCACAGGACATCACATTTTCCCGTTTTTGGATATTAGACTGCCCCCTCTATACAGCAGTTGTGCCAACTCCAACAATATGAACTGGGACAGAGAGCCTATACCTTTAACCATTGCATAGCAGAGGGAATTTGGGCAGGTGCAGCTCATCAGGGAAGGGTTTCAAAAGCGGCACCTGCCCAAATTCCCTCTTCTGTAGACTGGTTAAAGGTACAGGCCCTCTGTCCCAGTTTGTACCATATAACCCTCTTTGAAGCAACCTGGAAACCCATTTTTTTTGACTCATATTAAATCTAAGTATTTTGTTTCCCACCTAGAATTATACAGCTGCTATATCTGGCGTAGGTCTGAAGACACACATCCAACCCCCTTTCTCTTTGTGCCCCAGCACAGGCCAGCTGGCCTACCTGTTCCAGCACAGGTTAGGATTGTGCTCTTACATTTGCCCTGCATCCAGTGCAGGCTGGGAGGCAGCTGGAGTTCACCTTGGGATAAGGGGATATTTTTCCCTTACCCCAGGGTAAGCCCCAACTAGCCCAATGGGGCTGCTTGGATCTATGCCAGTGAAATTGCACAGGGGATGGGGCTTAGGGTACAACCTAGTGGCCAGATCTGTTCTCCCCCCTCCCCAGGCCAGCCCAGCCCAGCCCAGCTTCCCCCTCTCCACCCACCCTGTTCTGCCCCTCTTGCCTTCCCGCCACCTGCCCAAGCCCCTGTGTCAGCCAAATTCAGCCAGTACAGGAGCAGCTTACCTGGGTGTCCCAGCAGCATCACTGGGGCAACACAACGTCCTGTACTGGCCCAGCGCCATCCCGGCTGGCTCAGGTGTGCCTTATGGCATGTTTGCAACGGTGCTGGGCTGACACAAGTGACATGTGCTGGCCCAGCGAGCAAATAGCATCGTGCACTTAGAGAACTAAAGCACAATTCTGTTCCTAGAAGCTGCCAAATATTCAAAATATAGATATTAGAATTTGTTTAGAATTCGTTTAGAATTTAGGATTTGTTCCTGCACTAGAAAGAATCTCTGAAAGATGCGGCTGTCAGCTGAAGTCTTCTTTGATGGGTGCTGGAAACATCACAATTGTTTAGCACAACCTAAGTGCTGTAAAGGGACATTGTATGTGAAAGAGCGCAGATGTATTGAACTGGAAAATGCAGCTCACTCTGCTCTTACCCAGAAATACAAAGGCACCTTTTGTTCAGGCACTGAAGTTTGAATCGGCTCTTTAAGGGTGGAACACAGAGCAGCGATACACCTGGACTCTGAGCATTAGTACACCTCGCTCATTCATAGAGGCCAACCCTGCCTCTCTCATCTAGTCCCAGGTGAACGTGTGTGTAGTGTGGCTCAAGCCCTGAAATATTTGAAGGCTGATCAGTAGACTTTGTGCTGGATCAGGGGGGACCACCAGTTGTTGGCAAGCACAAAGACAAAATCTGTGTAACCAGGTAGGCAGAACCAACTGTGCATATATTAGTCTGCCTCTGAAGTATCCGCAGAACAGGCCACAGCTTTTGCAGTGACTGGAAACGGGTAACAGCACAGCTGGGAAATGACCTGATCGCGAAGGTGGCTTTTTTGTTCTCTTGCCTTTGTTCCCTTTTGCTCAAAAGTTGCAATTCTGAACACAGGCATGCCCTGGTATCCACTGATTCAGTATCCATGGTTTCAGTTATCCACGGATACCATGGATACTGGGACATCTATTAAAAAGATAGGGGAACATTGAACAAATCTCTCTCTTTTACCTTGTTGCAGCAAAACCACTGATGTTTCCCTGTCCTTATAAAGGCATCCCCAATATCCACGGTTTTAGGTATCCATGGTGGGATCTGGAACAGAACCCCAGCAGACACCGGGGCATGCCTGTAACAGCTTTAAGAACTCTTGTGTGGGAAAGTGGTATCTAAATATAAATAAAATAATGCACGCATTAGAAATTAGTGGGTTTTCCAATCATAACATTCAGAAGCAAAGATGGTACAGTTGTGTTGTACTTTCTCTCTCATAATGTAGACTTGTGTTGGTCTTGCAGTGAGGATCGACTTCCTTCAGGTGAATATTAAGAGTGGGGTTGAATGACATAGTCTCTTGATTGGGTGGAGGTGGGAGCTGATTGAAGGAAGCGGATGATTTCTTTAACATTTTCATCTCGCCTGTCATCAGTGTGCTGGTGTCCAAGGCTTCGCTCAGTACTGTAATGAGTTATACTCATTCTGCCATACCGACACTTGTAATAACTGGAGGCCCAATCCCATTCAACTTTCCAGTGCCGGTGTAGCCCCAGTGCAGCCCCAAGGAAAGGGAACATATGTTCCCTTATCTGGAGGAGGCCTCTCTGCCTGCCCCACCTACCACAGGATGCAGCGCATGCCCCATTGGCATGGCTGCATCAGCACTGGAAAGTTGGATAGGATTTGGCCCAGGGTCTCTTGTGAAAAGAAACAAGAACATTCAATAGGACTTCCAAGTAAATTTTGCAAAGGATTGTAGTCTTAATACAACGTGAGCAGTGATGTCATGCAGGGGGAACGCAGGGGAACTCAGTTCCACTAGTTAAAATTAGGGCTGACTCCGCCCACTTCACTCTCCCTCCCCCCCTCCCCATTCCTCTGCAAAGAGCTTTTCTTCTTGGTTGGCTGGCACTCAGAGGGTTAAAGGGAGCGACTCCGGATTCCTAGGGGGGCGAAGGCAGTGATGTCATTCAGGGGGAATGGACCAGAATGGGCGTTCCGGATCCTAACTTGGTCCGTGGCTGGTTCCGGGTTCCCGACAAGTGCCAATCAAAAGTGAGTTCCTGTTCCTAAATCATTTGAATGACACCACTGAACATGAGTAAAAGTGGGAGAAATTTTTTGTGTGTGTGGATTTCTGTATTTTCCAGCAGAAGTGTGGAAAGCTGTATTATGTGTTTTCATTCAAAATTTACATTAAAAATATAAATTATAATCACTTTAAAAGTGTACTAGATAGGTGAGATAGATGGTACAGTGTGAGTAGATGAAGCCATTGTCATTACCCATGCAACCCCCTCCATTAAATAAATACATAAAATCCAATAAAATGGTTTTGCAGATAGGGGTTTTTTGTTTTACAAAAGTGAGAAGTGCAGAGGGTGGCATTACGTGTTTTTATTTCATCAGCATTGTCTTCCACCTCTAAACATGAGTTAAAGCCCCTCTCCTCAGGTAGCCCTTGAGTGAAATGATGGCCTAGATCAGTGATGGTGAACCTTTTGGGCTTGGCATGTCAAAAGTTAGGAAACTGCTTAATTTGACTCTGCTGGTGTGTCAACCCCCCTCCTCAACAAAAGAGAAGCAATTCTTTATATTAATTTATTTAAACAAAAAAAATACAGCCCAATCATGTGTGGTGCTATGTATTATATGAAGAAACATAAAATAATTACAAAAATGAAAAATGAGTAAAACTGTTTTTGTCAAGCATTGGTGAACGCTGGTGTGTCACTCCAAATGTGGTGGTGTGCCACCTTTGACACGCGGGTCATACGTTCGCTATCACTGGCCTGGAGGTTGACATAGGCCCCTAGTCAAATTCTCAGTATGCCTCCTGAAGCTTTTTCTCACTTAAAATCCTGTTGAAAAAGTGTCAAAGGCAGCACCTGAGCACTCCTGTGGATTACATTGCTGCTCCTGCTATAAGAGAAACTCCGCTCCACCCTTCATGTAACCAAAAATGTATCACTTCATTTGAAAAGATGGTACATTTGATTTGAAGCTGAATGTCTGAACAGCCTCCATCTCCGCTCCCCTCCCTGGGCGGTATGTCTACTGGCCCGCCCACCCCCACCCAGTTCCTGCCTCCCAGCCTTCCCACACCCAAAACTGCTCTTGCGCCAGCCGAGTTTGGCTGGCACAGGAGCAGCACTGCAGCGCCTCTGCTTGGTGCCCTTACAGTAGGCCGACGTGGTTGCTAGCATCAGCCCAACGGCAGTAGCGCCAGCACGGGGTGCCAGTCAGCACCTCCGCATCGGCGCTAGTGATGTTGGGCCGGCGCAAGCACATTGCGTCAGCCCAACGGACTTCCTCGGATTTCCTAACGGACTTCCTACGCCCTCAGAAACGTAGCAGGTTTAGGACAGCAGCCTTCAAGAGAAGAGTTATTTTAACAAATAATCTTAAGTATTTCTTTTATTCATGTTGGCCAAGCAAAATGAAATCTTGCTTTTACTCAACTATTCAGTACGGTATTCTATTTGTCAATCTGTTTTTAATGTGCTGTTTAACTCTGAGATATTAGGAAGCAAATTGGTTTAGCCATTCTCCTGGCATCATTCTGCATTTTCAATATGAATGCTGGCTTGACTGCGCATACCTGTGTTCATATGGTGATAGGAAGGTGTAAAAAGCAGCACAATATTATGTCCCCTTTCACGGGCGAGACATTGGAATGATGGTTTACACTCTCAGGTCAACATTTGAAGGCTGAGCCGCTAATTCACCTCTGCATTTGTTTTGAAGGGTGCCAGCAAATACATAAAACACAATATAAGGCAATATCTCCTTCAAAGACTGAGAAAGCAGAACTGAAGGTGGGGTGCATGTCCACAACACAATTATACATCAACTGCCTTGATTTGTTTGCAAGAACAGCGGGGAACAAGTTCTTAAAACCAACTGGATAAATCCATATTCAAATTGTTGTTCCAATCCATTTTCAAAAGGGCTAGAATAACTGAAGCTTCTCAAACATTGTGCTTTTCTAGTTAGAACATTTTAGGGTGTGTGTCTGAGGAGAAATGGTATGTGCTGGTCCTGTGAATATGGCCCCTGAGAGTGGAGAAGATAGCTGTCCCTGTAGGAACAGTAAAGAATAAAATGAATATTCACAAAGCTTTAAAATATCTCTTGTGTGCTCTGGATACCAAATTGGTGAAGCAAAGAATTAAAACAAGGGGAACCTTTTGCTCCTCCCTCCCCAAAAGGATATGATTAAGGCGAGGATGTCAGTTGTGACTTGTATTTTCTGCTTTTGTCAGCTTGTGTCACAACCTTAACATTATTAAAATGTATTTTTTTAAATTCAATATTCACATTCAGGTGTTCAAACTGTAATTTCTGTTAGTAAAAGTGACATTTCTTAAAGTTCATTATTTTTTCACACTGAAATCTTGGGCTCATTTAAAAAAAAATTAGACATTAAATAATAGAACAGAAGTATCTTCGGGCTAACAGGCACCCCAGTGCTTTGTCATTTTAATACTTGAGTTGTTGGCATGAAGGATTTGATAATATCTGGGTCACGCAACCTGACTGCTTAAGAATTATACCCATCAGAATCTTTGCCACCCAATGAATTCCCTGACTGCAGAACCGAATGGAAACCCTCTGGACTGTGTTTCTTTGACATTTTTGTTGGCATTTTCTAGTGACAATGCACTCTAGAGGCCTCTTTTAAATTGTGATGTCACCAAACTGTGAAAGATCTAGATGCATGCCGCTAATATTCTTGGAGTGCAATCCTAAATTGCACTGGACTGGCGAGGACGGCATAAGCTAAGCTAGCAAAGTTTGGCCAGCACAAGGGCCACCATAAAACATGTTTGGACTATACTCTGAGTCAGCGAGGATGGCTCACATCTGTGCGCTGGCCTCTCTGACTCCGAGAGTGGTCCAAACATACTTTACAGTGGCCCTTGTGCTAGCCAAACTTTGCCGGTTTAGCTTATGCCGGCGTAACTCAGTTTAGGATTGCGCCCTAAATGGTATCCTCTTGTTGAGATATTCCCCAAAGATTAGGCTCTCAAAAGCTGGAAGTGATCAGTGGGTATTGAGTCCTCTGCAGAGGCGGGGAGAGCCTCTGGAAGAGGCTATGCTTGGAGGGGGAATACAAGGTGAAGTGAGCTGGTTACTTGACGCAGTAAAGCTGCAATATGCTTGCAGTGTGGTTTGGGGTATTGTGTTGGTAATGTAGGGAAAATACATAAGTGCATCTGGTTTACAGACAAGGGTCTGCATGGAGTACAGTACATATGGGCAGGAGGTCTTGCTGAGTGGTAAAGCTGATGCCTCTGAAGCCAGAAGGTCACCTGGGACAGCAGTTCGAGTCAGCTGGAAGTAACCATGAACTGCTGATAAATGGTGCTGACAGAGATGAGTCTCTTTAGCTGACAAGAGGAGTGGAGTCAAGTCAAGCATGGGAGGGGAGTGCAGCCAAAGAGATGCCAGACTGTGAAGGGTACCACCTGGAAGGAAGAGAGTTCTATGCAAGATTAGAACTTGTGATTCTAACAACCCCTATATTGTGTTGAGAAAGCCTGCCTATATAAACTGCCTCAATTAAAGTTGGAGATATTATTATATAAGTATATAATATACAATTATTATATACTATATAAATAATGGTATATGTGTATGCGGGCAGGGCCTTTGCATGATCTGGGAGCTCTGGGGACTGTTTTCCTTTTGCTCACAGTCCAGTCTGTTTGGTGTGTGTGTGTGTGTGTGTGTGTGTGTGTGTGTGTGTGTGTGTGTGTGTGTGTGTGTGTAAAGCTAAATAGTTTCCCCCCCCATTGTTTTATTGAGAGTTTGAAGTGGTTGTTGCAAGCCATTCTGAATCCCTTGGTTTGGCTAAAATGAAAACAATAAACATAGGAAATTACTCTTATGCAACTTAAGTTATCCTTTTGTGTGCTGGGTAAATGTTTGTTTAAGATCGTATGTGCATATATTAAGGATTAGCAACCTTACACATTGAGACATTTTAAAAGGGGCATTATCTACATTGTGAAATACTTGGCAAGCATGGTTCGCATTCTGCCTCTTCTTTCGACGTCGTTCGGTAATGGCTTATTTGGAACCTGATGTGTCCCCCCTCCCCCAAGAAAAATGTGTTATTAGGTTGTGTGATTCTTAATCCCTCAGTAAAGGTTACTGGAGCACCTTTGGAATTTGTTGTGTTGAACTTGCTCTTACACTAGAAAGAACCCCAAAGTGTAGGCTTGCTAGGTCCTCCCACCATTCTTCAACAGAAGATGACACCACACAGAGATAAGCAAGGCGGGGAAGGGAATCCCATTCTGCATGCATGGAGGCTGTAGCCACATCCTCCAGCCTTTTAGCACAGACCACCCTCAGCATCACCCAAAAGCATCCTTGCCACAAGCAGGGTGGCCCAGTCACCTCACCCCACGGTCAAGAGCAGGAAGTTCCCTATCACGGACACCGTGAAGCTCTGGACAGAAGCTCTGACCAGATCACACCTGTTATCTCTCTGGTAACATATTGGGAACCCGCGGTAGTCCCCTGCCTCAGCCAGCTCCAAGGTGGGACTCTGTGGGGGAGGGGCCCGCAGGCTCCAGTGCCCCAAGGAGGGAGGCTACGCAGGTGTCATGAGCCCCCTGTTCCCTGCCATGGTATGCTCAGCAGTAACGTGTAGAGGGACCGGGAGGGCTGCACACCCATGGTTACGCTGCCAAATACGCAAGGGGATGTTGGGGTGGCTGCAGGCTTATGGCTCCACATGCACCATGGCCAGTGGGCGATGTGCTGGCAGTGCCATAGAGTGGGGCCAGGAGGTTATTCTGGTGGTTCTCGCGGCTTAATGTGGAGTGGCAGGAGCAGGGGCCAGTCGATGTGGCCATCCCTCTGTGGGCAGAAGTGACTTCTGGGGATCCTGGCTGAGACGTCAGCTCAGGATATGAGGCAGGGTGCCAATCATGGGGGTGGACACCAGCATTGGGTGCCCTGTTGGCCAGGCTGGTGGCTGGCATCCTTGCCAGCAGGAGTGCGGCTGAAGTAGCAGTTTAGTTGGTAAGGTCTCCTGTTTCTTTTTCTGCCTCTCTCCAATTCTCCTGCCCCACCCCTCCCTCCCTCTTCCCTTGAATCTCATGTGCAGCCTCACCATGGCATGAGAAGGTTGCTGCAAATGGCTTGGCATGTGTTGGCATGTGCCAAGGTGTGGCTGCCTCATGTGACCACCCTGGGTCCTTTGGCAGCCTGCCCTGCAGCACATGCCTGATGCACAGGATGCCTTGTGAGTGAGACTGTGTGGCTCACAGCGGTGTCTGGTTGGCAGTGGTAGGTGTGGGCTCTGCTGTGGCTACCCACCTGTGAGCATGATGGCCATGGGCCTTGGGGGCAACACAATCTGCCTTGGCCTCTTTGGGCATATATTCTGGTTGCAAACCCCTGAAGATGCTTTCCACAGGTGAATGTGAAACATTGGGACTAAATTCCGTAGTATGTTTTAATCCACGGATTAAAACCTCGAGCAACACTTTTAACCATGTTTTAGACTCACTGAGCCCATGAAAGCCTCAGCATGTTTGTATTCTGTTGTTGCCTTGGTCTTCTGGAGGTTTCCACAGGGGTAGGCTCCATTACATCTCAGGGCAGGTGCCTGTTATCTCATCTCCAGGACAGATACGTCTAGGATCATGATGGTTCATGGGCAGGGGGTCCTTGAGATGGCTTGGCTTGGCTGGGTTGGTGGTGGGGCTGGTGCCTGGGGGTGGACCTTTGCAGCCTGGTGTGTGGGTCTTTATGCAGTGTCGCTTGGTTGCTGGGGCAATGCATAGCTGAACATGCATAGCTGGCCAGTCACTGGTCCATTGTGGCACTGACACTATGGCTGGTGATGGTATCCAAGCAGCCTTATGGTGGCTGAGGATGCCAGCATTGTTCCTGGGATGGTGGGCAGTGGCTTGGGCTCTGCGGTCTCCCCTCCTCCCTCCTCCCCTGCCTTTAATGGGCTTGGGATATGGCAGACATTGTGCAAGTACATTGTGCCAGCATTGGCAGAGCATCCAAACGGATTGGGCCTGAAGTCTTCCTCTCTCTGAGCCCTGGTGGTCAGTGCCTGTGAGCTGTGTGAACAAATTGCTACAAATGAAGGCAGTGATTTCATGCATAACTCTTACGTGGATTGCAGCCATAACTCAGGGAGATTGCAGGCATAACTCTTACCTGGGTGACAGCCAACATTTAAAAATGTTCATGTTTATTAGTAGACGTAGGCTTTTCCGCTTCAGCTAGAGCAGGCAAGATGAGGAGAAATTAGATATCTTTTTGAGAGGTGGGACAAAAGTTTGGGATAGACTAAGGGAAAAAAATAAAGACTTAAATAAACTCATCCATTAAGCAGGAATAATACAAGATTTTGCTATTTATCATAACTAGGACTTCATATTTCCAATCAGTTCAAGTATATGCTCAAAGACCTCCTAAAAGCTAGGTAACATTTTGTATCTCTTTTTCCTTGGTTTTTTAAATTGCATTTCATAAACATGATTACTGAGGTATATCAGCAAAAAAAGGGTGGAGTAGAATAACCACTAATGATGACCAATGACCAATGGTGGCTTGAAATGTGGTGGTATGATTCAAGTCTCTAATTTAAAAGTAATAGCAATGCAGTGGGGAGAAGGGGATCACTGTGAGGAAGCAACTTTCAAAAGTGTGGTTTTTACTACAGGCGTGCCCTGGTACCCACTGATTCAGTAATCCACAGATACTATGCCTGAAGATGCTAAGCAGGATCAGCCTTGGATTGGCCTTGGATGGGAGACCGGAAGTCACTGACAGAGCTTGTGGAGGAATGGGAGGAGTGTGGAGGAATCAGCTGACAAAAGAACTGGCCAAGGTGTGATCTGTGGAGGACTGTGAAGGCTCAGAAAGGTGCAAGAGTGCAGCCAGGATCATGACCACACATTGAAAGGGAAACATCTGAAGAAATGGAGGGTTCTGTGAATGGTACATAGAACAATAATTGTAAAAACCCCAATTGAAAAATGGGGTTTATGAACAGCCTGCCCATGTAAACCGCCTTGAGTCCAGTGAAATCTGGAGAAAGGCGGTATAAAAATACATCAAATAAATAAATAAATAAACAAACAAACAAA
Organism: Lerista edwardsae; assembly: GCA_029204185.1. Classification (NCBI taxonomy): domain Eukaryota; kingdom Metazoa; phylum Chordata; class Lepidosauria; order Squamata; family Scincidae; genus Lerista; species Lerista edwardsae. The sequence goes on from JAJKFI010000046.1 coordinate 10,895,687, forward strand.
CAAACAAATAAATAAATAAATAATACTATTTATTATTTAAATAATACTATTATTTAAATAAATAAATAAATAAATAAATAATACTATGGATAGAAGGCTGCCTATTAAAAAGGTAGGGGAACATTAAACAAATCTCTTTTTTTCACCTTTTTGTAGCAAAATCACTGATGTTCCCTTATCTTTAAAAAGGGTGTCCCCAGTATCCACGATTTCAGATATCCATGAGGGGGGGCAGAATGGAAGCTCAGTGGACATGCCTATATATCATTTTCAAGTGCAGATTTTCTCTAATCTATATGGGTTCAAACAGAATATTTTGGGGGGGGGGGAAGCCCTGCATTATGGTTCATTAGCAGTGATGCAGAAAGTACAAAGAAATTTTCTCATGTTCTAAGGATTTTTTTAAAAAAACTATTGTCTTTGCTTAGTGCCTCCTCCATAGCATAGTTATTGGATAATTCAACACAGGAGTCTGGGATTTAACTCAATTTTGTGTTGCAGTCATCCTTAAAGTGGCTCTGTTTAAACCAATGTTGCCGAGACAATGCTGAAGATCCAGCTGAGGATAGCTGTATAATGACAGCCTTTTAGGCAGAGTATATAATGACAAACAGGTTTTATATTTACTTATTTAGACTCCTCTTGTCTTATGCACAGAATGGTGGTTTCTTTTTTCATCTGCAGCTGACAACACAGGACTCCATTAAAAATTGTGCACCTTGTGAATAGCTGTATCGAAACATCTTAAATGCCGTTAATATAAATACAGAAGAACACCATGTTCCAATTATCCAAATAACATGACTGCTTCCCTCCTCCCCTTCCTACATTGACTGAAGTGGTAGGTTGTCCTGCACTTACACAAACAATGAAACTAATTGGAATGCCATAAAAAAGATTATTGTATAAGAAGAGGATCAGGGAACATTGCCAGCTTACTGAGATGAAAAGAAAGCTGTCTGGAAAATAAAATCTCCTGCGTTGCACAAACATGCAGAGGTATATTTTATAATAGTCGGAAATCCAAAGACTGAAGCTCAGTGTGACTATTTTGTGGTATGAATTAGGCCATTTTATTTAATCTTCTTACATCACAGCTAAGTCCCACCACCTACATCCTTGTGTAGAAAAGAGGGGGGGGAATCCTATTGTTGCTGAAAAAGGGCACAAAATGGTTCTCATTGTGGGGAAAGAATGTAAAAAAGCAAACAACCAAATGAGAGAGTAACCAAATGAGAAATGAGGATCATCCTTATTACACCTGTACAGGCGGGCCAATCTCCCTGCTCCACTTGGCAAACAGAGAAGAAGAGCAAAGTCATATAATTCCAAATCATTTTTATATCCCTCTCCCCCCAAGCTGCTGCTTGGTGGAAAATTACTACACAGGGGCTGGGACATGAGAAGCCCTGCGTCAATTGGGCCTTGAGAATATGCTGTGGCCATTCTGATAAGGGAGGAAGCTCTGCTGGCTTTAGCCAGTTTCCTATCCATTGTGCAGAGCTAGCTGTACTGGATGAAGAAGGTTGCAGGTGGGGGCAAGTGAGTGAACACAATGAGAGCAAAGAGAGAGAAAGTTACATACTTCAGGAACTTTAGGCAAGAGACTTTAAGCAAAAGACTCAAGATGGCTGCACTTTGGTTCGATGGCAACACTATTGTGTGACCATTGGTGTGACCATTGGTCCTTCTAATCCAGAATTGCCTACAATGACCAAAAACTACTCTGTCCACACCAGCAATGGTGGGGGAGGGATAGAATTGGGCTCTCAGTGAAGTAATACCTGTTGTTTTGATCAGCTGATGTTCCAAAGAATTATTCAAGTTTACTAGTTACACAGAACTATTCTTCAGGCTGGATGTTCAGAATGTTTCAGGACAAAATAAATGCTTCTGAATTTGGGCTGCTAAATCCTACTTACCCTTGTTTGCTGGATTTTTGTGACACTTAAGACAGTGGTTCTCAAACCTTTGGCACTGGGTCCCACTTTTTAGAATGGCACTCAGGTCGGGACCCACTGGAAGCGGTGTCGTGGCCGGAAGTGACATCATCAAGCAGGAAGTAATGACACTCCTGGCATAATGACACTCCTGGAATAAAAAAAACTGGCATTCTTGGATTGCTGCAATTACACAACCATGAAACATCCCTGACAGAAAGCAAGATTAGGAGAAAACATGATGTAAAATCAGTGAACTAAAAACAAACAAAAACCTCACCTGAAAATTCAAACTGTTAACACTCTCAAAAGTCTACAGCTTCCAAGATGGCTGCTTCCAGCTTTCCACCTGACATCAGGTTGCGACCCACCAAGTGGGTCCTGACCCACAGTTTGAGAAACACTGATTTAAGATTTGACAGGAGAGATGTCTGTAGCTTTGTTGAAATGCTGAAGCTCACCTATTTCCAGGAGTTTAGGGCTAGCTTGCTTTAGTCTCCTTTTGCTTTTCTTCTCTCTCTTCATATTGATGTGCTTTTTATTTTTTTTCCTGTTTCTATCCCAAGTTTCTCATTCGCTCCTGGGAAAAAAATTGTCAGCTAAGATGGGTGAAGTAGATCATGATGGTGGTAGTGTTAAAACTGTGTGCCTGTGAAGAAGAAAAAAATAAACATTTGCCAATTAAAAAAAATGGGAGGAGGTAGGTACCTATAAACATCTTTAGGTTAAAATGAAGGACATAGGGCAGAGTTACAGAGAGCCTTTGGGACAAAGCATAAATCATTTTCTCTTCTGTATTGTTTTGGTCCTAGTAACATTCCCAAAATAGGGTTGCAATAAACAGCCTACATCTACAATGAGGGGAAAAACTATTTGATCCCCTGCTGATTTTGTTTGCCCACTGACAAAGAAATGATCAGTCTATAATTGTAATGGTAGGTTTATTGTAACAGTGAGAGACAGAATAACAACAAAACAATCCAGAAAAACGCATTTCAAAAAAGTTATGAATTGATGTGCATTTCAATGAGTGAAATAAGTATTTGACCCCTTCGCAAAACATGACTTAGTATCTGGTGGCAAAACCCTTGTTGGCAATTGCAGAGGTCAGGCATTTCTAGTAGTTGGCCAGCAGGTTTGCACACATCTCAGGAGGGATTTTGGCCCACTCCTCTTTGCAGATCCTCTCCAAGGCATTAAGGTTTCAAAGCTGACGTTGGGCAGCACAAACCTTCAGCCCCCTCCACAGATTTTCTATGGGATTATGGTCTGGAGACTGGCTAGGCCACACCAGGACCTTAAGGTGCTTCTTCTTGAGCCACTCCTTTGTTGCCTTGGCCGTGTGTTTTGGGTCATTGTCATGCTGGAATACCCATCCACGAAACATTTTCAATGCCCTGGCTGAGGGAAGGAGGTTCTCACCCAAGATTTGACAATGCATGGTCCCGTCCATCGTCCCTTTGATGCGGTGAAGTTGTCTTGCCCCCTTAGCAGAAAAACACCCCCAAAGCATCATGTTTCCACCTCCATGTTTGACAGTGGGGATGGTGTTCTGGGGGGTCTTAGGCAGCATTCCTCCTCCTCTTCAAAACATGATGAGTTGATGTCAAAGAGCTCGATTTTGGTCTCATCTGACCACAACACTTTCACCCAGTTCTCCTCTGTTCAATTCAGATGTTCTTTGGCGAACTTCAGACAGGCCTGTAAATGTCCTTTCTTGAGTAGGGGGACATTGCAGGCACTGCAGGATTTCAGTCCTTCACGTCGTAGTGTGTTATCAATTGTTTTCTTGGTGACTATGGTCCCAGCTGCCTTGAGATCATTGACAAGATCCTCCCGTGTAGTTCTGGGCTGCTTCCTCACCATTCTCATGATCATTGAAACGCCACGAGGTGGGATCTTGCATGGAGCCCCAGACCGAGGGAGATGTACAGTTATTTTGTGTTTCTTCCATTTGGGAATAATCGCGCCAACTGTTGTCACCTTCTCATCAAGCAGCTTGGCGTTAGTCTTGGCGTTAGTCCTGTAGCCCATTCCAGCTTTTTGTAGGTCTACAATCTTGTCCCTGACATCCTTGGACAGCTCTTTGGTCTTGGCCATGGTGGAAAGTTTGGTATCTGATTGATTGATTGCTTCTGTGGACAGGTGTCTTTTATACAAGTAACACGCTGAGATTAGAAGCACTCTAATCTAAGACGGTGCTCCTAATCTCAGCTCATTACCTGTATACAGTAAAAGACACCTGGGAGCCAGAAGTCTTGCTGATTGATAGGGGATCAAATACTTATTTCATTCATTGAAATGCACATCAATTCATAACTTTTTTTGAAATGCGTTTTTCTGGATTGTTTTGTTGTTATTCTGGCTCTCACTGTTACAACAAATCTACCATTACAATTATGGACTGATCATTGCTTTGTCAGTGGGCAGCCGTACGAAATCAGCAGGGGATCAAATAGATTTTTCCTCAGTGTATCTGGTGCACCTCATGCCACCAGAGGGTTGGAGGGTGACCACTTGCCTGTGTAGGACGTAAAATGTCTGGGGTGCTCTGTGGTTACGGAAGACTTGAAAGCAATTATGGTCCAACAACAGAGGAGAACTCAGGATATAGCAATATGGCTTCAATGAATTATATGTATATTTTTTGCTTGATAAAATTGTACCCTGTACTACAATCATGTGAAATACATGCAGGGCACATCCTTTTCATGAACATCGAATATAGCTTCATGTGTGTGAATGTAGCCCTGCTAGCTGCATATGTTCTCCTGCCAAATCATTGGACAATGTGATCTTTTCCTTCCTTCCAGTCTCATAGATTTGGTCCTGTGGTTTCAATATGGCAGCCATCGTTCTCCAGCATGCTGCAGCAATTGATTCAGCAGTCATTGAGCCCAATCCTAACCTGGAGTAAGGCCAGCACAAGTTAGCCAGCAAAGTTCAGCCGGCACAAGGGACACCGAAAAGTATGTTTGGACCACTCACGGAGTCAGAGAGGCCAGCACACAGATGTGAGCCATCCTCCCTGACTCAGAGAAGAGTCCAAACACGCTTTATGGTGGCCCTTGTGCTGGCCAACCTTTGCTGGCTTAGCTTATGCTGGCCTAACTCCAGTTTAGGAGTGCACTTTCACAAAAAATCTTTTACGTAAATTTGGGAAAGGTCTGAAAAGTTTCACCCAACCGTGCTGCCCTCCCTCACCTTGTCCATTGCCGCCTCTGAGTCAATCATTCCCCCTGCTGCCGTGTGCCATTTCAGAAAATAAAAGAAAGATCCTTCTGTTCAGGAAGAGGCCATCGCAGTGTGGGCAGAATGAGGAAGCAATGTTTTCTCTCAGCAGAGGAAGAGAAACAGAAGGATCTTCAAAAAGAAACGGCACCCAAGTCTCCAAAATCCCTTTTCCTCCCCCCAAGTTTTAGCTTGCAGATAGAGTAGGAAGCCTACAGAGGCCCTTTTGGCTTAGTCCCAGTGAATCCCAACAAGATACCTGTTGGAGATCACTTACAGCACAATCCTATGTATGTCTACTCAGAAATAAGCCCCACTGAGCTCAATCAGACTTACTCCAATGTAAGTATGTATGGGATTGCAGCTTTACTATCCATTCCTATGGTGCCTGGCTGCCAATGGAATATATTTTGTGCCAGTGATAACTGCTTTACAGCTGCCGTAAAACAGCCACCGACACACTGCTGGGCCTCTAGCAGACAGGCTGGAGTGGCCTTTCAAGCACTGGCAGACCGCTGAAGTTCCATTGCGTAAGATAAACCAGCATGGGAAGTGGGATGAGATTTGGGTAGGATGGAACAGAGGTGGGGAGGAAATAATGGGGCGATGATGGGGATATGGGACAGATTAGGCCCAGGATAGGGGTATGGAACAGGTTTGATGGCAGTGGCACCCACCGAAACCTAACCTTCTTCTCGGGCCTAATACGTCTGGATGACAACAGGCTTGCACCAGCTATTGAGGTTCAAGCTGACCCATAGTGGCTGCTGGGGCTTACCCAGGGGCAAGGAAATGAATGTTCTCAAAGAGGCCTCCAGAGGCCTTCACATCCCTGTGGGAGACAGCAATAGCAGCATTGGCACAGCTGCATCACCCCACACGGGGGAGTTAGTTCGGGTTGGGCTGTTAGTGTGTAGGGAAACCTGGCCTTTCAGTCTTCAACAAAGTTGTGCAATTCTCTTCCTCTAGAGCAGCGTTTCTCCAAGTGTGTTTCTAGGGCCCTGGGGCTCTCTGAGACCCCTTCAGGAGCTCAACCAGCACACCACAAGTGGCCACCATCCAGTTTGCCATGCAGCTTTGGATACAAGCTGGCACTCTGGAGTTCTCTCGAGTTTTTGCACATGTACTAGGTGGGGAGCTCTCCCACACGCCTCTGAAGGATTTTATAAGGACTCTAGAGGCCAAAAGGCTTGAGAATCCTTGCTCTAGAGACTTGGTTGGTTGTTAAGATGTTCCTGTTCTAGGATTTTAAAAGTTTTGGTTTTGAATCATGGTAACGTGCGATGTTATAGGACATCACAATCAAAACCCAGAAGCCACCTCTACATGTTCCGACGAGTAAAAAAAGGGCATTGTTGTAGATTTTAGTTCTGACTGGTCAGAATAAGAATCTCTGAGGATGCTCCAAAGCTTTGCAGTTGCACTAGTGGTAACTGGAAACTCCTGAGAGCCTCAAGAGATTCATGCTGAAAAGTTTTGCATGAAATCTGATTGGGTTGTGTTTAATTACCCTTCCGCCGTGGAGCACCAAAACAGCTGCGCCTTCATGTCCCAAGTGTTGCCGTGGCCAGCTGCTTCCGGCTTGGGTTGCCACAGCAGGCTGAGTGCCCAGCATTCTGGACAGGTGCAGCTGGTCGCAACAACACTTGGGACATGTAGGCATGGCTGTTTCTGTGACCCACAGTGGAACGGTGAGTGCAGGGCACCGGGGGGATGGAAACAGCGGTCACCAGATTCGGCCCGTGGGCCAAAGTTTGGAGACCGCTGATGTAAACAAACAGCTTTGCTACTATTGGGCATGCTGGAGAAGCTTTGACACGTTGCTCCTGTGTGTTAAGTTGGTCACATGATTTTTTTCAAGGCACAGTCAGACTCCAAATCGTCTCGCTCGTCACCAGTGCTGATGCTACTGTGCCATGGTGGTGTGTTGCGTCTTATGGTGGGGCGGACAACAATTGGAAGCCCTTTTGTTCCCTGAACACCTGGAAGAGCCCTCTGTCACCCTATGGGTCTACTCAGACATACACTTGCTCTTTGACTCATGCAAGTCCAAGTAGACCCAAGTTGGTGTGGCAAGGCCAAGGAGGGGACATAGAATATTGGTGGTGCCATTGCCACCTATAACTGTTCCCTGCCCAATTCTTGTGGCCCTGATCCTCACCCCTTTCCTCCCCCTCCCCACCTATTGCCCATCTGCTGCCTGGGCTTACCTGCACCAGAGCAGGTCGCCAGCCATGGCAGTGGGACACCGACGCTGCTGCCACTTTGCAATGACAGGTCAAAAATGGCTGCCAGCGGCGTGGTCCATGCATCATTGACGGCCAATTTATGAGAGCAGGACAGTGTTCCACTGTTGTAAAGCAGGAAATAGGATGAGGCTGCTAGCCACACAAACCCTTTACCAGGAACTCAGTGGATATGAAACTCTAACTGCACTCACTGATGAACCTACAGTTCTACTCAAAATTGTCACACACCGTAAATTGTCCCCCACCTCCTCTGCAAGAAGAGGAATTAAAATAACAGTTTGTTAAAAGGGAGAACCTGTGGGTCTAGGATAAGAGCCTGCCTCCCACCCACCCCCGATCTTACCATTGCAGTACCAGTGGAAATATTTCTTGGTGAAAAATGTCATGAAGCACAATGTCGGCAGAAGTGAGTTCCATTGTGCTCAATGGACTTACCGTACTTCCAGGTGAGTGAGCACAGGACTGCAAGTTTTATTCAGTTTATGCTAATCAGCAAAGGTGATGAATCAATGGGACGCATTTTAGCTAGGGTGAAGTTAACAATGGTTTGGGGTTGGGTTTTTTTGGGGGGGAGAAACCTATTTCTATTTCAGGGTGTTGCTATAATAGGGAGTGAAAAAGAAAATGTCAAAGGTGGCTTTTATCTTCAAATAGTGCAGGTAGCATTTGTTTATTAAATGGTACCCTCAGTGTCCCATAAAAGTATCTGTATTTGGCTTTTCATAGCATGCACATTTATTTAAATTTGACCAACCAATTAATCGATTAATCGATCAAACGGCAGATGTTTAAGCAACTAAAAATTCCCTAATAGGTTAACAGCCCTATTTGTCCCCATTCCCGTATGCACATTGGATAATTGAAACTATTCAGCCATCCTTGATTTATAAAACACTTTATTACTCGGGGCTTCTCTACAGGAACGAACACGAGAACCTTGTATAAAAAGGATTTATTTTGTCTCTGTTCTTTTTTCCTCTGATGTGACGTCTCTCATTCACTTCCAATCTGCACCTGTAAGTGCGATTTAAGTGTATTTTATGGCAACAGTTTGGGCCAATCTTGTGCAGTAATAAAAATGCTTTGTTGGTTAGTGCTCCCAAAGGGACTCTGCCTAAGTGCAGTGTGTTATGTAAGGCCTGACCCGCAGCCCTTACTCAGGCAGAACTCACTGACTTTCTGTTATGATCTCAAGCTGCAATGACTGTGCCGTAGCTGTTATAGCAGAAAAACACTTTATCCAAAGAGACGGCGGACATCTTGTCGAAATTCACAAGGAGAGATGCTGGAGAATTCCACTGGGCCTGGGTTTGGAGAGAGATTCTCAGAGCTTGGAATGTTCTCCCAAGGGGGAAGTGAACTTCTTGAGCTTCAAGAATTCTTCTGAGCCTTGAGGGCCTTGCAAAAATTAAGCACCCACTACCCTGGTAACCTTCTACCCTCTTCTCCCCCATTTCCAAGACAGTAAAATGCCATCAGGAGCATCTCTGAGGGGAGCAAGGAGGTAGCACACGAGGGGCAAGAGAAATAAAATTTGTTCTTCTAGTGCAGTGGTTCGCAACCTGGGAGTTGGGATCCCCAAGGGGGTTGCACTAAGCTCTTGTGCCGGCCAAATGCTGTCGCAAACGTGCTGTCAAGCGCATCTACGTCGGTGCTGTAGTTCTGGACTGGCGCGAGCAGCAGTGGTGGTGCTTGGGCACCACCACAACCGTTGGCAGTGCTGGCCATGAGCCAGTCTGCGTTGCTCGTGGCAGGGCCACCACGAGGGAGTTCCAGAGGTGTTCCAGGGGTGTAACTGGGCGTTGCAATGGGTGGAGATGGCGGTTGTGAGGCAGGATGGCCATAGTGTCATATCCTAACGCCCGTCCCCAGCAAGGGCGGCCCCAATTCGGGCCACTTCTATGCACGTCCCTCTGCGCCTGCAAAGCAGCAGGCGCAGATCCAAGCAGGCCCATAGGGGCAACCAGGGCTTATGCAGGTACAAGGTGAAAACCTCCCCTTGTCCTGCACGTTGCTGCTGCTGCCTCCAAAAGGGCTTCAGGATACAGCCCTGCTATGTCGGCCTTACTAGACTGGCATAGTATAGGATTGCACTCTTAACCTCTCATCTTCTACAGTACTGATTTTCAGCCACTGCAGGTGTGCTGCAGGTGTGCTGCAGGAGTTTTGGGGAGGGTCATTTATGAGTAGGGCATTTGGGGGGATGTGGGTTTCCCACCAGCAATGCTGTGTGCCTTATCATATGTCAAATTCCCACACACACACCATGAGCAGTGCATACCATTCCGCTGTTCCGCAGCCGCAGTCTTCACACTGTCTGGGCATAGGAACTTTCTGGGCAGTCGCGTCTATGGTGGCATCCTGATGCAAAGCCTGCTGAGATGTCATGCCACAGGTGTGACTGCCCAGAGCATTACTATGACCGAATCGGGCAAAGACTGCAGCCACAGAGCAGCAGAATGGTGCATGGTGCTTGCAACAGGGAGGGTTTTTGTTGTTGTTGCACAGTAGTCTCCAGTTTGGTGACCACTATTCTACTATACAGAAACTGGAGGCAAATAAAGTTTCTTGGAATCCTCATCAAAAAAGCATGAACATAAGAACATAAGAACGTAACAAGAGCCCCACTGGATCAGGCCAAAGGCCCATCTAGTCCAGCTTCCTGTATCTCATAGTGGCCCACCAGGTGCCTAAGGGAGTTCAGTAGACAACAAGATGCTTGCACCCTGTTGCCACTCCCTTGTACCTGGCATTCTGTGAATATGTGGATATGTGAATCGAGAACTACCAGATGTACAAGGTGGTTTCCGAAGAGGCAGAGGAACTAGAGATCAAATTGCCAACATTCGCTGGAACATCGAGAAAGCAAGAGAGTTTCAGAAAAACATGTATTTCTGCTTCACTGACTATGCCAAAGCCTTTGATTGTGTGGATCACAACAAACTATGGGAAGTTCTTGGAGAGCTGGGAGTACCAGACCACCTTATCTGGCATTCTGAAGTAGCCTACTATTAATGTAAGGAGGTTACCCAAACCATCATGGCCTATAGCCATGATGGACTTTTCCTCCAGAAATCCATTCAGTCCACTTTTAAAGGCATCTAGGCCAGATGCCATCACTACCTCCTGTGGCAAGGCATTCCATAGCTTAATTACCTACTGGGTATGCCTTCTGTCTCCTTTCTCCCCACACAGACTTGGCTGCTGCTGCTGTTTTTCTGCAATCCTCCTGTTGCAGAGGTACATAAGGAGAAGGTGAGGAGCTGACAGAGAATGGGGTTGAAAAACTGCATCAAGATGTCTTAAATGGACCAATTTCGTTCCAATTTGAGCAGGAAGATATCGGATAATTTTTAAACAAATCCAGGACGAGATCTCAGCAGCCTTGCCCACCCATCAGCAGCTCACCTATGATTTGTACAGCTCAATTCTGTCTATGTTTACTCAGAAGGTTGTTCCTCTATGTTCAAATGGGCTTATTCCCTAATTGGCAGATTTAGGATTGCGGTCCAAGAGGTTATTTGATGATAGGCTTGGCTGGCACAAGGGACACCGTAATGTATGTTTGGACCACTCTTGGAGTCAGAGAGGCCAGCACCATCCTCCCTGACTCTAAGAGTAGTCCAACCATTTTTTATGGTGTCTCTTGTGCCGGCCAAACTTGGCTGGCCTAACTGTGCTGGCCTAACTCCAGGTTAGGATTGCGCTCTCAATATGTGTTACTACAGGCTGCCAAAGCAGACCAAGAAGATGCTGTTTTCCTTGTCAACCCATATCGTGGTTCTGTTCTTTAAAAAATTATGAGAAGTAGAAATGGAAATTCAGTATGTGGGGGTTACATATTAATGGGTCAGAGAAAGAGAAGCTATTTGGCTATTGCTTGTATAATGACCAGTAGGGTTTTTTTTAATGGACAATATATCAGGAGTTCATTTTTTTCCTTGTGTTGATGTAACTTGTAAATATGTCTCTGATAAAATCAAGTAGTATTGTTTAGTTTCTTACCATTGTCCAGATGTTTAGCTACAGGGTAATGTTACCACGCAGATTAGCACAGCTGTCTAAGAGATACCATGCAAAATATGGAGAGCATCTGTGATTTGTCTAGGGAGGTTGAATTTCAATTAATTAAATGTGCAGCTACCGCGCAAAGATCTTGTGCATTGCTATTAGAAACCTGACAGTTTTAAAAGACACAGGGACTTTTGACATCAGCTAAAGTAAACAGTATTTCCCCCAATTATGAATTTTGTTTCCAGGTTCTGAAAAAGGTAAGTTAGTTTACCAAGTGGCTAAAGTGGTGATGAGACTCTCTAAGATCATATATTTGCTGTAGCTGCTTCTCAATCAAATTAAATGATTGCCTCAAGTTCAGACACTTGCTAACTGATCTCTGGTGTTTTGGGTTAAGCAATTTAAAAATGGAGAAGAAGGAGAAAATATAATTAGCTTGTTTTTGAGTGTGCTTTGACTACTTGGAGCAACTTTCTATTTTGTAGATCTTTTAAAGGTACGTGTTTCTATGTACTTGAGCAGGAACTCATTGCCACTATAAAGGGGGCTCCACCCTTTTTGAGCTCCTCTTTCAGCTCCTGGGCTGATTGTGAGACAGAATCCAACTGTTGTCAACAGAATGCAACACTTTGCATAGCTTGATAGTTTGACTTGTCCCTTTTTAAAAAACAAAACAAAACAGTCCACTATGTCTGACCTGGAATGATGCATCTTTGTCCTTCCTCAGGGCTAATATGGAAGGCTTTGCCTCTTAGCTTGCAGCTTCTGTCAGGTGGGCAGCTGCCATGTTCAGGTAACAAATGTGCTTCCTACATAGGACGTAGGCGCAATCCTACATCCTATCCAGTGATGTCATTCAGGGGGAACGGACCAGAACGGGCGTTCCGGATCCTAACGGGCTCCGTGGCTGCTTCCAGGATTTTGTTTTGTTTTGTTTTTTTCAACATTTGAATTTGAACTCAAAAGTGAGTTCCTGTTCCTAAATCATTTGAATGACACCACTGATCCTATCCTACATAGGCGCAATCCTACATAGGACGTAATCCTATATAGGACGTAGCACCGATGCAACATTGTTACGTTGGTGCTACATCTTTAGCGCCGACACAGGGGCACTGATCGGCACCCCTGCATTGGCGCTATGGCTTCCAGGCCGATGCTAGCCGTAGCGCTGGCCTGGGAGTGTGGGCGGAGAGCCACCTTGCGCCAACTAAACTTGGCTGGCACAGGGGCAGTTCTGGGCAGGCGGAGGGTGGAACTGGGCTGGGGGTGGGCAGGCCAGCTGGCGGGTTTGGTATGAGGCCATTAGGCCCCATCCAAGGCCCCGTCCCCGGGCCGCGCGGCCCCGATTTGGGCCATGCGGCTGCCTCAGAGCTGCGCCTGCTATTTAGCAGACCCAGATCCAAGGAGTACATCGGGACGCTTGTGCCCCCCTGGTGCAGGGGCACAAATGTGCCCTTGTGCCGGGGAGGCTCCTCAGGCCTCCCGTGTGGCGCAGGATAAAGCACAGGCCTACCAGCCTACCTGCCAACATAGGGTTGGGCTGTCAGTTGTGCATTTGGAATTCAGCCTTTGTCAATTTCTCAGTCTCCATGACGTTTTCATGATCTTGAGTGGACTGGTGGGGTGTTGCACGGGATCAGCAAAGGAGAGGAAAAAAAAATACCCGCACACATAAAATGATTTAAACGTCATTGAATAGATCTTCTCATTACTGTGGTTGTTCTAATGCACCCTTGTTCATGTGCTCTTGGAAGAGTCCTTTCAAAGTGGTACTAATGGTTCACGTAGTAGTTTGTGTCTTTTAAAAACATCTCTCCTCCGGAGACAGTTGCAAGCAAAAATAGCCAACTTGTGGTCCAGCTGGATGTAGAATCCAAACTAATTTCAGCTGGCTCTCTGCAGCCCAATCACGTTTGGATCGGTTGGCCCACAATCCACCCATAAGGAAAAGAACATGGTTTTCAGAACTGTGTGAATTCCACATTTTAAAACTGTTATCCCTTGTCTCTATACCTGGGCCATGCCAGAGCACATGTACTCTGTACTGTAAAGTCTGTACTGCTTGAAGTCCCAGGGCATAGGCTGAAGGCATGTTCTGTAGCCATTCCACTGAAGCCATGCAAGTCTGGTTTTGATCAAACCCTGGAGGGGAGACAACCTGGAAACTCTGAATGCTGCCTTGAGTTCCTTGGTGGAAACAAGAGGAAAGCTATAAACAAACATAGAAGTTGCTGATCTTCTTCTGGAGCTTGGCCTCCTGTGAAAGGGCAGGCTTTGTGGCAAAATACATTTCAAGCTCCCAAATCATTATTCAGTGAAGAAATGATTATTAAGGTTGATGCTGAAAATAGTAACCCCTTGTTGCGTTGGGCACCACTAGTTTTGATGAGGAAAGAAGAACCAAAGACATGTTAAACTGATGCGATTTCATGCTATAATTGTATATGTGCCTCTTTAACTACTGCTGGGAAAATGGACATGTTGACATGGAGCATCTTCAAACCTCTCAATCATTTTGCCTGGCTCCAGCCTTCTTTATATTATTGGATAAAGGAGGCAAGTACGAGTTTTTGTTTCACATGAAAACATGTATTTTTTCCCTATTTGAAATTAAATACAATTGTTTCTCAGAAGTTCCTTGTAAAAATTTCCAAACCTGAGCTTTTGCGGAAGAAAAATACATTTTAATGTATTGTAGCCACATGCATATAGCCTTTTCCCTCATATATATATGAGTGTCAAGAGTAATCGTCCCAACAACATTATACCAAGCCAATATTAATCAGACTTGCAGCTACAGCTTGCTCTACTTATGATTACATTTGTGATGTTTAGATGAATTCCCTGCCTTAATATTCTGTTAGAAGGTCTTTTGTCATTATTCAGACATTTGGAAAATGGATTTTTTATGAAAAAAAACCCACCCTAATACTAAATGTTTGCAAAACCTTCCATAGAACACCTGCAACAAATTAAAAAAAATCTCAGTTTAATAAATGTGATGTCATACATTACATATAGACTGGAAAAGTTTGAGAATAAACAACATTCAAGTTAACATTGGTAAACTGCAACTATCTAGTTGTTAAGATCAGGGAAATGGAGAAGATATTAATTTATTTGCACTAAAATATATACCACGTATTTAAAACATTTAGTCAGTGTCTTATCCTTGGGCACACTTATACAGCATTTTTTTATTGGAATTTTCTTGCATAAGGCTCTTATATCCTTATCAGTGGTATGCCAGGCAGAAATTCAGTAGGTGAAGCAGTTTCCAGCAGATTGATATATTGAACAGTCAATACTTGCTTGTTTAAGTTCTGCTCATTACTGCAGCTGTTAAAGGCACAGGAGCCGTGTCGGGGGGGGGGGAGGCAACGGTAAACTTTCCAGAAAATATTATTACAATGCAATACTTACTAAGCTAACAAAATTTGATCTTCAGGTTTCAGGAATTGTGAAGACCTTAATTTTATAGAGGACCGAGCGGGTTGCCCAAATAGTTTGTCTATGAGAAATAACAAGATGTGTTAATTGCTCTGGGAACAGCTGCATTCCAGACACTAAGGAAACTTCCAATCAGTTCTCTTCTGCACCCTTCTGGAAGGAAGGCAATATTCTTCCCTATTCCTCTCCTCACCCTTAAAGCTTATCAACCCTTTTCCTATTCCTTTAAATAGGTAACAATACCCGCCTTTTACAAACAGGAGAAATTTAACTTTGTAGCATTTTGCTATGACCTACTCAGTGGAATTACAGCAGCAAACTAATCCTTTAGGAGAGATGGCTCTATCAATCTTTGGATTTTTCTAATGTGGAAGCTACTCAATTGCATCTCAGAAATCAGGGAGGTAATTACTCATGCAGACAGCACAAAATGAAATAAAAAAATGCAAGTTCTGCTGAGTATCCCTTTTAGAACAAGCAGTGGAACAAGGAAAACAGCCTCTATAATCAGTCAAATTCTTCCACTAATTTTTCAGGTGTTGAAGGCTATGGTGAGGATACATGCTATGAAAGTTAAAGCAATACAAAGAGAAGTAGTAATGGGAGATGCCACAAGGCAGGAGACTTCCTCTTAAGCAAGCACCTGACTTTAGATGTTGCTTTCCAAGTTCTATTGCTTTAACTGAAGTTCCATTGCTTTAACTGAACTTGCACTGGGATAAAGAAGGAACATGTCTCAGAAGGTGTTTTTTGCAGGTGCTGTGACGCAAGGACAGTGCACTGGCGAAGCTAATGAAATTGTAGTCCAGTGCAGACGGCAAAATGATGCCCCAGAAGTGATGTCACAACAGGAAGTGAAATCACAGTTGTATTTTTGTTTTCTGTTTTTTGGGTCATATATTTGATAAAGATATTACACTCCTATTTGTTTCATTGCATTCTGCATTGAATTACCTTTCCAATGATATTTAACCTGATGGTATTATTCATACATACCAAGGTTTTCACCATTTTGGCCACTAGTGTCAAGCTCAGCTTGTTGCCCCCCTACAGCTTGTTGCCGGGTGCAACTGCACACCCTGTACTTCTTTGGCTACGCCCCTGGGATAGTGCATTAATCACACATGGCAATCTGAGGTCCTTTGCATAGCAGAGATTCATCCATCGGCTTGTTTACGTATGTGTTAAAGTCTTTCAACTAGTTTTCAATCTCAGATTGAAGGTTAACTGTCGTACTTCTTGTGGTGGAGGGCTGAAGGAATGCACCCTCTGAGGAGAAAAGCAGTTCTGATTGCCTTCAGGTAGTGGAACAACTTAATCCTGCCATTTACACTCCCAAATAGGTCTATGACAACTTGGCAGAAAAACTAGCCGAGGCTATAGAAAGGCTTTCAGGCTGATTAGTGGTAGCTGATACCTCTCAGGGGTCCAGTAACTTAAATAAGGCACATTGTTATTTTTTATAATTTTAAAATGCTTTTTAATATATTTGTTGTTAGGCTCTTTCAGAGCAATTCTGGGCCAGTTGGTGATATGAGGCTTGGGTGTGAAGGGGAATGTGGGTCTGCACTTCTCCACTCACCACGTAAGAGAGGGTTAGAGGAGACAAATGGGGACTTCCCCTTTCCCAACATTCTGGCAGTTCACAGAATAGTCCTGGGCGTGTCCTGAATCCTGGGCTGCCGCAGTTTCAGGAAAGAGGCGGGGTCATGAACAGAGGTTACAAACTGTTTCTGTTTTTGTTGGTGTGAAGTCAGAATTCAAACTACAGGTTTCTCTCAAAAACTACTGAAGGAAAAAAGTGTGGGAAAGGCAGTGTGAACATATAAGACCTTTTTGTTTCAGCAGGCTTTTAGTTGCTGACAGGCTGGCTGGCTTTTTTGCATCCTTTTATCTTTGTACATATTATGATCCATGGGATTGGCTTGTTGTATGTTTTATTTTTAATATTTTTAATATTGTTTTTAATTATTGTCTTTTACTTGATGGAATTTTATTCTGTTTTAATTTTGTAATGCCGCCTTGAGTGCCTTCGGGCAGAAAGGCGGGGTAGAAATTTAATTAATTAATTAATTAATTAATTAATTAATTAATTAATAATAATAATAAGAAGAAGAAGAGCCCCACTGGATCAGGCCAATGGTCCATCTAGTCCAGCTTCCTGTATCTCACAGTGGCCCACCAGATGCCTCAGGGAGCACACAAGACAACTAGATATGCCTGCATCTGGCATTCTGAGTGTGGTTTGAAATTCTTTTCCAAAGAATTCCAAAATTCTTTTCCTGGAAGGGTGGAGGAGGAGCTAAGCAGCCTCAAGGTATATATAAGAGCAAGCTCCTAGTCATTCACTTTGGGGAGTTGGAACACCAGGGGCCCAATCCTATCTACTAACTTTCCAACACTCATGCACTGATTCTGAAGTGGAGGCAGTCACAGAAGCGTCCTTAAGATAAAGGGATGTTTGCTCCCTTGGGCCTATATTGCAGCTGTGCCAGCACTGGAAAATTGCATAGAATTGAATTGCATTGCTCTGCTAAATCAACTGCTGGATCCTGGCAGAGCAATAGGTTACTGGATGGCAGGGATGGGCCCTCAATTAGTATTGACCTGAGTCATGAAAACTCTGTGTTTTTAGACTCGAGTTGACTTGACCCCAACTTGACTTTGACTTGGGGCCAGTGACTTGGAAAAAGAGTTTAGAATCCCAAATGACTTGAGTCTCAACTTGCCTTTGAATATGTATGTGCTTACTTTTTTTTTTTTTGCCGCTTCCGCACTGCTCCGAGATGACAAAAGGGATGGCAAAGCTCTAAGTTTTGCAAGAAGCCTTACCCTGTCATGTAAATCCCTCCTCTCCCTTGCTGCTGTAGCCAGTAAGCAACGCCAAGATTGGCTAAAATGGTGCAGGAGAGGAGTGATTTCCACTGCAAGGTAAGGCTTCTTGCAAAACTTAGAGCTTTGCCATCCCTGTAGAAACGCCACTGGACATTTGAAATAAGAGAAACTCACATCCTTTGGATGGACAGATGTCCAGGTATCCAGATGTTCTTGCTTGCAGTGGGCTAAAGACAGGCTTATGTTCCTACAAAAATATTAGAGCATGATCCAGTTGACATTCAGATGACATCCCATATATGGAAGATCTTGAACCATGTGCCTAAATCTGTCCTATTTCAGGAGAGATTATTATGATCTGAAACTAATTGGACTTTTGTATTCAACTATAACTGGATAGTGCTTTTTTCAAAATGGACACTGTGGCATAAGTATGATGGGATGGTGTAAGAAGATTCATCCTTGGAAATTGATATGGAGCACACCTGCTTCTTGCTCAGTAGAGCATCATGGTTGGTTTGGTCCATTTCTATGTTGCGACATCATAGCAATAAACTATGCTATGCTAAGATAAAATAAACAAAAACGAAGAGGAGCATGTAGTTGTACTTGTTCTAATGGCCAGTCGGGTGAGGCAGAGTGTTAAAAATGTCTTCTTTTGCCCAACACATGAGTAGCCTAACCCAACTCCATTGTGGTTTCTGGCTGGCATTTCTGAGAGCCAAGCAGGACTTGGCTCTGCCTCCCCATAGGCAGCTCTGAAGAGCCTCTGGGAGTGGGTCCAAGCTGGGCAGGGTAGGATCTGGCACAGCATCTGGCATGCATGGCTGCCACTGGAATCCTCCCACTCCTGCCCCACTGCCCATTTCCTGGCAATGACAATGATTTTGAAGACTGGGGTCACCCATGTGTGGCCATTCCGGGCTTTCGGCAGTTCTCGGCAGCCTGCAGAAAAATGGACCACCTGCTGCACTCGTGTCCCTGGCCTCATGCTGTCAGGTGGCAAGATCAGGCAGGGCAAGGGCCGGGTAGGTTTGGGCCAGTGGTGTCATCTAAATGATTTAAGAACAGGTACTCACTTTTGATTGGCACGTGTCGGGACCCGCCCACCGGAAGTGACGTCATAAGCCAGAAGTGATGTCGTGGCAGGAAGTGACATGAAAAAAGCCCTTTTTGAGGCCTCAGATGATTTTAAACTGACCCAACAGTTGCAACAGTATTCCACAGCACCCCCAGAACATGTTAAGGAGGCCTGGCATCATGTTAAAACCCCAGAGCAACTCATTTTTCAGTGGCAAGGAAAGGAAAGGCTCCGCTCGCTGCCTGCCTGCCTGGCTCTGAGAACATGCAGGCAACTCAAACATGCAGGAAATTCAAACGTTGCAGAGGGCGGAGTCGGCGAGTGGGCGGGCGAATGGGCGGGGCCAGCCGTAATCCTAGAAACCGGTACTCGCGTACCCCCTGCATGACATCACTGGCTTGGGCCATTAATTTCTCAGCCCAGATCCTTGCAGTGCTACGGTGTACGAAACAGATAAGCGGCATTTCCGCAGACTTCCCTGGCACATGGGATAATTTGAAGCTTAATTATTCAGCACTTGAAAAGCACTCTGAGATCTCCTGATGAAAAATACCATAGAGAAGTGCAAAGAGTTATTTTTTTTATGGCACTTTTTGCAGCGCGCGCGCGAGAGAAAGAGGCTTGATCTGATCACATCAAAACCCTGGTGGGATTGTTAGACTTTAATATTATCTACTGAGTTCAGTAATAGTGGGATGTCTCCTAGTTCACAGAGCTCCTAGTTCATAGAGCAGCTTCCCCTTGAAATTATTCATATTCACATCTTAGCCTTGATAAAAAAAAATCCTCTTAAAAGAGGCATTTTGCCACAGAGGTTAAGAGTTTTCATTGAAATTGCCACTTGCATTTGATTTTCATCTTCTCGTAACAGCCTTGAAAATGTTCAGGATGAGAGAAGTCCTGTTTGAGGCATGGCTGAGAGTGAATATTTTATTTTAAATACACTACAGAATTAAACAAAACGTGTGCCGAACTAGACAAGAGCCTCTCTTTGTCCGCTGTAGTGTCTATGGGGAGCTGAACTCTCAGCAGAAGCAATGTCTATATTTTAGCAAATAAGCTTTTCTTTATTACAGACAATCTAAACAAATGCTTATCATTTTGCAGAGCCCAGATTAATAAACAGGGATCAATGCTTAAAACCTAATGCTCTTTTAAGAAAAATCACCTGTTTAATGCTCTTGTATTTAACACATATGTGCTTCAATATATTTGATTGGGACATTAATAAAACCTTATTGCTTATATTATCATCCTCTTGTATAAAACAATTAACAGGCAACAGGAAGCCAGGCACAATTAATCATTGGCACACACACAAAACCCTTCCACAACAACTTTTAGCAGTTTTGAAGACAGTGGGAACATCAAATTGTAGCTTTTTCTGTAAAAAGCACAAAAAAGAGAAAGGGCAAAAAAAAAAAATTGGCCAATGAAATGCACAAAGGTTTGCAGTTGAATCTCATCCCTGGGCCGAGAAAGCTTTTGGGGGCAAGACAGCCTGGATGGTATAGTGGTTTAGGAGCTGGACTTGGACCGAGAAGATCCTTAGCCAGGAAGCTTCCTGGGTAACCTAGAGCCAGTCACTCTCCCTCAGCCTCACCTACCTCACAGGGTTGTTGTGAGGACAAAAGGAGGGGCGCAACTATGTCCACCACTCAGAGTTCTTGGAGGAAGGGCGGAATAAAAATGTGACAAAAAAATGCATCCAGATGCCATCTCTTCAGAACCCCTGCTGGTCCATGGGTGCAGAACTGTTGCTCAAGCTCAGGGCAGCAGGGAGTGGGATAAGGGGTTGAACTGTTTCCAGTACGCAACCACAGCAGCTTTCTTTTCATTTATATCTGATGAAAACTTGTTTCAATGAACATAACCTCCACTGGTATCACCAGCACTAGATTTACTCCAAAATAAGAGCAAATGAAGCAAGCCAGCTGGTTTATCTCTGTTCAACCCTCATATTCAACAACATTCTGGAAAATAAGATGAGGCCTGCTCTTGAGAACCCAGTGATGTTCCTCTAGCTACGTTTTTCAGCCTGAAAAGTTTTATTTATAACTGTCCCCCCCTTGCATGCCCTTTTGTGGATGCTCAATCCATTTTATGTTCCATTTATGTCCATTCCGCTTCCTTCCTTTTCGTAGACCTCAATCTCTGTACAAAGACCTTAATCTCTGATGTGGAACTTTGTCAAATGCTCTCTGAAAGTCTGAGTGGAGGCTAGTCACTGCTCAGGGACAAAGTCAACGTCCTTTTCTGGAAGGCGAGCTTGGGGAAGAAATAAGTGCTCACAACTACTTGATTTCCAACAACAGTCGAAAAGAACGCAACCTGTTTTTACACCATCGACTCCCATTCTGTCAATTGCCCATTCACTGTTGTGGTTTTCTTTTCTAGCTTTGAGGATCTGATTCTTTTTTTAAACAAAACTGAGGGTGAGTTGCTTTATGATCACACAAAAATGTGGTGTCCTTTTAAAAATAAAAGGGCTTGGAGCAGAGGCATTTGAATAAATTTTCTTTTGTTGCAGACTTAATTCTGCTTTGATTACACAAAAGCAGCAACACTGAGGACGCAATCCTAACCTGGAGTTAGGCTGGCACAGTTAGGCCAGCAAAGTTTGGGCCAGCAAGGCCAGCAAGGGCCACCGTAATGTATGTTTGGACCACTCTCAGAGTCAAGAGAGGTCAGCACACAGACATGCGCCATCCTCTCTGACTGAGAGTGGTCCAAACCTACTATATGGTGTTCCTTGTACCAGCCAAACTTTGCTGGCCTAACTGTGCCGGCCTAACTCCAGGTTAGGATTGCATCCTCACTTGTCAATGGAGGGCTGAGCCCTCACTGGAGTAGATAAGTGAGTGGAAGGGGGAGGTCCAGGGGAGGATTGATGTGCGGATTGGGCCAAGTCAGGGGCCAGGTCAAGAGCAGGCTGGGAGTGGATATGAAGCTGATAGGGTATTTCCCCACCTGAGACATTCCCTTGGACCCACTCAGATTTATGCCAACCAAAGGAGTTGATGCAGATCTGTATAGGCCCATTGGGGTACAGGCAGTGGCAGCGTAGGTAAGTAAAAACGTATTCATGTACCTCTCTGTCTGGTCCCTGGCTGGCCCACAGCATGCAGTTGAGGCTGTGCCAGTGCTGCTGCATGCTCCCAGAATCAGATAGAATCATAACATCTCCCTTGTTGTCTGAGGGTTTGTCAAGACCCGAAATATCTGAACGGAGCCATCATCTTCTGAATGAGAAGCAACTTGAAAGACCTCGTGGAAACAAGGTTGTAGAAGTAGGTTTCTGTAGACTGCACTGGAGCCTCCATGGGGCAAGGTACAGGGCAGGAGCCTCCACGTTCATCCGTTTACCCCTGGGGAGGCGCCAGCTACCCCAATAGGCTTGGATCTGTGCCTGCTGTTTAGCAGCTGCAAGTCTGAGCACACAGTGTGGCCCAAATCAGGGCCGTGCTGCCTAACAGCCACTTCCAGATTCCACCCCCTTCCCCTGGCTGCCCCATCCGCTGGAATGGGCACTGAACCAAGGAGACTCTGTCAGGCTCTGTGGCTCTGGAGGGGGCATAAGCAGTGATGTCATCCGGGCGCACCAGGAACCGGAATGCCCGGATGATTGGCAGCCCTCCGCCCCTATGGCGGAGGCCAGCCACGCCTCCCTGCGCCTGGAATCACTCCATTTCAGAGCGATTCGGATGCGCGGGAGGGCGGGCAGGCCCAGAAACAGCATGCCCGTCCTCGGGAGAGGCGGCGCGGCCCGGGCCCATCCGCGGAACTATTGGAACGGCATACTGGCCCGTTCCGCCTGGATGACACCGCTGGGCATAAGGTTTGGCAGCAGCCTCTGCCACCATCCCTACCTCCCGGGCCTGATCCTGCCTTTGGTCTGCCCTCCATGCACCCACATCTTCCCCCTTCAGAGAAGACTCTCTGCCATCCACCAGTGCTCCGCCTGAGCATTTTCCTGGCACTAAGGCCCAGCACCAACTGGTGCTGGTGTCCCCTGCAGCGGAATGCCTTACGACACTTCTGCAACCTCCGCTGCTGACGGTGCAGCTGGAGCACCAGCCGTTCACCTGATGGGACTGGGCTGTTAATGACTTGCCCCTGACTGGCTTTTTTTCTTTTTTTAAAAGGAAGGTTGTTGAGATGCCAAGTGCTATGAAAGCTCTGTCAGTGGGTTACAGCTGTGACAGCCCTTTCACACTTGCAAGTCAGTCATTGTTTTAGGAAAGTACGGCAAATAAAAAACCCACCAAGCACCTTCAAGACTAACCAGTTTTTTCAGCAAATGCATTGGTTCTTGGTCATTTTTGCTGCAACAGAGGAAGACATTATTATTATTATTATTATTATTATTATTATTATTATTATTATTAACCACCACCACCACCACAATAACAACAACCACAACAACCCCTCTGGAAGTTATGATGGTGACAAATCAAGTCAAATGCCAATCAACTTCTGAAACCTGAGAGAAAAGAGCATAGTTTTTAATTGTTCCTTTCCTCTTGTAAATATATCGCCACAAGCAACACAACGCTTAAAAACAGAGCTCTCAGGCTGGCCATTCTTCCTGGGTTTCCAAGGCTGACTGAAATTACTCTGTTGCCCTCCGCCCTCATGAAGAGAACAACATATTCTCCTCATGAACAAATTCTTGCCATTGTATGCAAAACACATTTATTTTTCCTTTCTGAAGTCATTTGGACCCTATGCTTCCTTTTTCTTTCTTTTTTGTTCACCCCTATTTATAAGCTTGATTATATCCTCCATTTTAAAAAGACGGTTATGTTAATATATAGTCGTACTCTCTTAAGGCTTCACATTATAGAAACTGAAATATTAATAACAGCCTTCTCTGTTCTGGGTGTTATCCTAAACTTCTTAAAAATTTCTCCGCAATAAAAGAAAATGTAATAAGTGAATTCTTTCACAAGTCTAGACTTCACCACATCCTTGTCTTCCCACACACCCAACTAAACAAAGGCCAAACTTTGAGAAGCCTGCCTGCCTTGAAACGGAACCATGAAATTTATGGTCTGCGTATTCATTGCTCGTTGACAAATGGCTCCTTACAGTTCATCCATGTGGGCTCCCAATTGCACACCTACATGAACTTTCCTGCTTTCTTAAGATCTCCCTTTCTAGAATAAATAGAACTGGTCATCAGGACCTCGAGTCAGCCCACGAAAGTACATTGCATGTGGCAAGTGGAATTTGCCCTTTGCCCGTCAGCTCCCCCTCGCCTTTGACCAAGCAGTGCTATATTGTTCTCTCTTTTTCTTCCCTTTTACTGAAAAAAGCTGCTCCTAGCTCAATGAAAAGGATCTATTCACCCCTATTCATCCCTGCACAGTGTCTTTTTCTAGTGGCTGTTATTGGTGGTGTTCTGTTGTTTTTTTTAAGATTGTGAGCCCTTGGGGCAGGGAGCCATTTAACATTATTATTATTATTATTATTATTATTATTATTATTATTATTATTATTATTATTGTATAAACCATTGTGTGAACTTGTGCTGAAAAGTGGTATATAAATGCTGTTGATTGATTGATCGATCTTGAAGCTGTGCCAGTAACAATGATTTTTTTCTTTCTTTTTATGACAAACAAGTCAACTTTGTATATGAAAAACCTGATTTCAATATCTACTTTGCACCAAGTCTTAGCAGCATAGACAAAACAAGGGGGGATTAATTAAATATATTGGAAAGTGCTTTTTCCATTATCCACTGTGGGATCCACAATGAAAACTTGGCTAAACTAGCATTTTAACTGAGCGTCTTGAAAAATCTGGAAACATTTTGAAGGCAATTTTAGCAAACGTAGAATTTCTGTGGCCTATATTGAATAATTCCTCAGATATGCCGACGATACCACTCTAATGGCAGAAAGTGAGGAAGACCTAAAGAACCTTCTGATGAGGGTGAAAGAGGAATAGAAAGTGCCAAAATTGGCTTGAAGCTCAACATTAAAAAAACTAAGATCATGGCAACCACTCCCATCACTTCCTGGCAAATAGAAGGGGAAGAAATGGAAGCAGTGACAGACTTTATTTTCCTGGGCTCCAAGATCACCGCAGATGGTGACTGCAGCCATGAAATTAAAAGACGTTTACTTCTTGGGAGAAAAGCTATGGCAAACCTAGACAACTTAATAAAAAGCCGAGACATCACCCTGCCAACAAAGGTTCGCATAGTCAAAGCGATGGTTTTCCCAGTAGCAATGTATGGCTGTGAGAGCTGGACCATAAGAAAGGCAGAGCGCCGAAGAATAGATGCTTTCGAATTATGGTGTTGGAGAAGACTCCTGCGAGTCCCCTGGACTGCAAGGAGATCCAATTGGTCAATCCTCCAGGAAGTCAAACCTGATTGCTCCCTGGAAGGACAAATTCTGAAGCTGAAGCTCAAGTACTTTGGCCACCTCATGAGAACAGAGGACTCTTGTGTAGAAAAGACCCTCATGCTGGGAAGGATTGAAGGAGAAGGGGCGGCAGAGGATGAGATGGTTAGATAGTGTCACCGAAGCAATGAACATGAAATTGGGTGAACTCAGGAAGCTAGTGGAGGACAGGGAGGCCTGGCGTGCTGTGGTCCATGGGGTCGCGAAGAGTCGGACACGACTTAGCGACTGAATAACAACATATTGAAGAATTTGTCTCAGGGCGCAATCCTAAACTGAGCTCAGCCAGCAAAGTTTGTCCAGAACAAGGGACACTGTAAAGTATGTTTGGACCACTCTCAGAGTCAGAGAGGCCAGCACACAGACGTGCACCATCCTCCCTGACTCTGAGAGTGCTCCCAACACGCTTTATGGTGGCCCTAGTGCTGGCCAAACTTTGCTGGCTTAGTTTATGCTTGCCTAACACCAGTTTAGGATTGGGCTCTCAGGAAATGCATTCTCAGATTTATTTGTAAATAAGCTCTTCAGAGTAAACTTTAAATTTGTCAAAGTAGACAAACTAGGTAAATTAGGCAAATTTCAGAATTGGGTACATGGATTTGATCTGAATTGTGAGTTGATCAAAAAGCTCACTGAGTATGTAAAGAGGTGAAAGAGTTCCACTTTATGTTTTAAGTCTCTTAACACAGAAGTAGATCTATGCAGAATGGAGTAGACATTGTGCTGTTAGTATGCCATGAGTATAATTGTCTTTCTTAGTAGTATTTACATGATCAGGCATCATGGGAGTAATTGACAGTGATAGTGACATTTGTGACTCACAGTGTCCTGTGAGAAAATGTAAGAAAAGCATCAGGAGCCCCTACAGACGGAAATAAAAATGTCCAACTCCTGTGGAGGGCATTTCATAGCCTGTGGTCATTTCATAGACTCCCCGCCCCATGTAACTAGCCTGTGGATATGCCATTGTAAAACTGGGCTGAGCCTCCTCAAAGCCTTATGAAAATCTGTGTATATACAGGGTATCCTGAAGTGAATGCATTCATTATATGCGTTTTTCATACACTTTTTGTGCTTTGAAGATTGTGGAAGTGTCCATGTCTGAAATGACTGAACTCCCATTTTTAAAGATTGGTGGGAGCAGATGCACCCATGACTTAAGAAAAGCAAGTGGAAGTCAAGAAAAGCAAGTGGAATTTATCCCTGTCCCAGGTATAAATGCAGTGTTGCCACCATAACACAGTGTGTGTGCACTGATCTCGTGTGCACAGATCTTGTGTACTCTGCACTACTTCCAGTCTTCCAATACGCATTGAGAGGACTGATGACTGAATGCGGTTTTATCCTTGGTTTCACTCTTTAGTAAGAAGGATGAACATATTAAACTGCCTTTGGTGAAGTCAGTCAATTGATTTATTTAGCTCAGTATTGCCCATGTTGACTGGCAGTGGCTCTACAAGGGTTCAAACAAGGTCTTTTTCAGTCTTTCCTGGACAAGCTGCCAGAGACTGAGAACTTCTGCATGCCAAGCAGACATTTGCCAATGAGGCTATGTCTCTTCCGCAATGGCTGCAGATATTGTTCCGAATTTGATAGACAGTACAGGTAGAACTGTTCCTTTGACCAAGATAAGAAGGTCATTCGTTGTTTGCCAGCTACTCAACAAGCTCTTTTATTGTCATTTGACCATATGTCTCTGTTAGACCCAAATTCACAATACAGTCAGTTCTCTTTATATGCGAACTCGCTATCTGCAAATTCGCTTATCTGCGAGGTGCAGAATTGCAACTTATCTGATATCTGTTATCTGCACCTCTGTCCATATTAACCACTATGCAGAGACCTTCCAAAGGCTGCAGGGACCTTCAGAATTGGACCTGTAACCAGCACTGACCCCTTTAACTGTCGGGCAGAAGCATCTACCAGCCATGTTTAAGGGGTCGATGCTGGTCGCAGGTGCCTTTCTGAAGGTCCCTGCTGCCTCTGGAAGGTCTCTGCAGCATTCAGAGATCTTTTGGCACTTCCTGCTGCCCTCTGCTGGCTTCCTGAGGATCTCTGCTGGACTTTTCTGATGGCAGAAAAGGTACCCTTTGCATCTAACCCCATTGATCCCATAGGATCAGTGGTTCTTTATCTGCAAATTTGTTATCCATGAGGATTTCAAGGGACCGTACCCTAGCAGATAACAAGGACTGACCGTATATTAATGCAAGTAAAAGGCAAATTATTAACCTCTAAAAATAATATTTACATATCTTTTGTTAGTGTAAAGGCTCTGACTTTGTAAAAGTTATTGGGAATTGCCGCCAAATAATAATACTGCTGGCTGGGACCCAAAGTGCTTCATTACACATGAGGACTCTTTTAATACTCGCCTCCAACTACAGGTCCTTAATGCCACTGTGGAGAGTCCCCACTTTCAGGTGTGGCTTTCCAAGGGAAAAGCAAGAGTAAAAGTTCTAGAGAGTACGCAGAAGCATATGCAAACCAGCCTTCTGGATCCCACTTTGGAGTCATAATTAACTATTACGAACAATAATTAAAACACATGATCCAATATTGAATCTAACTCAATACTTTCAGTTAATTGTCATGGCCCTTTTTGGCTCTGCATTGACAGCAATGCAGTACATTAAACTTTGTGTCTCCAAAAACAACGTGTTAGCCCTGGCTTTTTGTCCATTAATGTTCTAAACATGCCAGAGCTCTTTTGCAATCACCGTCCTTTCTTTTCCGAGGGGCGAGGGGCAACACAGGTACTGTGGCTATGTTGACTAGTGTAGAAAGTGTGGTTTTTAATTGCTGATTAAGTCAACTCGTTTACAAATGCCAGAAGTAAGAGGTTAAAAAATTAAGTGGCTGAAACGAGACAGAAGTGCTGTGGTTTTCAGAGGACCTTAAATATGATCCAATTAAACCAGCGCTCTTCGTCTGCCGAAAAAGTTTTGTATTAAGATGAAATAGAAGCCTGGACATAATAGAGACAGAAGGCAGGGACAGGTGAGAAATGAAGAGGGAGATGCAATTTGCCGCACTCTTGTTTTCCTGTGTGTGGCTTGTGCACTGTTGCATGTGACTTCCTCGGAAGATGCTCCAGCCTGATTCCTTAGCCTTTTTATGTAGCTTTATTATCAGAGGAGAGGGGATGCTTGCTTGTTTTAGTCACTTATGAGATAAATACAGGGAAACGGCTTGTCATTTATTGGTTTATCCATTATCATCTTCGACATAGGATAGAGTGGTCTGATTTCCAAGTGACAGCTGGCGGTGTCGCTTCCTGATACATGCTAATCCAGTTTTTATTATGGAAAAACTGCCTGTGCTTTCCAGCAGCGAGGGGGAGTTGCTAAATGTAATCACTGAGGAGCAAGCCTTAGGATCTTGCATATAAAGGCCTAAAATGAACCATTTTCTCATTAAGCGGTAGTATCCTGATTAAATACAGATGTAGGGTCAGGGAGAGTAATTTATATCCATGAGCACCAAACGCTGCTCACGTTGGGCTTTTAAGAAGCAATGTTTTTGCTTGCTTTTCCACTGAAAGCAGGCACGTTTTAACAAAAAAACGGGCTATCGTTTTCATCATTGCAGCTGAGAAGAACGACTATGATTTGCTGCTTGCCACGTCATCGCTCCGCCCCTTCTAGCACACAGGAGCAAGGCTTTTAAAGGGCCTTCATTGTTCGATCACCCGGCTGGGGGGCGGGGCAAGCACGATAGCAAGACATGTGCTTGCTCCACCTCTTCAGCTGGGACCCAGCCAGCGCTCCTCGCTCTCCCACCCATCATTCAGTCTGAGACTAGCTGTTATCAAGCTGTTTGGGGGTAAGTGATGGAATGGATGGAGGACAAGACAGAGGTGTGGCTTTAATTGTGTCCAAGCATGGTAACACCATTTTTGACAGCGGAAAGCTACAATGTTTGGGGCTTTTTAGTTTGGGAAACAGGTGATGGGGGGGAGATATGATTAAGAGACCACTATGCAGGGGGTGAACAGAGTTAAAAATTTCTTCTCACAGTACAAGGAAATGGGTCTTCAATGAAACTGAATGAAGCCTTTGAATACCAGCTACAAGGAAGCAACGGTGGGAAAGAGGTATTCCTTCTTTCCGGCTTCTCAGAGGCAACTGGTGGGCCACTGTGGGAAACAGGATGCTGAATTATCTGGGCCTGTGGCCTGATCTAATGTGGTGTCTGCTAACTGGGAATTCTAAAGGGAAATTTCACAGTGAATTCTTCACATGGGGAAACTTTGTTCAGGAATTCATCAGCTTCAGAAATAATGTCTTTTACACCAGTAGAATCTTGGAGGCCTTCAAATGAGCGTCCAAGTTTGAAGCTCTGCTGCCTGTCTGAAGGTAGTGCTTGCCCTGCACTGGGGTGGCGAGTGGAGTGCCTGCAGCTGCAGATGGCAGCTTGTTCTGTAGCTGATGTTCCAGCACGGAATCTTCTGTGTGAAGGTGTCATAAGGAGAGTGCCGCAAGCGGAGCATTGCCGTTGGATGGCCCTCCTTCCTTCCTGCTCCTGGGTCTGATTGGCTTGAAACTGCCTCCCTCCTAGAAGCTGCAGTGATGCTACTGAGAGGACCACTGCTGCTAATCTTGGCACGTAGGGTAACCTCTCTGGGTGGGGAGCATAAAAATGTTTTACATTGGGCATTGCCACTACTAAGGCTGGCCCTGGGCTGATCCCTGCCAATCTCTCTCCACCATGTATATTAGCAGGAATCATTGTGATCAGCCTATCACACTCTACTGGATTCCTAGGGTTTGTAACTCGGAAGAAACACCTGAACTTTAAAATCCTTCATATAAAGTCCTTAGATGTCTCTGAAGTGAGATGTACCTGTAAGTGGATACAGTAAATGCCCTTTCCTGCGTAGGCGTTCCTAATTTACGGCAGTGTGAAGGAGGAATATAAGGGGGGGAAAACCCCTCCAGAATGGATCTTAAAAAGTATGGCTGGGAGCCGAATGTTCAAGGGAAGCAGATCAAGGATTGCATTCAGCATTTGGAACAAAAGAAAACCAACATCTTCCCCTTTGGAATCATTCATTTTTGAGACTCTGTACCCTGATTGGTACAGTCAACATCAGCAAATCATCGAAATTTTAACTCCTGCATGTCAGATGGAAAGGCCACCCAGCCATTTCATTATATCCTAATTAATAACACACTTCAATAAAAATATTAATGCAATCATTATGATATTCAGCAGCTTTGCAGATCTCCTGCTGAATATTAGCTATTCTGCAAGACAGCACCCTTCTCTTTTATTTCTTACTATTGGAAAGTTGAGACTGGTGCTATTCTGATTCTCCTATTATATCATTGGGCATGCCTGAAATTAAAATCTATATTAGAGAAATGTTATTAAAGTGTACTCTGAAGTTATATCCATTGACTTAGACTGGCAATAAATGTTCTATTGAGGCTAATATTTATGTAGATCATTTAGCAGAATCTCCACAAATAAGACTGCTGTGGTCATGGAGGTGAAGTTGTCCACTCAATATCATTGCATGCATGCAAACAGGTAAACACATCAACTCTGTTAATAATAATAGCATTTAAATAGCACTGTTGACTACTCAAAGCAGTTCATGTACACTATCCCTGTAATCCTTACAACAACTTGGTTAGATACATCTTTAGTATTCCCATATTGCAAATGTGGGAAGGGAAAGGGCTGAGACTCAGAAATAGTGACTTGCCTAAAGCAGTGTTTCTCAAACTGTGGGTCGGGAAACATTTCAGGTGGGTCTCCATCCATTTCAACATGTTTTTTATTTTTAATATATAAGACTTGATCCTACCATGTGTGCGACTGCATTTGGGGAAATGTTACAGATCTAGACTTTTAACAGGCTACTAGGTATATGCTTTTAACAATGATAGTCATTGGGGCTTTCTCCCAGGGGAGTGGGGATAGGAGTGCAGCCTTTGGGATGTTTGGGGAAGTTGTTTTTTTTTTTTACCAGATCAGCAACTGCTTGGGATGGTTCAGTGGGTTCTTCTTTATTTTAAATAAATGTGTAAGCCGATTGTAAACTTTTAATTCATTTGATTTGATTTGATTTTGTCATATGGGGGTGCTAAAAATTTTCCTGCTTGATGATGTCACTTCCGGCCGTGGCATCACTTCCAGGTTAATGACATCACTTCTGGAGGGTCCTGACTGATTGTCATTCTAAAAAGTGGGTTCCAGTGCTAAAAGGTTTGAGAACCACTGGTCTAAGCTAACCTATTGGATTTGTGGTAGGGGTGAGATTAATTGCCTGCCCCAGCATCCAGGAGGGTTGGAGACCCCCCCCCCAAGGACCCCTTTGCAGGGCTCCTGGTGCATTAGAAATGTTTTTTTTTAAAGATCACAATCCACTTCTGGGTTGCGATTGCAAAACTGGAAGTGATGCATGGTAGTTTTATTTTTTTTAACATTTCTAATGCATGGGGAGCCCTGCAGAGGGGTCCATGGGGCTCCCCAATCCTCCCGGACACTGGAGCAGGCCGTAGTAAGCCCTCCCAGCCCCATTATGTGGCCAGCAGCGATGTGATCATAGCAATCACGTCACTGCCATTCTCCCGCCCCTGCAAGTACTTACAGCGGTTCCCAAACTCTCAGAGAGTTTGAAAACCGCTGGTGTAGATCACACTGGCCTAAGTGGACCAGCAGACTCAGTCAAAAGCAGCTTCCTATTTAACGGGGGCAAATGTGACACAAGAAATAAGTGCTTGAACTGGGGTACCTGCTGAATTTCTCCTGCAGCCTTTGAAATTTTGTCTACACAAGGAATGCAGAATAATGCTTTTCATTTGCTTAAGACTTCCAAACAATCTGTAACAATACAGTAATTAGTCTCTTGTAATTCTAATCTCTGGTTTTAATCAACAATACTCTGCAGAGAAGGTATAATGTAACATTTCAAATTACTTCACCATAGTTAATAATTGGGATTTGTCACATTATTTACTTCAATCATCTTAAAGCTCCATTTAAGTTATAGCTTTCTTTCAGATTGTTTAAATTGAATATTAGCTATTGTATGCTGAATACATTAGCATAGGAAAATGGGAAATTTTATAAGAGATTGATGGCTCATAAGAGTGTGAAGTTTAATTTTATAAGTGTTTGAAGGTAGGGAACATACCTTGCCAGACCTACACTCAACAAAATATATGTTTGAAGGGGGCTTAATTAATGCTAAGGGGAAAACAAAGGCTGCAAATAAATAAATCCTGCACTTGAGCTTGTACACAGCAGCTCCTGTAGCTTTAGTAGAACCCTTCCCCAGTACACTGCCTCTGTGCTGGGGGTGCCAATGATACTCTAAGGGCGCAATCCTAACCTGGAGTTACGCCAACACAGTTAGGCCAGCAAAGTTTGGCTGGCACAAAGGACACTGTAAAATATGTTTGGACCACTCTCGGAATCAGGGGAGATGGTGCATGTCTGTGTGCTGGCCTTTGACTCCGAGAGTGGTCCAAACATACTTTACAGTGTACCTTGTGCCAGCCAAACGTTGCTGGCCTAACTGTGCCGGCCTATCTCCAGGTGAGGATTGAGCCCTTAGTGGAGTTACTGTAGCAAGCCATAGACTCCTAGGTGAGATTCTTTGAAGCCTCCCCTCTAAGAAGCCATCCCTTCTTTTCTGTGTGGCACAGGATGCTTGAAGCTGAAGCATCGGGTGGCCTCACCTAGATTAGAAGTCAGTGGCCTGGCAAAGCGGAAGCCATGGCAGTGACATGCTGTAAGGTCCAAAGCTGGCGAGGCAGACCCGGAAGTGTGTTGGTGATGACGTCATGCTGCAAGGCATTCAAGGCACCCAAGTGCCTGAGCAATTACAGCTGAGGCTGAGCTGTTCTTGCTGCAGCTCAAGTCTCACAGAGACCCGGCCTCTGCTGTGATCGCGCCCCCACTCAGAAACTGGGTGGAACGTGTGAGCAATCACAGGGGAAGCTGAGCTGTCGCTGCCACAGGCTCCAATCTCTCCCTGTATGTGAGGCTAGTTTCATGAGAGGCTTGTGAGACAGAGATCTTGTCCCAGTCCTGCCTGGGGATGCCAGGTATCGAACCTGCTGCGTGTAATGCAGGGGCTATACCATTATATACAGCCCCTTCCTAGCCCCCAAGCTGTTTCCGTTCTTTACATTGGGAATATAATAAAGGGAATTGCCCTGTAGAATAAAAGGTGTGGAACCTCCACAGAAGAAGAAAAAATGTGTTGGAAAGGTTATTCCACGGGTGAGTCAAAGTCACAAAAGTAAGCAACTCCAGACTCGAGTGCTCCAACCCGCCCTCAATGGCTTGTGTGTGTGTGTGTGTGTGTGTGCTTAACTCTCCCCATTACTTTAGAGGCTTCAAAATGTGGCTGATCTCCGCTATCACAAGCTGTAATACACCTAGAGACAAAGGGGCGAATTAAGGCTGCCGTTTCCGACTTAAGTCTGAGTTTCCTGCCTGTAGTGGATTTAATGTTATTTGAACACACTTTTCTATGGTTTAATATAGAATTATTTTAGGGCAGAGTCTGGGTGGTTGGGAAGAGGCGGACACCCTCCCGGTGTCTCCTAACCCTTTTTAAAGGAGGAGGAAAGAGGAGGGGGAAGGGAGCGAGGGAAGCTTTATCTTAATTAAAGTTTAATTAAGGATCACGTTTGGCAGTACTTTTCACACCGATCGACACCAGCAGATTTTCGAGGGCTTAACTTTATCGTGCAGAAAATCCTCTTTTATTACTCTCAACCTGTTGTAAAAGCTGTTGGCACCGAGCAATGGCTGCTTCATTCAGCCGCCTTGTTTGCCGCTGGAAAACCCCCAAGTCTCTAGAGATTGCACCACAGTGGTTCAATTTAATATCTATCCTATCACTACAAGACTCTAGCTCATTATTAATGATACTATTCATTAATTTCTTGTTGGGCTGATGTTGTTATTTATTAAAATATTAAAGAAAGCTCCCGAGACACATACATAATGAGAGACACCTCCCTTTCATGAGCGATAGACCAGCAGAGGGGGGAATGAATATACTGTGGATTTACCCACCCCGCCACACACTCTCCCTCCCTCATTAGTCCTGCTGCATCTCGGAGTGACACAGTAAATTCATTTTGCGCACTGTCCAATCAGAGCATAATACAAATGTGGGGATCTTTTTTTTTTTTTAATGAGCCATTCCTATGCAAAATGAATTGACTACTGTCTAACTCATCTAATCTGCCTGTATTTGGGGGGAAGGACTAAATTGCTTATCTTTATATAGGAAATAAATAAAAGTTGGCACAGGCTGGTGGTGCATGTGTGTATGTGTGTGTCTTCCTTTTTCAGTCTTGCACTTGGAAAATTTCAGCCATCAAGCATTCTGTCTTAAGAACCTGCCACCTTGGCAAGCTCAATCCAAGCATGACATTTAAACATGTGAGGGTTGTATTTAAAATATCCGAAACAAGCACTTTGCACACGGTGGTGGTCATTTGATATTCACATGCATTTATATGTATATATTTATTTTCAGGTGATAGTGCCTACAGATCTCCTCAGAACAGCTGATCTTTGCCCAGCTTTTCTGTACAGAGCTTACAGATCACAGCTGCCTTGAATGGGCTTAAAATAAGTGAAGGAGCACAATAATAAACTCAATTTATTTCTATTTTAAGATTTTTTTTTTATCATAGTTTGGCGGAGGTGGTGGTGGCTTGAAAGGGTAAGAAGCTTCGTTTAATGTTTGTCTTTTGCGGCTGACTGAAATGAACTGAGTGGAAATCTGCATAACAATTGAGGTAGCATCTGAAGGTAAAGTTTTAATTTGTCCTGTATGGTTGTTGTTTTCACCCTGCGCAAATAATTGCTATGGTGAAGAAATACCTCACTGTTTTGAGGGGATTAACTGGGCATAATTGCAGCTTGTTTTGATCCCTCTTTTAATAATGGATCCTCTCAATCCATATCCAGTGCAACAGCTTTGTGTGGACTGCAAGCTAGTATCAAAGTGCTGACGTCTACCTCTGAGGCCTTTGTACTGTGAATTCTCAGCCATTTGTTTTTTGAGGAGGAAAAGGAGTCTGCTTTAGATGCAAGAGAAACATAATCTGGTAGTCCACTGTTTTGCGGTAAGGCTTTGAAAACCCAGCAACGGGCTTATAAAGGGCTTATGCACACCGCTGAATGTTGTGTTTTATACAGCTACAAGAATTCCTTTTTTGTCCAATTTCTATACCAGCAGTTCCCAAAGTGTGGGTTGTGACCCACCATTGGGAACAGTTACTGGGACAATCTCCTTTAAGGGGAGTAGCCCAGTATAGGGTGCCTGAAAGTGCCACAGCGATCGCAGTGCTGAGGACACTAGGGGGTTTCTGCCTCAGTGGGGGGAGGGTTGTGCCAGTTTTGTCAGGGTTGGGGAGGCCTGCAGCCCCCTCTGTGAGCCTCCCTGATGAAGAAAAAAGGCCCGAATTACCAGCAGAAAGCACTTTCTGCATGGTTGTGCACGGATAGGTGCCCAGGAGCTGGGGGGATTGGGTAAATTGGCTTCCCAGGCATTTCTTTTCTAATCAACTTCTGTGCTGATGCAACTCTGAGAGATTACAGAGGAAAGAAATACCGTAGATACTCAAGTATAAGTCAATCTCACAGATAAGTTGAGGGCAGGTTTTGAGCCAAAAATCATGGAATTTTCTATGAACCTTGGATAAGTCAGGGATAAAACTTAGGGGATGTCTGACTATAATTTTGTCTGGTAAAATAATCTGATTTTACCCTCCCTCCATTTCTCATGCTCTGAGAGGGTCTGAAGCCAATCACTGCATTGATGGGAGAGTGAAAGAAATGGTGCTTGTGAGGAGAAGCTGCAGCTTCTCTCTCTCTCTCTCTCTCTCTCTCTCTCTCACACACACACACACACACACACACAATTGGGAAAACATTCAAATTCTAGGGAGGAATGGTTTTTACCTTGCACAAAAAAGCATAGCAACTTCAGGAGTAAGCACTGTAAAAACTATCAAAATGACATGAAGAAACAATGTAAACCACCTCAAAAGACCCTGCAATACAAGCCTTTATATCTACACTGTTTGCAGCAGTTTAAGATTTCAAGAGGCTCTGCCATTTTGGCAGTTAATGAGTTAAGGAGACGAGCTAGCAGCAGAGCTGACAAATGTAAGCAATGAGCTCTACAAGCAGTAAAGATTGTCTGCAGATGCAGAAGCTTTGCACACAATCAACAGGCAGCTGAAATCCCTGAACTGCCCTGACACTTGACTGACCCTTTACTTTGTTAAGGTGAGGAGGCAATTTTTAGCTCATTTATTTGCAAAAATTTCTCATAGAGGGGTATCTACGGTAATTAACCATTACCATACTAAACTTTCCAAACTAAGCTTTACATTACCAAACTAAGCTTTCCTTCTTATTCAAAAATTCCCACCCAAGTTGCTTTTCTCCACCAGAGCTGAAGTAGGTCTCTATATCTCTTCTCTAGAATCCTGCCAACCCACCCCTCTTTCTAAAGTCACCACCAGATGCTTCACATAATAACAGAAAGCCCTTTGAGGGCAGGGATAAATTCATAAAACAACACATAATCTGCTTTCCCCCCTTAAACATACAATCTAGCTTAGGTGCTTTGTATACTCCACATTCATGTGTTTCATGTAGGGTGGACTGCGGCATTAATATTAAATTATGCAAAGTTAAAATCTAATAAAAATGAACTTCCCTGCAAAGGATCCCGTGTCAACCAGTAATTAAAATTAATCAACAGTTTTATAACAGTCTCTTTTCTTTTCAAATGAAAGCAGACGTCGTTCTGTTATCCCCTTTGGTGCTGGAAAACTTCTAGTGCCAATATTTTACTAAGAAAACCCTGACATCGTCAGTACACATCTGTATAATGTGAAGAGCTCTACTCCCTGGAGATCTTCCAGCTTCTACGGAGAGGGTTAAAAACTCATCGAGAGCCAGAAGGGAGGAATGTCCTCTCTTCTGCCGGCTCCAACTCTGTGAAGTGTTTCCAAGTGTAATTTTCTTGAAGTTAAAGTTTGGGTTATTAAGGTTCACTAAACAGATAAAGTTTGCCACAATTTTCGTGATCTCAATGATAAGATGACAAGATTTCTAATTTATAAAACCAAGACAGCATGTTGGGGGCTATGAACCATGGTCAAGGGAGATGTTGAGCTACTTCTGGCTCTACTCTCATATATATATTCTTATTTACAAAGGAATTCCAGGAAATGCGTGTGCTTGAACTACATACTGTAACCCTCTGCACTGTCTTCATCTTTTTTCCCCTTCATTTCCGAAGAGTAACTACTGCAGAAGTATCATGAAAAAAGAGGACTTTATTATTATTTCAGACTAAATGCCAACAGGGATTGGATATATTCAGAACTGTATTTAATCCTTCAGGTGTTTTCACACAATGCTTGTACACTTTCACCTTCCTGTTAATGAGGATTTGGAAAAATACTTTTTTAAATATATTCAATGAATTTCAATATTTCCCCCATATGTGTAAGAAGTTAAAAAATGATTATTTTTTTTAGCTGAAGCACTATGGACACTTACCTGGGAGTAAGTCCATCTGAACATAGTGTGGCTTCCTTCTGAGCAGACATACATAAGATTGCATACGATTGTGCCGAACTGTGTCCCAAGTGTGTGTGTGTGTGTTTCGAAACCTTTATTGGCATATAAATAAACTTCACAAACATAAATACAATTACAACACTGATCAGGGTAAATAGAGCAAAGTAAATAGAGGAATGAGCTTGAAACAACAAGCAAAATCATAAGTTATGGGTTAAAATGGAAATTTCCAATAGGTATCCTGCAACGGCAGATGTAATAGAGGGACAGAGATCGCTCAGGAACAAGGAAAGGGAATTGTGTCCCAAGTTCAATAAAACTAATCATGGGAAATGCTCATATTAAAGGGATTTCTAGCCAGATCTCTCCCAACCTCAATACCCACCCCAGACCTGTACACAATTATTCAGCATAACTGAATAATTAACCCCTGCTAACTAGGCAAGAGGCACTTTTTCCAGTGGTGTTCCTCTTATATTTAGCAGGGGGAGAGTAATTGTCCCTCATCACCCCTGCACAGTCTTTTTGGTGGCTGTTGCTGGCGGGCTGCCCTTTTTTTTTTTTTTTTTTTTTAGATTGTGAGTCCTTTTGGGACAGGGAACCATTTAACTTTATTATTACTATTTGCCTGTATACCGCTTTGTGAACTTCGTGTTGAAAAGCGGTATATAAGTACCTGTTGACTGACTGACTGACTGAACCCCATAAGACACTTACTTACCAAGTTCTGATCTCTGTAGTCCATATTCCATACTCTGTCAGTGCCTTTGGAGTTCATGGACACTGCAGTCACATGAGGGACATACTACAGGGATGCAGTTCTTCCTTGGGCATCTAAGTTACACATTCAGTTTTGAGTGCACAGGATGCCTGATAAAAATCTGCTACAGCTCCCTCTGTTGAATGGGAGGCTATATATGTCAATAGTATGCATGGCAGAGTATGATTCAGTGCAGGGGGTGAAATGTACACAGCGGTAAGACCACCAAAAATGCTGGATCCCCCACCCCAACGTGGTCTCTCGTACTCAGGAATTTTTAGGAGGAAGAGTAGCACGCTTGAGATGGTGTTTAGTTTTACTTTTAAGCCCTTTAAAGAGAATTCAGTGAGGGCTGAGCATTTGCATTCACATTCACTTGTCGTACTGAAGTGGTCGTATATATCACATTCTTCCAGTGACCATGCTGTGGCAGACTTTCTGCCCAAGCCATTATCCCAGTGATCACAGAAAGCAGACATCTGGCTCAGACCCTGGAGCATCCGAATCAAATTAAATTATAGCCTGCCTCTTACTAATCTGAGAGGAGGAGAATCTGTTTTGCAGAGTGGCACTTTTGAGAAAGACAATTCACAGCCGACTACCTGGTTGGCCATTAACAAGAATGGCAACAACCACTGGCATAGCTAATGAAAGTGTAGCCCAGTGCAGAGGGCAAAATGATGCCCCAGAAATGACGTCACAACAGGAAGTGACATCACAGTTGTTTTTAATTTTCTTGTTTCTTTGGCCATAATGTTGATGGAATGAGGATATTAGACTCCAATTTGTTTCATTGCATTCTGCATTAAATTCCGCATATTACTGAATGATGGTATTATTAATACATACCAAGGTTTTCACGATTTTGGCCACTAGTATCAAGCTCAGCTTGTTGCCAGATGTAATTACACCCCCTGCACTTCTTTAGCTATGCCCCAGCGATAACAAAAACAACTGCACACATTTTCTGTTGGAATGAAAAACTTTCAAAGGTTTAGGGCCCAATAGGATTGGGCCCTAAATCACAGAACTTGTTTGTATATCTAGGAATATTATACTCTTTAAAAGATGATAATCTGACCATGAACCATCTTGAGGTCAGGCAATTAGATCTGTTTAAAGTGCAGAACTACATCCCCCCCCCACCAAAAAAAATAATTTATATGAAGAGACTGTAGATTTAAATACTATTGCCTTTTAGGGTTGCTTAAGAATATATAGTATATCCTGAACACATTTCCCATTTGTTCATTTGGTTGCATGTTAGCAGAGTGATGGACGAATCAAGCTCAATCACAGCAGAACTGAGTTACACAAAACATTTTACGTATATGCTGCAAAATGAAGCAGAGAAGTAAACTGGTCATGGTCATTCAGGCAGGGAGATGCCTAAGACAACAAGATGAGAAAATAAGCTAATTAGAAGTAGGAGACAGCAATCCACAAATGTTTAAACTAGGAACTGAAGAGGTAACCCTCTACTAATGGGGTTGAACACACACATATCCACCCCCAGTGTTACCATACAAATCAAGCTTGCATGTTGCCACTGTCCCAACACCGCTTCTCATCAGCATGTGTGCTTGTTCACCATTTGCTTCTGTAATAGGCAGTGCTACCCTATTGGCAGTGGTTTAGTGAGCAATCAGTGTCAAAAGAGCTGCTAGCGGCCTCACACCGATCCAGGGCAGTAGCTCCTAGTGGTTGTCACGCTCACTCTCTTCCCACTCCTTTCTCTCCCCTGTTTGGACCTGTAGCTTACTGGGGGAAAACGTTAGTAGACTGAATGCACTACCACTAGCCAAAGAGTTCAGACTCGCCACAGGGGCTCCCTAGAACCCCTCTCCTAGAACAAAACTGAGCCTCAGGTAACTCTATCAAATCATTCTCACAGTAGTGCCTTCAGAGTAAGGAGACATGACAATCCATTGCATTTCCCACACCAGGAACCAGGCAGACTCAAGGTTAAACTGTAAAAGATTTTTTTTAAGTCTAATAAAAGAAAAAGGAGATAAAAATCAAATGAACAAGGAAAGAAGAATTGAATTGCTATCATATCACTCTTTTACTGCATTCCTGTCATTTGGTTGGGTGTAGAGACTCCGCTACACAAACTCTCCACAGCTGCAGCTTTGTTTGCTTTTGTCACTGTAGTCACATGAAACGATTTTCCAGTTGCCTTTCTATACTAGTTGCATCTTAGCAATGGATTCTGCTGTCCGCCACCTCAGCTTGCCTACTTCCTCCATGGGAGTTTTCACTTCCTTTGCATCCTTCATGCCCAAACGCTCCAGTATTTCAGTGGTCTTTTGTTTCTGATTCAGGAGGCAGCGCCCATCTCCTTCCCTCTCTCCCAATCTGGATGCCCTGCGAATCCTGGTTCTTTGACCTCAGAGTTTTGATGTGAGTCGATTTGATCCTCCTTGCTCGGCCATTCTGTGTTTTGAAATTGAGCAGCAGAGCGGGGCCAAAACCTGGAAGTCAGGAGAAGCACCCACTTGCTTCCAAAAAAAAGCTTTCCCTTTTTTTTGGAAGAGGGAGAGGAGTAGATTGGTGTCTGTGTCACCCCACTTCCTGTACATTCACGTATACCTCGCTGGCCCTATACATTGCAATCGAAGTGCGGGGAAAAATGGCCTTCATTTCCTCCTGCCATGAAAAGAGGCCAGCCTCTCCAAGTATCTCACATACTGTGCATCCTGGGAAAGCACTATTTCCAGTTACTTGCTTGAGGGGAGCTTTCAGGAATCATGTTTATTCCGTATTTCCACTTCCACCCGTCATCTCCTACCACCTGAGCACTTGTACTTCATACCTGTGGATCTCTTCCTGTGAGGTGACACAAATGTTTTTTCCTGAGTTTGACCATCT
Source organism: Lerista edwardsae (assembly GCA_029204185.1). Lineage (NCBI taxonomy): Eukaryota > Metazoa > Chordata > Lepidosauria > Squamata > Scincidae > Lerista > Lerista edwardsae. The sequence continues at coordinate 10,937,122 of JAJKFI010000046.1, forward strand.
ATAGAACAGAGGTTCCCAAACTGAGGGTTGGGACCCACCAGTGGTTTGTGAGCTAATTTCAGGTGGGTCACAAAGCCCCTAGAGCAGCCATATTGAAAATATGGGAAGATGGGATGCTGGACAGGGGGAAAGCTGTGTGGTTGTTTTGCTTGTGACAATGTTGTAAATAGGCCTTTTTTTTTCTTTTCTGATTCACTTTGATATTGGGAAATGGCTGAGAAATAACCCAACTTACTGCTGCATTCTCAGGAAAGCAGGAGGCTCTGGCATCATAATGATGGCACTTCCTGCCATGTCATTACTTTCAGTGAGTTCCGGACAGATTGTCGTTCTAAAACGTGGGTCCCCAATGCTAAAATGTTTGAGAACCACTGCGATAGAGGGTTGGATTGTCCTGGCTCCTGGGCTAGTAGAACCTGCAGAACGATGCATCCTCAGAAGGAACAGAAATCGGTTGTTCCAGTCCTAGTGCATCCTCTACATAGACCAGCTTCCTTTCTGAGCAAGTGATTTACAACACACTTAAAGAACGAGAGCAGAGTGGGCTGAGGATAGGGCTGGGAACAGAAGTCTGCATTCGCGGTGTTTCTGCTGAACCCAGTGACAAGAGCTTTGGCATCAGGGAAAAAAGCTCCGCAGTTAAGACTCCCCAGGGTACGCAATGCCTACCTTGTTTGAAGCACACACATTATGATCTCCACCTGCTGTTATAAATTTAGTCTGAGTGCATCTTTATGTGTTAATTTTCTTCTCCTCATGTTAATGCTGTCATTCTGCATGGGAATGCGAAGGTGTTCAGGGGGATCTGTATACTTTTATTGCTTCTGCCAGAACACACACACAACAAACTAATAGGAAATCAGATTCATTTTCTCTTTTGGACAAAAAAAAATGGAAGTGACTTTTTTGCTGCTTGAAAACCAGGCTGTGAATTTTCCATAAGTAGCTCCTTTCAACTGTAGCTTAAGATTGTCTTTCTAGCACCAATAAAATCAGTGTATTGTCTCAATTTGTAATGAGTGATGCAGCAGCAATCAGTATAGTTAGTGCGGAAGAGGGGAAGGGGGAGAGAGAGATGTGTCTGTGCTAACCAGAACATATTATTTTCTTCTTCTTTTTCCAAACTGCAATATGTTATCCCTACTTAAATTGGTAAGTGGAAATAAATGGGGCCTCTTAGTGAACTCTAATCTTCCCTAGATGCACAAGCCCTAGAGAATGCACCACTGCTTTTCAGAAGATAATAATTACAGCCAAAATGGTGTTCTGCTAGCTTTCCTTATCTTAAATTAGGGCAAGATTAAGGTCTAAGTATTCTATTTGTGTTAGGGTTTGGAAAATAATGGATGTATAGTTCGGATATCTTCTGCTTTCTAGAGTACTTTATTTCTTGCTCCCCTTTTCTTCTCAATTAACCACTTGGGGTATAACCCTGGTCCGTTTAAATAAGCACACGCATGCACCTGCGGATTTTAATGGAGTATAGATTGAAACTATATCTTGCAACCCAGGGAATTTTCATCAGCACAGAAGTTCCAATGTGAATGTGGAACTTCCACATTAACTTCAGTAATGGACAAGATCCATGGGATGGGGCGGGAGTAGGTGGGAAATCATGCCACTGAGAGCACAATCCTAATCTGGAGTTAGGATGGCACAGGTAGGCCAGCAGAGTTTGGCTGGCATAAAGGACACCGTAAGGTATGTTGAGACCACTCTCGGAGTCAGAGAGGCCAGCACACAGACATGCACCATCCTCCCCGACTCCGAGAGTGGTCCAACAGCTCTTCACAGTGGTCCTGGTGCCAGCCAAACTTTGCTGGCCTAACTGTGCCGGCCTAACTCCAGATTAGGATTGAGCTCTGAAATAAATAAGGGAAAATCCATGTGAATTTATTTTGCTGTGTAAGCTGTGTTGTGAACTACTTTTCTTGAAAAGTAGCATATAAATACTCCTACTAATATATCTAAGTATAGATGTTTGGTTTTGTGGGTTTGAATGCAAGTCCTAAACAAGAGCACAGAAGGACGTTCCATTGACATTTACACACACACACACACACACACACACACACACACACACACACACACACACACACACACACACTCTTTTCTGAAATAAGTAATAAGTACAGATGGTCATAGGCACAACCGTGGCTGAAAATAGCAATAATGTGGGCTAATACCCTGATCCTACATATTTTAGGAGGTAGTTCACACAGGAAACAGTGTATTCATCCTGCTGGTACAGAACTTCTAACTGTAGTAGCTATGGGCTCTAGGAAAGAGTCTAACCTTCGCCCTCTCAGTAGAGCTGCCCTTGCTGCCACCACATCTACTTGCATATTCCTTGTCCTTGTCGGCTCACCACTTTCTTTGAGCAGCAGAGTTTTCTGTGACTCTTGTCCATTGTGGAAGTCAGATATTCCAGGCAGAGACTTAACACAAGTTTATAACCTGCACTTACTGGGAATTCCTCATTCATGGGGAATAATTGCAATTCCGAATTCCCAATGTGAATGGGGTGTTCAGGGGTGGACCTAGTTGAAATGGCACCCAATGGAAGTGCGCCCAAGGAGGCATGTGACATCGTGCCACCCCACCCCAAGAACTGCGACCCCCCCATGGGAGCCCAGGTCTATCCATTGGAAGCAGCCGCGGGTAGACCTGGGCTACACGGAGCCCAGGTCTACCCATTGGGACCAGCCGCGGGTAGACCTGGGCTACCCATTAGAAATGACGGCGGGTAGACCTGGGCCCTGTGGAGCCCAGGTCTACCCATTGGGACCAGCTGCGGGTAGACCAGCGCTCCGCAGGTCAGGAAAGTGTCCAGAGCCCGGACCTTCCCCCACCCATTCATAGCATATTTAAAGTGCCAATGCTTCTAATTTGCATGGGAGATTAGCATGTGTCCCCCCCCCCCCCAGTTATATAGGCAAATTGGAAGCATTGTATGATGGTCTCTGCTCACATGTGGCTTTTTCAGACACTGACTCAGATTTTTGAAAGTGGAGACACAGGGATTTCAAACTGAAGTCAGCAAATGTAAAGAACCAACTAAAAAAAAAACTGAGCTCACCGTAACCTTAAAAGTTATGAAGATTATATATCCATGAAGGTTATTTAGCTGGCTTTCAGGCTACTTTAAAGATGCCTTGGCACTTTAAAGATGCTATGAATGGGTGGGGGAAGGTCCGGGCTCTGGACGCTTTCCCAACCTGCGGAGCGCTGGTCTACCTGCGGCTGGTCCCAATGGGTGGACCTGGGCTCCACAGGGCCCAGGTCTACCCGCCGTCTGTAGCCCAGGTCTACCCGCAGCTGGTCCCAATGGGTAGACCTGGGCTCCGTGTAGCCCAGGTCTACCCACATTCCCTAGATCCACCTCTGTGCGGGTGCCATGTTGTGGAGGGTGGGGCGCCCAGGATGGCGCCCAGGGCTCGTGCCCCCTAGCCCCCCTAGATCTACAACTGGGGGTGTTATATGCACCTAATTGGTGTAGGGCAGACACATACCTAGCCAGTCAGTGTAGCACACATGCAGCTCTGAACATCTAAGGGCTTCACAGACCTAGTTTTGCTCAATCTCAGTGGCTGAACGCCATGAGGGGTGCAATCCTAATCTGGAGTTAAGACGGCACAGTTAGGCCAGCAAAGTTTGGCCAGCACAAAGGCCACCATAAAGAGCGTTTCAACCACTCTCAGAGTCAGGGGGGATGGCGCATGTCTGTAGGCTGGCCTCTCTGACTCCAAGAGTGGTCCGAACATACTTTATGGTAGGGCCAGCTTTAAGCCAATGTGACCAATGTTGTCATACCGGGCCCTGCGCTTCAGGGGGCCCTGCACTAGCAGGGTGAGCATATTGCCTATGGCTGCAGCTGGGATCTCTATGGGTTGTAAGTCTTTGGGGTGAGCAAAGCAGCTTTACTTTGGTTTCTCCCAACTGCCTCTGCCTCTGAACAGCCCAAAATGGGCCACCTGGAAGCAGTTGGCGGTGATGTTATGATATCACCACCAACTACTTCCACATGCCATGCTTTGCACGTGACATGAACTGAGCTCTTCTTGGTGAGTGGGGGGCCCTGCAGGGAGGGTTGGGGGCCCCGCAGGAATGCCCCACATTGGGCCCCGCTGCTGCTAGAGCCGGCCCTGCTTTACAGTGTTCCTTGTGCCGGCCAAACTTTGCTGGCCTAACTGGGCAGGCCTAACTACAGGTTAGGATTGCGCTGTAAGAAGTTGGATGCTGAGCACTTGGGGAGAGGGGGTGCATAACTAGTTAGCATGCCAGAATCCTGTTCGTCATTGGAATTAACCAAGCAAGTCACTACCAGGTGGCGTGCTGGCAGTGGCACTAACAAGAAGGCTGGAATGGGATGTTTTGGGATTCCCCCCCCCCCCAAGCTGCCACAGCTTCACTGCCCACAGAGGTTGTGTTACAGGCTGCAGAGTGAACCAGCCTTCAGTTATCTTGATTCCAAGTAGCAACTGTGGGATTATTTCAGTATTTCTTGTTTCCGAGTGCTGTGGAATCTAAGTTATGCAAAGGAAAAAAGAAACAACAACATAAGATTGTGAAATTTCATTTTGGAAAGTTCAAGAAGTCCCCCCCATTTCCCCGTAAGAGCCTTCTTTGCTGTAGTACTAAAAAATTAAAATACCCAAACAGTGATTTATGTATCAAAGTCAATTTTATTCCATACTTTTCAAGCTCACAATGCATATGTTACGTGACTGTAATTATGCTCCTCAGGGTGTGCAAGCTGAAGGTGGCAAAGTTGGACAAAAACGCAGAAGGAGATTGATGACATGGTATTTTGCTAATACAATGCAAAAGTCGCTAACAAATTATGGAACTTCAATGTGCTTGTTCTACTCGTGTGGTCTAAATTTTGTTTCTTGACTTGATGGCTGAACTGATCTTTCACTTATCTCAACAGTCTTTATTGTACGAAAACGACAAAAGCCGCATCCAAAGAAGTGAAAATGGGGCAAATAAATTAACCCTATCATGCTCTTGGTTTCCTGAGGATCCAGGGAAAGGATATTTCTGTTCCATACTACAAGCAAGAATTTAGTCATGAGGTCTTCTGTTCACATCATGGATTAATGTGTCCTAGAGCACAATCCTAACCTGGAGTTAGGCTGGCACACTTGACCAGCAAAGTTTGGCCAGCACAAGGAACACCATAAAGTATGTTTGGATCCCTTTGGCATCAGAGAGGCTGGCACAGAGACGTACACCATCCTCCCTGACTCTGAGAGTGGTCCAAACATACTTTAAGGTGTCCCTGGTGCCAGCCAAACTTCTCTGGCCTAACTGTACCAGCCTAACTCCAGGTTAGGATTGTGCTCCAGAAAGAGAGAAATGGTAATAGTAGATAGAAAGAATGGGAGCAAAAGATATTAGTACACTTTCACATCCTGTTTGCAACCACAGCAGCAGATGCTACAGGTTACCAACTACTCATTCTGTTATTTTTCCCCCACATTTTTATACTGCCCTTTCCTCCAAGGAGCTCAAGGTGGTGTACATAGTTCCTCCCTTCTATGAATGTCCCTTTATTCCGAGGGGACCTCCAGCCTGCTAGCGTCCAGCATAGGATGCCACAGCTGCCATTTGGAGCTGTTGCTCCTATGCTGGATAGCATTGTGCTCTTAATGGCCCCAGTGCTAATGTAGGGATAAAGAGCTTGTGCATCATTTGCCCAATGAATTCACTTAAGCCAAATTTGGGGGTGGTGATTTTCTGGTGCATTTTGACTGAGGGTGAAATCCTAACCTGGAGTTAGGCACAGTTAGGCCAGCAAAGTTTGGTCGGCACAAGGGACGCTATAATGCATGTTTGGACCACTCTCGGAGTCAGAGAGGCCAGCACACAGACATATGC